>OX442355.1:15874530-15909530 GCA_949357725.1 Hyperoplus immaculatus
AACCTATTTTTGCCACTAACTCTGTGTTCTGGATATGTATTTCACCATCATTTGCAAGTGACAGAGCTTCCCTACGTAGTTGATCTATCTGTTTTTTTTGTATTTGCTGTCTGGTTGGAGGTAGCAACTGTTGTGTGAAATGTGAGCGAGCAGATAGTTCTCTCTTAAGCTGACGTAGCCGGTGCCAAAGTTAGATTCCCTCCTGACCTCTGCTGCCCCCACACACATATACTTACTAAGCCCTCCCCCCCAGTACCACTGACACCACCACCTCCTAAGCCCTGACCCTGGCTTGTCTCTGTGCTGCCTCCGAGTATCAGGTTTACCCTTCGCTGGCAGTATGACACCGCAATTAGTCAGAAAAGATGTCCTGTTTTGAGGTGGCTGACCCACACGGCCACACAGGGTGTCATTCAGTTTTCTCTTACATTAAAGAGGCTCTGATCACCTTAGCCAACACTATCCAATAACCAAACCACTTATTAATTACCTCTTGAGCTTGACAACTCAAAAGGCACTGTTAAATGAGAATATAATCAGCTAATGCACATTTTTTACATCTTGCATTAAAAGCTAGCAAGCTGTTCACCAAAATGTTCACGAGGCAGCTATATGTTGTCCAATGTGAAGAAATTGCACAGTGAAGCAGTATCTTCTCTTCCTCTGCTTCTATATCCTGGGACAATATAGGGCTAAGCTATATAGAGGAGGAGACGTGACAGCAGGAACACACTGTACAAGAATGAAGGGGCTAGAAACTCACAACGCGCACACACACAAACCCCGTCACACTAAAAAACAAGGACAGGACACACACACACACACACACACACACACAAGGATGCTTGATGTACACAGGCACAGGTCTGTCTGATGCCTGTCTTTTTCCGCCAGCGATGCAGAGGAAAGGGGGAGTGGGAGGAGGAGAGATGAGGATGGGGGAAGGAAGGGAAGAAAAAAACAGGGCGAGGATGAAAGCAGATGCGGAGCAACACCAATTAAGAACGACAGCCATCGGAGAACCAGACAGGGCACGGAGAGAAAGAAGAGAGAATGTGCTGGAAGAGGAAAAAGACAGAGAGAAGCCTCACTGGAGAAATGGAGGAGTTGGGAGGGAGGCGGGGGGCTGAAAAGAGCGCTATTGAGGCTGGCAGACTAGGAGAGACGGGAGCACGAGCAGGGAGAGAAAGATGCACTAAAATATCTGTGCACCTTGATCGCTATTAGTATCTAGGAGATGCAGAGAGAAAACGAGGGGAGAGTGGGATAACCATGCACGGGTGACGGAAAGAGAGAATAAAGGGAAGGGGGGTCCAAAGAGCTGAGGTCCATGTGAAGACTGTGGAAAGACAAAGGAAGAGACACAGCGACTGGGAGAAACTTGAAAAGAGCTACAAGGGTAAACATGCAGCTGATCAGACACAACAGAGGAGGGAGGAGGAAGAGCAGTAACAAGACAGAAGACTTTCCTCTCTCGGCCAAAAAAGAAATAAAATGTCATATGGTCGGGATAGTGGCTGTACAATGTGGTGAATTTACTCTCAACCAACATCCCCATTCAGGCAGCCACCCATTCCTGTGGCATAAGAGAAGCCACAGCGCTCTCCTGAGCCAAATTAAATGGAACATTAACATGGACAGCCCCTACCTGGGGAATAGTTCCCTAAAAAACCTGCTTCTGTTGCTACAGACCTCTACTACTCTCCACAAATGAGTGTGGGTTGCTGTTTGCTCTGCCTGGGAAAACAAGCCTGTAAATTCCACAGCTGATAAGCAGTAATAACAATGTGGCTGCTGGTTGGTGTTTCCGTTCCTATGACGGGCTCAATGGCCGATCGGTTTGTAAGCATTATGTGCATTCCAGCTAGGGCTGGGCGATATGGGCTAAAATCAATATCTCGATATTTTTTACTATATCTCGATACACAATATATATCTCGATATATTTCAAATCTCCTCTTGAGCACATCCTAAATGCTCAATTTAATTTATTTTTTGCATAACATCACACTAGTAATATGATTTAAATAGTCCCTGCAAAATGTGTCTGCACTAACGAAGCATTAGGCTACATGAAACAACATCTTGTTTATATTCTTTAGTGCTTTCTATTGGAACAATTTGAAACTTGCACACGGCAAAGAGTTTGCACATTGTATTGATTATTCCACATCCTTCCACTCCCATACAATGGATCCAGCATTATTTGATTTGGAAACCGTTTTTTCCATCTTCTGTTAATATGTAAACTGAGAACACTAATTATGACTCATTACAAGTACAACCACTTACTAATTGTTTATCACCACTAACCCCCTGAAGATAGCAGCCACACTTGAAATGCAGAACAGGTTTTGCTCCATAATAGTAGTCTATGTTTTATTTTATAAAAAATACTCGCAAATGTAGCCTACTTTACATAGACTTTTAGTTAATAAACGGTGTGCACCTCCCTTGGTGCTGACATGGACCTATTATAAGAGGCTGCCCGTAATAAATGTGATGCCGTGGTTGTGTGACGTTGGACCAAAAACTCTCCGTGAAGTCGGAGTAATCCGCCCCCCGGCGCTCGTTCGCCTCCCTCTCATAAGGACCAGGCTCTGTACAGCGGCCGCTTATGCTGTCAAGCGCCCGCCTCCCCCGTTCTTTCGCATGTGTAGCCACTAGCTTTCCTCTCATAAGGACCAGGGCAGGCTGTGCTGTGTACAGTGGCCGCCAATGCTGTCCTGTGCGCCCGCCTCCCCCGGTCGTTCGCCTGTGTAGCCTTCTTCTCATAAGCATGGACCTACAAAAAAGGTCCATGCTATGAACGACGGCCACCATCGCCGTCTTTGGCGCCCCCCTCCACCCGCTCGTTCGGCTGTCATAAGAGCACAAGAGCCCTCGTCTTTTTTTCTCCCCCTCTCGTTGTTTTCACATGGCGATAAAAGTAAACACACACAGGGCGCACTGCAGACTACGTCACAGGTGCGGGCCCAGGAGACTCTGGTTGGGAGGGGGGAGTGAGTGAGTGAGTTGCCAATGCATGTGAGTCTGTGAGGCAGAGAGCCACAGGAAAAAGCGAGAGAAGCGAACACCAACGAGTTTGCCGGTGGCGGTGGCAAAAAAAAAAAACACATTACGTGCCAATTTGTATTCGATGGTCGCGATAGCGTCATTTTATACATCCCGTGGAGAACATCTCGAGATACATTGCATATATTCGATATATCGTCCAGCCCTAATTCCAGCTATGCTTTCAGCAGGTGGAGAGAGTGGCGGATGAAAATATACAGGACGTTTTATTGCTACTTTCTGGACTAGCTCAATGAAGTGTGACAGAAATATTCTTGGCTGTTGAGATTGTGTAGATGACGGGACCGGCTAAAAGGTGAACGGATGGGTGTGTAGACGAGTGGAGATTAATAGGGCGAGCGGGGGGGGAGGGGGGGAATGCAAGACGGAGAAAGCAAGTAAAAGAATCAGCTAGTGAGAAAGTGGAACCTGTGCTATAAATACCAGCTTTGAGGTTTGCCTCCAGAAAATTAGCTCCCGGTGACTCGGCCGCCTCCTCTGCCAAGTCAATACGAAACTTTAACATGATGGCAGCTCATTAAATAGGAAAACAGCACAAAGCAAAAGACCAAGCAGGCCTGCTCCCTGCCAGCACCACAGCTAAAGCGTATTGAATCCAAGAAGAAGCTGTCAAGCAGAGTGTGTTGTTGGTGTGTCCGTTTGTCTTTGCTTATGACTGCTGAGTGTTTACGAGAATGTGTGGTTGTGCATTTTCTGCATATTTTGCACATTTGTTTTAATCCTTACACTTGGCTGGGGGATCACCTACACAGGCTGTGTGAGGTGATCCCCCGTCTGGATAGTAAGGAAGTGCTATTAGCATTAGTACATTAGCTGACCTCTCATAATTAACTGCAACCAGTGGCAACTGAAACGGAGCATCTCTAATAAGTATGCTTCGTACCATGGCCAAAGAGTTTCCAATTGACCTTTATTTTGGGACTCCTCTGACAGGCAGCAACAATAGCAACAACAATTTGATTTGGGCTGTGTCATTAGTAAGACTCACTAACTAATTTCACAGAGGGTTAAACATACGGTTCAGTCAATGTTATGTTCTTTGCCCTTTCTGTATCAAATCAAGATGATATGTTGGGCAGCTTAACCCCAATTATTTAGCATCCTCACATAGTTAGGGCAACTTGCTCACATGAAATTTTATTTTTAAACTCAAACCTCACAAGAAATGTTTTGCTAATAATGTTCAGCAGTTCTGTTTAATCAAACTAAATTCTTACAAATGTGTTCTAACAAAGCAAACCCTTGAACTCAATTGTTTGTGTGCTCGAGTTGATATTAAAACCAGGTGGTAAAAAACTAAATGACCTGACGTTACTAGCCCGAGCCGTGGCCACAGCGTTAGTGGTAGGGGCAGCAGTGCATGCTGGTGCTATTAACATAGACTTAACACAAAGGCTTTCAGTGTTTCCCCTACCATTATAGAGGCCTGGCGGCCCCGCCAGGCCAACAGCAGCCTGACTTAATTTTTTTTTTTTTTTTTTTTTAAATCAATCTTTCATTGATTCCGTAATAATCATTTGCGCGCGTCTGCGCGGCACTGTCGGTCTACCCAGGCCCGGCCCTGGGCATAGGCAGTATAGGCAAATGCTAGATTAAAAAATAAAAAATAAAAATGGGCTACCAAAACTTTATTTAATTTTTTTTAACTAATGCTGTTAATACTATAATTTCAAAATATGAGTTAAGCTTAAAATATGACAACTACTGAGGATAGCCAAACTATAAAAAACATTGAAGCGACCCCCCCCCCCCCCCCCTCCTTCCATAGACTCTTCCAGATTTCTGGCGATCAGCCAGGTACCTGAACAGTAACTTCACCGGTCGGAACCGGAAGAAAACAGCGCACACCATGTCAGAAAAACAAAAGCTCTCTCGTGCCATGGGAAGACTGAAAAGGAAAAGAAGTGGAGGAAAAACGTGACAAAGACAGAGGTAGGCCTACAGTGACGTTAATGTGATGAATGAATAGTGTGCTGCATTGTTTTAGCCGTTGTAGGAGCAGTGTGTTAACTTGCTAGCTTACTTTTGGAACATGGGTAACGTTACTCCCAGTTTAAATTCATCAGAGACATTTAGAAAATATTTTTCAGGCAGCCTACATCCCTTGTCATAACTTGCCAAAGTTTGCACTGCTTGTAATGGTTATTAGAAAGCTATTCCTTTTCCACTATAATTAATGGTTGTCAACCTTGGGTTTATTGTGTTAGTTTACATCAGTGTTAAAAGTGCACAGTAGGCTATAATAACTGTTATTATTGCATACCTGAGGCAAGTTAAGTTCATTTGTGAGGCACTTTTCAACACAAGGTAAATCAAAGTGCTATACATAAAGCCATGAGATATCATCAGAAGGCTTGATCCTGATTTAATAAAAAGTAGGAGCAAACTTTTCCATTTGATTGTACCTTACCTATAGCTTTCCATTAGTTACTGCTTCTCTTCACTCTGGTTGGATGCTAAATTGCATTTAATTTTAATGACAAGAGTTTAATCTTATCTAATTTCCATTTTAAAGCTTTTCACCATGTATTAATATAAATAATGTAACAACCTGTATACTTCTCTTCTCTCTTCAGGTTTTCATTTTATACTTTGAGCCACCTGTCCTGCAGACATCTTCTCCACCTTAGTACAGCACGTATTGCAGCATGAGGAATAAAGGCTTCACCAATAGACCCAAAGGCAAGAGTAGTCAGGCTGTAGCAAGGTGAGGTGAGCTTGTTGAGATATGAAGATGAGGTCTTAACATCTACAGCTCTCTGTTGGAATTAAGTTAAATAGCAGTACAAACCAGAGGTCTCTGTCATTTAATTTTGTAATATGGCTTTTGTGTGGAATTATATTCAATGCAAAGTTATGATTTATTTAAAATTTTAAACTATACTTGTAATAGATTATAATTTTAACGTCTGCATTTTTCTGTGCGAATCGTAATATTGTATTAATTTTTTAATGTTATGTCACTTGTTTTGTAATATGGTTTTTATTTTGTGGGTTATTTTCTATCTAAAATAAAATGAAATGTCAAAGACAAAGCTATCCAGTTCTGTGTGAGTGTATGAACAGTGGTGGACCTGACTGCAATGCAATGGGGGGCGCCAGCTAAAATCTTGCCTAGGGCACCAAATTGGTCAGGGCCGGCCCTGGGTCTACCCCTCGTGTGCGCCTGTCTTTACAACCTCTCGTTTGATCATCCCATCAGCTGATCTGTGTGTCTGCGTGTGTGTGTCTGCGCGAGGCGCTATGCGCGTGTGCATTCTGTGCGCACTTGTTAAACACGGAAGCCAATGAGCAGAAGCATGACTAGCAAGCAAACGCTGAACTAGTGACGAAAATAAAACCAGCGCCTGCTCTGTGGAAATATTAAGGACTCAGTAACAGGGACGTTGAACAGGAAAAAGTGCTGAGCAAAACTTAGAAAGTTAAAATCGCTACGTCGCCGTGGCAACACAACTAATTTGTATCAACAGCTGAGACAGCGCTGAAAAAAACGGCATGCACACGTTTCAGTAAGTTTACAGAAGTGCCACACTGCTACTGCCTTTGGCATTCTCAGAAGAGCATTCATTTATTTTCAAGGGACATATTAATGTATTTATTGTTTTAACTGTTAAGTTATCTTGAAAACAGCAGGCCATAGTAGGCCTACAAGCTTTGTTTTTTTGTATTTTCATTGCTACTTTATTTTTATGTTTTAAATTGAGGAATAGGCTAGATGAAATATAATGGTCGGAATAGGGAATTTGCCTTATGTAGCACACATGTTGATAGGCTAATCATGATGTGTAGCCTATGTTAATTCATTTATTTTCAACAAGGCTATTTGCCTAAACAAAAATAAAAAATAAATTCAGTAGGATAGCTTCAAGGTGAGGTGATTCAGATTATTCCAGAAATGTATTAGATCTAAGTGTTTATTGTTTTTTTATTGAAATCCATGTGTTTTTCTTCAATAGTTTACATGGCTTGTGTCTCCAAATTATTACAGGAAATAGTTATAGGCAGGACATATGACAGTTGTTTACAGAGCACAAAATTAATCAGATTTCACCTCTTAAAGTGCACCAGATTGATGCATTTAACTTTAAAAGGATAAAGTTTTCTTCTGCAGGGGGATGCCCCCAGACCCCCCTAGAAGGTCCATTCTCACCCAGCAGGATCTAAAAATCCTGTGAGAAACACCACATGTACAAACGTACTGAATGTGAAAGCATAACCCTATGCCCTCATTCTTAACGGGCTGTCAAAAGAGGCTCATTCCAAATGGGGTTCGTTTTGGTCAATTTCTTCTAGAAATTTGATACGCACGCGGCGCGCATACTCTTCATCAGCTCTTACCACCGGGCCTAAAAAAAATTCTAGGGGAAACACTGGCTTTGGAAGGGCTGTCGGGTGCCTAAGTCCTTTTACATAATGAGTAAGGCTGTCCAACAGTGGTTTGGAGCAGGGCAAAAGAAACACAGTAGGTCGTATGTCCCGCATCTCTCTGTCAGCTTCCATGAGATGCCTCTCACCTTCTCTTCACAGCTCTCCAGACATGGAGCAGAGGAAGGGAGGGGAAGGAGCCACCACCCTCCCCCCCCCAACCAAACCTCGGCACACTGAACATTCCCCTGGACTCCTGCCAAGACTCACAGGCAGTAGCTCACAGGTTCCAGCTTCCCCCATCCCCCTGCAAACACCCCGGCCTAGCTTACCCCTAGTGGGCCCCCTAAGCCCCTGCCCCAACCATTGGCACACAAGACGGACAGAGAAAGAGGGGGGTTTCACAGATGCCCCGCCACCCACCCACCAATAGGACTCTTCAGCTACAGATCTCATTTACCTTACCCAAAATCCCAGTGACAAAATAACCAACAGCAGTTCAACCCTTGTATGTCTTTGTATACGAGACCACATGTAACAAGCTAATACCTGGCCGGCCTTCACACGCCAATGAAGCTAATCAACCTTCTTAAACCCTTTTCGGAAAGGTGATTATTCGTTATTTCACAATAAAAAAGTGAACGTGGCCTACAGTACCACAGGAAGTGTACGCGAGCGGATAGAGGATGAGATTATGACTATCATAACATGAGATTAGTGCTCTCCTATCAAAGCAGATCAGTGTCAGACCTGTGGTGAACCCTGGTTAAGACTCAGGTTGCATAAGGCCCTCACAGAAAACCAGTGAATGGCAAAGTCCATCTGGGCACTTTGAAGTGTTAATGAGAAATTGATTCTGTTTGTTTTCAGGGTGATGTCCAACTAAGAATACAACAACCATTTTGGGCTCTGAGGTCATCTATCCTTCGTTAATACTGCCCACACCACAGTAGACATACACTCCCCCTCGCTGGCTCTCCAATACACAAACAGGACTCATTTAGTACAATAGCCACACTAAACACAACTGCCTGGCAAGTCCATATACTGCCCCCTCGACTTCCGTGGAGCAGAGGAAAAGGGTAATGGCTTTTGGCAGCCTCCCATTGAATCCAGCGGATTCTACTGTCAACACCGGAGCAGCCCCCCCATGGCAGTGTTAAGCGGGTTATCTTTCAGGTCTCTGCCAGTTGTTTGAAAAGCCTCATTATCACAGGCTCAGTGTTTACCATGGTCAGACTTGGGCTAAGGTCAATGACGGAAAGGGGATAGAACGCGAGCCACTTTTCCAAAGCCAGACTATGTGGGATTCACTTCCTGATGAGGACTAGAAATAACTTTGTTTATTTGTAATCTTAAATAGGCTAACTTAACTGTGTGAATAAAATTCAAAACAGAAGAACAAAATTGTGTATTGGATACAGTGACTCAAGACCAACAGAAATGTAGCCCTGAAGAGCAACCTGAGGAGCAGACTAGTGTCCACGTTGTGTCTGTAAAAGGTCAGACAAGGGGACTCAAGCTTTGGGTTTCCATTTGAACAAATGACCATGTCCCCTCAGTGATAAGGAGGAACACAGATGGAGTGACGCCAGGGTCTGTCCTCATGGCTTTGTTACAACACACTCTAAACAGAACAAAGGTAGGATGCCAACAGCATAAAGCTTGGTTAGATCAAGAACCAGCATGTGTTTTTGGGATTCCTGCTATTGTGTGGACAAAATGGCAAAAGTGAAGCAATAGAATTCATTTAGCCTGGGTCTCCCAGAGAGGGACTGAACTTCTCACATTGGGCCTTTCTGCACTGAAAAAAGAACCAATTACAAACCTAAAGATTGATATAATTTAGAGCTCTGCTATTTCTGTGCACTGTCTAGACGCGCAGCTGTTGGCATCTATTGATGGAATACCCATGTTCTCAATATACTATCAGTGCAACCAGTGGATAAATGATGCATCCCCTCAGAACTCAAAAGACCTGACCAAAGGCTTTTAAACCCCTCTGCAGACTAAACACATTCGTGAGACGGTTCAAAGAGAGGAGCACGGCTGACATCTTAATTTCAAAATAAGACGTCTTGCCTCCGGGGTAACCCCAGCGCTGGTGACCTAACGCCCATAAAACACCCCCAATTTGCCCTAGTGCCCTCTAGGTGAGCAACCTGCTGTGGCTGCATTGGTAGCTATGGTGCTAAGGCAGTTGTGTTTGGGAAGGATAGGCCCAACTGTGACGCATTAAAGAAAACTAGCAGACTCCCTTCCTCCTCTCTTACCCAGCTTTAGGCCTTTCTTTTCTCCTTATTCACTCGTGTTACATAGGCAGCAGAGTGGCCCCCAACAACATATTTTCATAGCCACCACCCATGCTGCATGGTCTTAAGCCTTTTGGAAAGATGGCCGTGCATACGGAGGACCCTTGACCCTGGGTAAAGAACAGGGCTTAGCCTGTGTGTGTGTGTGTGTGTGTGTGTGTGTGTGTGTGTGTGTGTGTGTGTGTGTGTGTGTGTGTGTGTGTCAGTGTCAGCTGGGTGTCTAGGGCATGCAAGAGGCAGCCTCCACGACCTGATTAACAACTGCAGGGCATTGACCAACTGCCAGAGCTTTGAGCTAGGCACAAATAGCCATATACTCCCATGGCAAAAGAACGTCTGGCATCCCACATGCGTATTCTCTGGCTTATTCAGACACAAACACACAACTTCTGCGACAATGCGCTTACATTCCGTGACACAGACACACACACACATAAATGTGCATCTACCTGTGCACAAGCAAATGCCTAAACAATTTTCCCATCCGACTGCAAACGTACACGTCTATTTGTGCCACTGCTGCACACGCACATTTTTCATTTCATCACCTCACTGGTGTGTGACGATGGAGATAAGACAGTGGTGACAGAGATGTCAGCGGGGGGGAGGAAAAGGGGTTTGAAATTGAACAGGAAATTATGTACTTCAATTAAGACACGAAGAGGAGATATTAAAAGCTATACTCCAGTGCCTGGGGACAGCATGCAGGAAGGGGGGATGCAATGGAAGGCGACAGTTCAATCAGAATCCCCGGCTTTCTCATTGAGCCGGAGGGGGGGAAAGGAGGAAAGAGACACAGGACAGCAATGTTTAATAATGTACTTGGAATTAGTGTTGTGGAATGTAGAATAGTAGTGTGCAAGATACATGACTTGATACAAGCTACTGAAGGAGGCGAAGAGTGACAACGACAGGAAAGATTGGGGAAAAATGTGGAGACTGTCACATGGAGGAAACATACACTTCAGCACCAATGTGCACATACAAAAGAAAACATTTAACACAAATATGCAGCCCTGCAGTCATTATATATATTAAAAAGGCTGTTCCCTCAGTCCCTGCAAGAAGCCAACTCATTACAAGCTCACATGTACCGCTTGTGTTCCGGTGCACTTGGCTTATCACCATCATGAAAGAGCAATGTTATAAGAACCAAAGTTCCCAACATTTTCATGTCAAGCCCCAATAAACATGCAAAATCAGCCTGATGATGAATTTAAAAATAATATGGATTGGAGAATTCGTCTGATCTATAAGATTCGGGGTTCAATCATCTCCGATTACAGATCACATAAAACACGATTCATAATTTTGCAGGGGAACCCCCCCCCCCCTCAAAAATCCTTTGGGTGCTCCTAAGACAATAAAGCACTGTATGTTTCTCAAATGAATGTAGCCTAATTGCCGGGTCTTATTTGTGAGGATAGGTTATAGGCTATAACAGGACCGTTGTCAACAAAAATAACCAAATAATTGTTAATAGATGTTTTAATTATGTGGCACTTAACATTACTGTAGGCTAGAATTTACATTGTTGTAACTGGGCTGAATCAGATAGGCTAGATCACTGAGCCATGAGTTAATGCTGACATGTAATTATTATCTTAATTATTTGACATCAGCTACTTTCGGTTTGCTTTTGTGATATTTTGATTGCTAACGATGCTCAGCAATGCATTAACCAATTCATCAAAATCAGAAAACGCCATAAATTAGAACCTTACCTTGCGTTAACCACAGCTTTGGCAGCTTTCAGTGAAGAGTCGGTGCATGGCAGAAGAAAGAAAAAAATATAGGCAGAAAAAAAGCATTCTCCGAAGTCCTTCCTAAAGTTACCCGTAAAGAGTGGAGCAGAGATTCAGTCGCGGACTTGGCAGATAAGCCGACTGCTACTGAAGCAGCTTGGTGACAGGATACCGAGGTAAACAACGGCCACTCAGCCAGACACACAGCGAGTTTAAGGTTATTTCTGCGTGGAGCAAATAAATTCAAAAAAATATGAGGTGAAATTACACTCGCCAAAAGAAATGTTGGTTAAAAACGTCACGATTTACTGGGGGCGGGGAGGGCGACGAAGCACCACTAATAACAAAAAAAAAAAAAAAAACCGAACAGGGATAAAATAACAATTTTCTTTAAAATGCTAGATTGTGTTAGCTAACAACAACGCTGCTTGTCGCTGTAAGTCGTCGACCGTTGCCAGGAATACCGGAGAAAAGCAGGCAATGTTCGTTTAGAAAAAAAAAACGCTGTTGAGTTCTCAGGTATCGGAGCAAGCCGACGGTCAGCCAGCCAACTTGTTTTAAAGTGCAAAAGAAAGGTTTTTGTTTAGGTCGCCAGCTGGACGACTAACGACGGACTGGCTACCGCGAATGCAGAGTGAGAAACGACTCCGAGGAAATACATTCTCTGTGGATCCAGACAGCGGAGCGGACAGTCATGGCAGGCGTTCAGTGAGCTCTCGTTGACACTGGTCTCGCAGCCATTTTGTTCAAACTAACAACACTGCAGTCTCCCTCTCCACCTCCTGTCCATGCCTCCTCCCAGGGAGCAGACAAACCAGGAAGTGGCGTCCGCGTACATCACTCCCTACCAATCAAAAGACCGCACACGCTAACTCCGCCCTCCCCGTTCTCCAAACAACCACAGTGCGTGGACGGGCTGCAGCCTCCAGCTCATATTTCCAATGATAGCTGAAGCATGCAGCTAGGACTGTGCGCTCGAAAAAGAAACAAATGTGATGCTATTACAGGTTTTGAGATGATGATGTGTTGAAGGCAGCAAGTAACCAAAATACAGAATGCGATGCTGTAATCTAGCACAGAGATGTGATTATTGTTTATTTTACATAGCCTATTATTGTTGGGATGCCCCTGATTGATCAATAACTAAAAACAAATATATAGGGCCTAATATATCCCGCTTTAAGGAAAATTGGTTTTAAAAGGACTTTATGATTTAGCAGAAAAAGTGTAGGCCCATATGCTAGTCATTTGCCCCTTTTAGAGTCCATGTTAGGTGTACAGGGTCACTGATATCATGCATCATCATGCAAGCACTCAGCAGCAATGTGATGTTTGAAGTGGTTGAACATTTTTAACAGCTTTAAAGTGTTTGGTACTAATCTATTACAGTGCATCAGTTATAAGTTAGTGATATACTTTGTTTGTAAAATATTGCAAAGTATATTGTAATTTACAGCTGTGTAATAAATGTAGTGGAGTAAAATGTAGGCTACAAAAAAAAATCTGAATAATGTAGCAGAAAATGGAAATACTCAAGTAAAGTATCTAGGCCTTATTTAGTTTTCTCCACCAGCTGCCTAGTGATACATAGCCTAATACTTTAGTATAGAAATAAGATGGCTACCTAAGGCTACCATACCTAATTTGACGCATGACCAAAATAGTGCAAAAGAGCACAGAAATGGAAGAGCTGTAACAGTCTACAAACATTTTGGACATCAAGAACTTTATTTAGCACACTCAAATGTCTTTTAAAGGGCCCACCCCACGTATCTCTACCAATGATAACCTTTGTGATGAATATCTTGATCACATGATGTCCAGAAACATGATAATTCCAGGCTATTCTCAACATGATGGATGAACTCGCCCCGGCGTCTGCAGTCGTCTTAGAGAAAGAAAATGTGGCCTCTGTCCATTATCTTCACTCCTTTTTCATGGAAATTACCACTCAATGCACACACACACACACACACACACACACACACACACACACACACACGCACACACACACGCACACGCACACACACACACACGCACACATGTGAGGTTGGAACAGGTCAAGGCTGCAGTCCACAAAGGAGTAGGCTGACCAGTGAGAACTCTCTCAGCAAAGTTCTGGGCTCCTATACATTACTGGGAGAGACTGCCAAAGAGAAAGCCAGGGGCCCCTGCCAAAAGTGTTTTTTTTGTTCTTCTTTTCAAGGCAAGATGCCCAGGGCTATTAAAGTAGCAAGCTCCAACTGAATGGAGAAAGCAGATGTCTCAGGGTTAAATGAGGTGAGAGCAGAGAGGAATGCCCTAGGAAAAATTTTAAAGGATTTGCATTTCACAAAGTATCACTAACTATTAATCAGTATGCAGGAATTTGCTGTTCTATTATGCCGCCTAAATAAATGGTGTGTTGTGAAAACATTTTTTTCCCTCAGAGTTAATCAAATGTGCCCAAGCATTTGTTCAGTGATTTATTACTTCATGGAAACTTAAGTGCACACATTTCTTATAGTTTCATGTTAAATCACATGAGTTATTAAAGATAGAGATTGAAATATATCCACCTCAAAGGACCACTGAGAAATATCTATAATGGTTTTACATGATCTTTGCCTTCAAAGGTGGTAACTATTTAGATATGCGTATGTTATGTTGAGGAGGAAAAAAGGCAGAGAGAGCGTATGTGTGCCTCTGTATGCAGACATGCACAGCATTTAAGTATGTGAGTGTGCGCACATTCTTCCTTGTGCGCATCTACTCCCCAACTCTTCACAGCCACTATTTTAGCTGTCCACCAATTTCCCCAATTGCTTTCACATTTAAGCAGACTGCTGACAGAAGCAAGCCAATGGGAAAGGTTCGCCTGACACTCATAAAAAAACAGCCCAGACACAAGCTGTGGGAGTGCAGCAGAGGCAATCGCTCACTCCTTCCCCTTCTCAGACAATACTCTTCTCCTCCTCCTACTCTGGCCATTCTCCCTTTCTGCTCTCCTTTCCACTATCCAATTTTTCAGCATGCTCTCCTGCCTTTTGTTTTAATTCCATCCAAATCACGAGCCGCGTTCCGCATAAGGTTTCAATTTCAAGCCTGTCGCCAGACCCAGCCAGACTAACACGCACACATTCACACAAGAATGCATGTGCATACAACATACCAGATTTTCATGCATATCCCCCCTCCCTCCAAATACACACACACACACACACACACACACACACACACACTTTACTCTCACATCAAAAACACACATACCCACCCTTCTGTAATACATGGCTACATGCATATTTAATGCATGTGCTCCATGGCTACATTTTATAATTTAAATATGTTTCCTCTGAGAGAAAGTAACACCATCCAGAAACAGGAATAATCACACACATTCATAAAAAGGCAGACACATCACAAGTCAAATTACATAAAAAGAATCCCAGCAGGCTTTATTTTTGCCTCAGCAGTCAAAATGTTCCATAGTTTATGACAGACCAGCTGAATTTAGAGGATCATCAAATTAACTTTTCTTCTCAAAATCAATTTTTCACCTCAGTCTTAAACACACATGCAAATGTGTCCATCTTAACATTTAATCTTGTGGAATTAACCACACAAACATGATCTGAGCGGTAGCCAAACCTGTCATGACAGTCCAAGGGCAGATCTTGGTTTAAATCCTCATTCCCCATCCTAGAAGAAGACATTGTATAGTTTACTGTGTGATGCAGAGTGACTAATGAGATGGGGGGTGTGTCAGTATTTTAGTATTGATTATGAATACTCAATCCTCCTCCACAGTCTGGACTTTATGCATGTGAGTAATCAAAATGCAGACAGCGAGCCGCTGCTGATATGCTCAAAGTGACATTTCCAAAGGCATGACGTGACATATGCAAACGGACCATCGCGATAATAATAATTCTGACAGAGGAGCCAAAAGGAAACCATCTACTAACTGCACATAGAAGAAGAATGTTGCACAGCAAGTCTCCAAGTCCTGCTACTTCAAAGCCAGATTTGCAAGTAGCCGCGCAACTGAGCCAAAACATTCGTTGGGAGTTTTTCCTCACTCTGATTAGCAGTGAAGAGTGGTAAAACCCTGCTGGGCATGCTCATTGCTCATCTCTAAGGTCTGCAGCATTGCAATGAGAGATAAAACAGACTGCAAGTAGCTGAAGGCATATGTGTCCATAAAAGGAGGAGGGATCCTTTTCATTAACTTTCATTAAGACAAGACAGTGAATTTCCGTCTACTGAAGAGGTCTGACACATAAAAGCTGTTACGTAGGAAAATATACACATACACACTCTTACTCCCCTGCACTAAAAACATATAGTGTAAGTATACAAACACGTGTCATACGATGTTTATGCATTCAGACTTTTTCTTGCATGTACAGATACAGCGCATATTTTGTTCTTGTGATCCTCCATGTATTAGGTGTGCGTCCATATAGTGGGCTATACATATTATGGGGAAAGGACAATATCAAGACAAAAAATATACTGGTTAAGGGGCAATGCTAGGGGTGGCGAAAGGGTTGTGCGGCCTGTGTGTGTTTGTAGTGTGGGGGTGGTGTGTGTATCAATGTGTGTCCACATGTGTACGCTGTAAAGGCGGTTTGGAGTGAAGAGTGGAGCAGGGTGGTGCGTTGCAGTGCAGTACGACAGCGTTTCTGAGCTGTGGTAATTTCCCCTGAGGCCAGCGAGCAGGTAAAGGCCAGTGAGAGGGGGAGGGAGGGAGGGAGAGAGAGAGGGAAAGAAGAAGGCTGAGGGATGGAGGCAGCGAGTGAGTGTGTCAGAGAATAATGAGGAATGATAGAGCGGTGGTGGAAAAGAGGCCGGCAGATTTGGCCCAATCAAACACACACGTACACAGACACACGTACACAAACACACACACACACACACACACACACACACACACACACACACACACACACACACACACACACACAGAGCGTCAACGGCAGCTCAAGGTTGAATAAAGCAGTTCTCATTGTCAACACATTAACGTTTCTATTTTCATTTCAAATGCCTTATCTTGTTAATGAGTGTTTCTGAACTGAGGCGTTGTTTTTTTGTAATGATCTATTGATTACACGTGCACCTTTTCCTGATGACCTTGCTTTATTTTGTGACAAGCAGCAGACCTTAATATTAGCATACATTAAGCCCTGCTTATCTTTCATCCCCAACAGCTAATACCTTCAATTATCACCCCCCCCCCCCCACCCCATCCACCCTCAAGAAAAATGCAAAAAAAAACACACACAAAAAACACCAGTGTGTGTGTGCGTGTCTGTTTGTGTGTAAGCACCCTCACTTATTAGCCCCTCCCCCTCCCTACTTGCAAACTCATTACTAGGGTATAAGACCTGCATGGATTTTATGGTGTTTTGGGAACTGACTGGTTAATCAGATTTATTGCACACTTAAGCCTAATTGATTGCCTTTATGGATTCAAATGAATAATTAAGTCCTAACAAGGCTAGTTTCTGAAATGATGATAATGACCCATAGAGATGGAAGGTAGTGGAAGTGTCAATCAAAATAAAAGCTTACATCACATGTGTGCCTCAGCTCTGTGTTTACCTTAGACACTGATTATAACAATGCCCCCCGTATGAGCTGTTTACTTTCCTTCTGCGTGAAACTCTGGCGCAAACACATTGCCCACCTTATCTTTAGACTCATACTCCTAAAACCTATAGCCAGAGATGTATTTTTCAGTGTGCATCTTCTGGTCCCCCCCACTTTTATCTTTGATGTTGATATTAGGAATCAAGTAGCCAAAGCTGTTTTATATATTTATATATAAAGCGTCAGTGAAAGGACAGCCAGTGTATTAAGAGGAAGGCGGTCCAAACAGAGACGACATATCCTGACCTTCATATGATCTTCACCAGATCAATACTATCATCAGTGCAGACGAGCAGTCACAGATTAACCCAGCCTCCCATATCCCCCCCCCCCAAAACACACACACACACACACACACACCTTATTCAGGAAGGCTCCTGGGTGTATTGATTGGTTTGTATTGACTGACACACAGAACTACCATGTACACACTTGCTCGTTGACTTTATTTTTTACTGGCTTGCTGGCATTGCATGGTGGGGAGGGGTGGTGAGGCTCTGGCAGCCTTCACATTGCTATTAGCCAAAACCATGGCCATATTTCTAGAAGTTGTATTTCAAAACTGTGAAATCTTGAACAAACAATGATTACTCCTGCATATACATTTGTGTTTGACATTAATACAGGGCACATGAAAATGACAATTTTGGAGGTACGGCACTGCATGTCATTTTTCGAATACCTTTGCGTAAACATTACACGAACACATGCATTCAAACAAACATATGAATCTCCGACTCCCCATCAGCCATTTTCCAAATCAATGTATTTGCGTCTACGAATGGCCAGAAGGCAACTAACTCAATCTCACATCCAATGTAAATGTTGGTGGCATATCCACAGGCAAGGGCTGATATTTAGAAGTCCATTAACACAAGGTGCATGGGGATGGGTTAATTCACTGTTTGTAGCCAGAGATCCAGGGAGGGTTTAGGGCATGCAAATGGGAGGAAGGGTGATGGATGATGGGTAAAAAAATAAAAGACATGGAAAGAAAAATAAAGAAATAGATGATATGTGAAAAGCAAGAGTACAGAAAGAGAAATACAGAAAATGTAAGAAGGGAGAGGAAGGACGCAAACAAATCTGGAAGGAGGGCATGTATGTGTGTGTGTGTGTGTGTGTGTGTGTGTGTGTGTGTGTGTGTGTGTGTGTGTGTGTGTGTGTGTGTGTGTGTGTGTGTGTGTGTGTGTGTGTGTGTGAGCGGGGTGCTGGTGGTGCTGTTGATAGGTGGGGTGGGGTTAGGGGGAGGGAGGTTGTTTTGAGGATTGCTGCCTGCTATCATCCGCCTCAGCCTGGGCGTCAGTTTGATTAATGCTGCTTTCCTCCAGCTGACCTCCAAGGTCACTGGAATAGTGGGTACTCAGCCTCTCCCATCCACTGCAGCACTGAAAGGGGGTAACGGCCGTATAATACGCTCCCCAAGAAGGACTTTTCTCTTCTTTTTTCCCCCTATATCCTTCCTTTTCTTATTCGGCTGTCTCTCGTTTAAACTTTCTGACTCTCATCCTTCAATCCCTCTGTTTGTCTGTCTTTTCGTGTCTCCCCTTGATCTGCCCTTCTTCGCCTCATACGTTTCACATCTCTCATCCCCGACCATCTCTTTCTCTCCATCACCATTCCTTTTTCTCTCCATCCCCTGTCTAGCTGACTCTTTTGCTCCCTTTCCACTGGCACTCTCTCATCTGAAATGCAATCAAAAGCGGCATTAATGTAATGCTGGGGGGAGAGAAAGGGGGAACAAGACCTGCAAGGGGCTATTAGAGCACCCAGTGAGGTAAACACACACACACACACACACACACACACACACACACACACACACACACACACACACACAAACACACAACCACCACCACCAACCCCCATCTGCCCCCCTCAGGCTTGCCAAGGTGAAGGCACATGAATAGAGTTGTCCTACACCAATAGACACTTGGCAATGACACACTTCCTCTGAGCTATAGCAAATGTGAGTTATTGTGCCAGCCGCCGCCGGGATTCCCTGGCATGGCCCTTGTTACAAACACAGGGGGGGGGAGTGATACATGTTTTGAATATGACATTTGTGTCAGTCAGTTATTACAGTTGTTGTTGGGTCAGCTATAACCTTTCTTCAATACCATACAATTTTTAAAAAAAACGTCAATGATTATTTTGCCTTTGTCACCATACTGACAACATACTTTCTGGCTATAGATGGTCGACTTCTGCACATCGCCAACAATTAATCCATGCATCTGCTTGCAACAGCACTTGTTGTCACAAGAGGCAATATACTGTACTGAGAGACCCACGGGCCGTGTGTGTGTCTCTATGTGTTAAGCTGTGTCACAACCAGCATTTCTACATTAAAACACAGCCTCCTCAATTATGTCAGCGAGTTGGCCCAAGGGGGATGTAAATGTGCAGGGCTTTGGCAGGTATTTCTTGGTGTTACCTCTTGTTTAATAGTAATATTTCCTTGATAAGCATTAACAATAATGGATGTATCATTGAAACTGAACTCATTTATTGTATTTCATCATACCAGTTCAATTAGCACTAGCCCACACCAAAACTGCGTGTTGCGATTTTTATCATAATTAAATATTTGGTCTGAAAACACTGTCTCAGGAAAAGTAACTCAAGGTTGGATCTACACATGTCAGTGATTTTGTATACATTTGGACAGCATGGTAGTGGTGGTATCCTTGCTGGCCTGTAAAAGCCATGTATTATTGCAGCACACACTTGTTAATTGAAAGCATATCTCATGCTACTGCCAGTGTTAGTGTTCTCAATCTATTAGGGACTGATCGGGTAAACAGCATTCTGGATTACTGAATTACTCTTGGGTCTTCTTCGGAAAAGGGTCTCATATTTTAATTTATATTCATATTTAAAATAAACTTTTTCATAGACCACGGGACTGTTCCCCATTGGATCCTAAGAAATTCTAGCATTTATCTCCAAGATGTCAACTTTCTTTAAGCTATGTGAAAAACTCAGAACATTGTAAAATGACCACATTTGGAGCCAAAATACATGCTTTTCTCTGGCCATATGACGATATGCACGTTTTTTGTTTCAAACATTTATCATTGATCATTTCTCTAAGTAAGGTCTAACCAAGATGGGCTTTGAAAGCATGTCCACATAAGCCAGTAGTATAATCGCAGCCTGGAGAGTTAGCCCTACTGTGCTCCGTCAATTTGTCTCACACTCTGTACCCTACATCTCCCCACCCTTTTTCCTTTTTTCTCCTGCTCTCCGTGTTCCCTTTTTTTCCCAGTCAGTGCCTGAGCATGAGACACACACACACACACACACACACACACACACACACACACACACACACACACACACACTCCCGAGCATCATGAATCTTTCATGCGAAAGGGCTGTATAATCCCTCAGGCGTGCTTTCCTAGACCCACACACACCCGCCTCCATCACCTTGCACCAGGAGAGAGACACAGAGAGAGAGACAGAGAGAGAGAGAGAGACAGACGGAAACAGAAAGATAGATGGTGAAAAGGAAAAAATACAAAGGGGAAGCGAGACTGGAGAATGGAAGGTGTGAGGATGGAGGGTGGGGGGTGGGGGGGGTAATAGTAAAAGACAAGTTGATGGTGTGAAGGAGGACCTGGCTGGAATAACTCTCCTTCTTCTGACCATTAAGGGCAAGATGAAAGAGGAGGAAGAAGAGATAACAAAGGAGGGTTTTGCACTTTTCCCTCTCGGCCGCTGAAGGCTGCAGCGGAAAGAGCAATAAAATTGCTCCAAGTTTGCAGGAAACATTGGATGGAAACGTAGCTAAAGACTTGAAAAGAAGAATGATTATTAATTGGCCCGTAAGGCTTTGAATCAGAAAATGTGCATGACAAAGATCCTCATTCAAAACTGTGCTCTTGAATTGTTGAATTGCTGGAATTGATCTTGTTGTGTTACCTATCACTAAATGAACCTGACATGATGTTTGCTGTGGTGAAAAACTTTTAAATGGACATTGAGTCTGTTCAATTAAGTTGCCTGATTGATTGACTTACAACAAACCTTATGGACATATACATAACAAACAAACAGTTTCAAATTGGGATTTACTGTGAGGCTTTTCTTGTTGTATGCCATACCATGTTATCCTCCTGTACTGGCCGTGTTTAGATAACTAGCACATAAAAGCTCCTCCAATAGACTCCTAACACAGATGATTAGTGTCATAGCAGCTTTTATTTGGTGTACGTCAACCTCAATGCAGGTTGTGCAGGTTAGTTGCTAATGGAGTGACAATGGAGCACTCACAGGGGGACTGGGCAGCGCAGTTGTGGCTGCTGCTTTAATTACCTGAGACCAGTCAACACAGCAGCAGAGGAAACCTTCTCGCTGGCCAGATGAGCTTATTAGCCCCCCCCCCTCAACTTCAATCCCTAGGCCTCTGATTTACTATGACACTGATTAACAAGGCTATCTGGGAGGTAATAGTGTGTGTGTGGTGTGTGTAGACGTTTGAAAGTAAGACTTTGCCTGTGGATGTGTCTGGAATCACATTGGCAGAATAAATGCATGCAAGGGAGAAAAAGTTTGTCATACTATTTTTTCTCTCCATAGATTTCTATAGTGCATACTGAGACCTCTCAAGGTCCCCAGCATACACAAACAGCTTCAGAAACGGTTGAATAAAAGGGAAGGCATGCAATAACTCCTTCATGTGAATCATTAACAACCAATAAATTGGGAACATGTATGTAAAATGGCCAGGCGCTCTATCTATGCGTGAGATTGCATAGGTGCTTCCATACAGTGTTTTTCTACATGGCACCTTAAATGCTCACGTGTATGTATCAGTATACATTAAAGGGATAGTTTGGAATTTTGGACATAGGGCCTGATTCCCAAGTTAGCCTAAGTGTTCTTTATTATTGGAGACAGTTTTCAACACATTTCATTCAGTCCTTCTAGTTGCAGAGTTTGCTCGTGCTAGGCTAGCGCACAGGATTGGGGTCTAATTAGCCTGCTACTAAAACAGTCTTACCCACTCCACAGTACACCCGAGGCCAAAACCCGACGCTAGACTATCGATGTAAATGTCTGTGTTGATAGAATAATGTTAGAAATAAAACCAACCTCGCATCGCATGAATCATCGCATTTTGAGGGACTACTTTCTCAGCAGCAGCGGAATTTTACTTTGCTCCGGCTAGTTGTGTAACCGAATCACTACAACAGAAAGTAAACAGAGCAGTGTGGGACAGAAGCAGAAACGAAGGACTAGGCAAGACGGAGGTTCAGTGTGCATTTAGGAATTGTAAAAATAAACCCTATTTCCACCAATTTCCAGTGGCTTGTTGCTGCTGGTTTGGACATAAAAACACCAGTGGAAACTGTTCGCAAACGGAGTATTTGTAACGATAATTTCAGACCGGACGACTTCGAGAAACCCCCGCAATCTAAAGAGCAATAAATCACTGAAAACGAAAGCGGTGCCATCCGTCTTTTCAGATGCACCAACAGCCACTGATGAACAGGTAATAACTTTTGGTAGGCTACTAGCTAATAAAGCTGGCCCCTTTCATAATGTTAGCCTACTGACAGATTGATGACAACGTTAGTGGAGATTAGTGTTGGATACAACAAATTCCTCATAATCGTCTTCAAAAGCAGATGCATCGCTAAGTCCTCCAAACGTGGCCATATCTTGTTAATTGAATAGGCTAATAAAATTCCTTTGTGCACTGTACTCTGCGTCTGTAGCAATGACAGCGGCAGATAAACAAACTATTATAGAGCCTGTAACCTAGGTAATATCAGTCCGCCGCTACTGAAGCCTACTACCAGGAATATAACGCTGCTGCTGAGACACAGCAAACCCCTCAAAATGCAATATGCAAGGTTGGTTTTATTTCTAACATTATTCTATCAACACAGACATTTACATCTATAGTCTGGCGTTATAATTGATTGGCCTCGGGTGTACTGTGGAGTTGGTAAGACTGTTTTAGTAGCAGGCTAATTAGACCCCAATCATGTGCGCTAGCCTAGCATGAGCAAATTCTGCAACTAGAAGGACTGAATGAAATGTGTTGAAAACTGTCTCCAATGATAAAGAACACTTAGGGTGTATTCACACTTGGAAAGTCCGCTAGTTCACTTGCTTTGGTCCAGAGAGGTTTGATTTTTTTTGTTTGGTGTGGTCCACTTTCATATTGCCCCTTTTGCAAGTGAACCAGCATTACGAAGCAAAACCACACGTGATCTGAGGTCATTCATTCATTGGACAGACATTCTGGGGTGGAGAGAAACGGGAAGCACGAAGTTAAAACTGCGAAATATATATCATTGATATAATATGGGGTTAAAAATAATAAAAGGGCCTACATCTAACCTATAAATAAAGAGGAAAAACATCAAATTATTGTTGTTTCATATGGTTATAATATGTAGCCCTATGTCAATGCCACGTTATGTGGTTTGTAGCCTACGATATGAAACATAATTTTTCCTGTTTTTGGTGCTGGACGCGCGTCACGCGAGAAGAATAGGCTCAAACTGACACTCAGCTGATTAAGCTGTGTATCAGCTGGGTCGGCCCAGTTCAGCTCCAAACTGACACGGGGATAGTATTGACGGTCCCGTAAGCCTACATGGAAAGCAAAATAAAAACACACACTTCATGCAAAGCGCAGTGTGAACCTGTTGGCACTGTGCGGGAGACGCTCCCCTCTCCTTCATCTGATCGCTGAACACATTCAGCATTTTTACGCGTCCTCTGGATCAAATGTTATATATTGTTCTGGGCTCCCGGTCAAACCACAACTTATCGTCCTAACAATGGCGACAACAGCACTTTCCCATAATGTGAAGCTGACGTCTATTTAATAAAAAAAGAAAAGAAAGAAAAGGCACAGTGCCTCCTGCATTTGGGTCGGATCGAGTCCGGACAAATTCACACCACAAACGAACTGCAGCAGAGTGCGTTTGGAAACGCACCGAGACTACCTCTTCAGCTGGGTCTCGGAGCGTTTGTTTGGTCCGCCCCCGAGTGCGATTGCTGTATTCACACCTGCCTGAAAGATGCGCACCGAAGGCAGAAGTGCATCTGAGTTCGTTTCAACCGAACTAAACACGGCATGTGTGAATACACCCTTAGGCTAACTTGGGAATCAGGCCCTATGTCCAAAATTCCAAACTATCCCTTTAAGGGAGTGTGTTTTCAGCTGGCTGGGGGTGAGCATGTTTATGCGAGTGTGTGCGTATGTGTCCACCCTAAATGCATAATGTGTGTTTTCAGAGGCCAATAGGTCCATCGTTTGCCTCCTTCCACCTTGCCCCCACTCTCATTACTGTTCTCTCACGGCCTCAGCTACATTTCACTGTACACTCTTCATCTGAGCACCGCCTACGAAATACAATTAAGGTGAGTTATGGCCACTCCATAGGAGGGGCAGGGAGGGTGGAGTGAAGTGTGCTTCTGTGTGTGTTAACGAAGAGATATATATATAAAAAGGAGGGAGTAATAGAATGCAGCACTTTGGCATGGCAAAAAGAACCAAGTGTCATATGTGGCTTATTGGATAACAGACACACATCACACACACAGAGGCACTAAAGCCAGTGCAGACATGGTCCCTTCCTCGGTGGAACAAAGTGGAGGGGGCAAGCGGGTGGTAGGGTGAAATTGAAGGGGGGTTGGGGGGACGGGGGTTGCAGGGTGGTAGACGGTGCAGTGCCAATTTCACGCCTCCGCTCATCTCTGCCTCTTCCAGCTGCACGCTGCGTGTTCTCCTCTTCTCTCTGGCTCTCCTCCCCCGACTAATCTTTACCCCCCCTTCACACACACAGACACACACACACACACACACACACACACACACACAGACAGACAGACAGACAGACAGACACACACACAGACAGACAGACAGACAGACACACGCACACACATCAGGGCATGTACCCCCCTCCCCCCTCTTCACCCCTACTCCTTGCCCCTCCCAGCCTCCATCCATAGTGTGACAGCACGGTGGCATGGGGGATCCATCTCCAAATAACAACCCAGAGACATAATGCACCACATCGAGGCTTCCAAGGAAAAAAAATAGGAAGAAAAGAGAGGCAAAGAGAAAAAATGCTGCGACTCAGCAGCGTTTCAAAGCTGCCCAAAGAGAAACCTTGTCCCTGTTCCAACATTTTCAGCACCCACATCCAGCTGAAGATGGATGCCTCAGTGCTAGGGCGTCACAAGGACAAAAAGAGGGCACAGGGAAAGGAAAAAAAAAACAGCTCGATTTGCATTCGTAAAGGTAACATTTGTTTATAGCGTGTGCGACACCCTCTGTTAACGACCCCACCACTAATTAAAGCATGCTTCCTAATTAAGCATTAATTACTCAACAATACAAGTAGCAATTTGGCGGTGGCGACGGAACGCTGACATATTCCCACCTGGGCTAATGTCAACACTGCATTATTGCTATCACCACCTGCTGTGGTTATGGCTATCGAAACAGTCATAAACGTCAACTCCGGCATATTGTATCACAGTTGCTGTACAACTACGCAATATGTTTTCCCTCACCCTTCTTCCCTACCTCCCTCCCCCTTCTCTCTCCCTCTCTGACTGTCTCTTTCTACTGGTAAACACCAGCAGACGGCACACAATCGTTGGGTTTCGTGTTGTTAATTGGTGAAAGCATTGGGATTTACACAGGCAGGCGACAAGTGTTTTCCCTTTGTAGTAGCACAGTGTTTGCAGTCCTGATGAAGCGCAAGCTGAGGCCGTGTGGACGTCGCCTTTGTTTGCCCTACATCACACAGCGACAGAAGATAAACCCTGCTGATTTTTCATATCACATATAATGCGCAGATTTGCAGAAAATCACAGAAACCCAATCCCACCTGACAGAGAGAAAGGGGGATAAGAAAGCTACATGGTGGACAGATGGGATAGCAAAAGTGTGTGTGTGTGTGTGTGTGTGTGTGTGTGTGTGTGTGTGTGTGTGTGTGTGTGTGTGTGTTTGGAACTCCGTCTTTTGTGGATACCTCATTTGGAGACAGAGTTTATGGGTTTATGGCCAAAGCAGATTGGTGAGAGGTGAATCAGCCAAGAGATAAGAGGTTGGAGAGAGGAAAGTTGGTCACTGGGATTGTGAGAAGGAATCTGGCAGTGGAATAGTTTTCAAGTGCAAGTTCTCTTATGGATGTTACTTAAACATACTTAAAGTAACATCCATTTGACAAAAAAACGTACATGCAACAATATCAACTTCAACGATTACTTTGCCTGAGTGGTAAGTTAAGTGTGACTTTAAGTAAGAATAAAATGTCGAATTTGTTCCTGCTGCACTGGATGTGTGTATCCCAAGTTTGCATAAAAGCCTTCATTCAGAAAAACAGAGCACTACAGGAAAATGGGTTATCAAAGAACATATAGCATAACCTTTAAAATGCCAGGTGAAGCTGTGTCCTGTAAACCTAAAGGAAAACTTAACTTTGTACATCTTCCTAGAAAAGCCCAGACTATATAGGCTACGTAGAAGATATTTCACATATGAACAGACTTTGCTTTTTTTCCTCTTTTTCCCAAAGGCATCCACTTGTGCCTGTGGGCTAACTAACCGATGGAGAATCACCACTTTCTTGATCCGCCGTTCCCTTTGGCCCATATCCCCCACCCTTAAATTAGCGAAAATTTCCCAAAGCGGGAATACATTAGGGAGGGATCAGGGGAAATGGCACATTACGAATACTGTCAGCAGCGGCCTATTAAAGAGGATTCAGACATTATCGACGCCTACGTATCTGGAGAACAATCTCAGTTAAGTTAATAATGTGCAATTAATCATAGGTCACTTAGCGCGGGACGGGGTATAGCAAGCTGCTTTGGAAGCAGATCTAATCAGCAGTTTGTCCGTCCAGGGGAAAAGCTAAATGGATGAAGGCAGGCTGGCAAACTGGGATCTAGATGGGGAGCTGACTTTGGATTTTGACAGCTTTTGATATGGAATGGCTGGGGCTAACCACTTGTCAGTGTCACTAGTTTTTAGCTTTACTCAGTGGGCCTTTGGGATCTTTCCCATTACCTTTCTCATGAGTACAGATAGGCCTATTTCATGAAATGTAAACCAATATTGATTCAAAGTTATCCAAAATGTATACAAACCTATAGTCAAATGATTAATACGGGCAACTTCAGCATTCAGAAAGAGAGAGCTGGTTATTGTAATTTATTGTCTGGAGCACTCACTCTCAGAGGAACAGGTGGAGAGGTTTGATGATACTTTTATAAACCCGGATTTGCCCTTTAAGGGAGCTTAGCTGATGGATTTCATGCAGATTGGTATTTAGTTCAATAAGGATGCCAAAACATGAAACTATATACCACTGAGAAACCATGCCACATGGAAAATCCATATGTTGTGTGTGGAACCAATAGCTTACATCATCATCACTCTTATCAGATTAATGTGAAGTTGTATGTACAATAGAGTGTGCCTCACTTATTCAATTGCATTTGACGAAGCCTTGTTTACCTGTCAGTGGCATGTCACTTGTCATGTTACGAGTATTTTACCCAAAAACTTGCAAATCCAATTTTGCCCTCCGTATCATCAGCCCCCTTATATGCATCTAACCTCAAAGGGATACCATGTATTGAACTAAAAAAGGCTTCGACTATAAAAACATGGATATACTGTATATACATTCAACAAAAATATAAACGCAACACTTTTGTTTTTGCTCCCATTTTTTATGAGATGGACTTAAAGATCTAAAATTCATTCCAAATACACAATATTACCATTTCTCTCAAACATTGTTCACAAATCTGTCTAAATGTGTGATAGTGAGCACTTCTGCTTTGCTGAGATAATCCATCCCACCTCACAGGTGTGCCACATCAAGATGCTGATCTGACATCATGATTAGTGCACAGGTGTACCTTAGACTGTCCACAATAAAAGGCCACCCTGAAATGTGCAGTTTTGTCTCACAGCAAAATGCCACAGATGCCACAAGCATTGAGGGAGCGTGCAATTGGCATGCTGACAGCAGGAATGTCAACCAGATCTGTTGCTCGTGCATTGAATGTTCATTTCTCCACCATAAGCCGTCTCCAAAGGCGTTTCAGAGAATATGGCAGTACATCCAACCGGCCTCACAACCGCAGACCACGTGTAACCACACCAGCCCAGGACCTCCACATCCAGCAGGTTCACCTCCAAGATCGTCTGAGACCAGCCACTGATACAGCTGCTGAAACAATTGGTTTGCATAACCAAACAATTTCTGCACAAACTGTCAGAAACCGTCTCAGGGAAGCTCAACTGCATGCTCGTCGTCCTCATCGGGGTCTTGACCTGACTCCAGCTCGTCGCCGTAACAGACTTGAGTGGGCAAATGCTCACATTCGATGGCGTCTGGCACGTTGGAGAGGTGTTCTCTTCACGGATGAATCTCGGTTTACATTGTTCAGGGCAGATGGCAGACAGCGTGTGTGGCGTCGTGTGGGTGAGCGCTTTGCTGATGTCAATGTTGTGGATCGAGTGGCCCATGGTGGTGGTGGGGTTATGGTATGGGCAGGCTTCTGTTATGGACGAAGAACACAGGTGCATTTTATTGATGGCATTTTGAATGCACAGAGATACCGTGATGAGATCCTGAGGCCCATTGTTGTGCCATACATCCATGAACATCACCTCACGTTTCAGCAAGATAATGCACGGCCCCATGTTGCAAGGATCTGTACACAATTCTTGGAAGCTGAAAATGTCCCAGTTCTTGCATGGCCAGCATACTCACCGGACATGTCACCCATTGAGCATGTTTGGGATGTGCTTGACCGGCGTATACGACAGCGTGCACCACTTCCCACTAGTATCCAGCAACTTCGCACAGCCATTGAAGAGGAGTGGACCAACATTCCACAGGCCACAATTGACAATCTGATAAACTCTATGCGAAGAAGATGTGTTGCACTGCATGAGGCAAATGGTGGTCACACCAGATACTGACTGGTTCTGAGTCCCCAGACCCCCAATAATGCAAAAAAATGCACATTTCAGAGTGGCCTTTTATTGTGGACAGTCTAAGGCACACCTGTGCACTAATCATGATGTCAGATCAGCATCTTGATGTGGCACACCTGTGAGGTGGGATGGATTATCTCTGCAAAGCAGAAGTGCTCACTATCACACATTTGGACAGATTTGTGAACAATGTTTGAGAGAAATGGTAATATTGTGTATCTGGAATGAATTTTAGATCTTTAAGTCCATCTCATGAAAAATGGGAGCAAAAACAAATGTGTTGCGTTTATATTTTTGTTGAGTGTATATTGACAATGGAGAGGCATTTACTGTAGGTGTAAAGAAGACAGACTTGAACCACAGACATATGCTAAGAGCGTATAATCTTATATCCCAACAGCGCTGGATAAGAAATAGGAATTTAATCCATCGCTCAGTGGCAGGGAGGGACAGTGAAAGATGAGGGAGTGTGGGTAGAAAGTGCAAGAGAGAGAGAGAGAGAGGTGGAGGAAGAGAGGGAGTAAGTAGAGACAAGCAGGGGAAAAATTCACTTCCACAGTTGGCTGATCTAGGAAATCCTGCAATCTAGTGCAGCAGCCAGGAAAGCAGAAGCAGATGAGCCATGTCTCTCCATCTCTCATCCTCTCTCTATCCATCTTCCTCCCTTCCTTTTCCTCTCTCAGTCATGTTCTCTCTCTCTCTCTCTTTCTCTCTGGTGGTGGCCATTATCTTTTTTCTTCCTTCTTCGGCCCCTCACTCCTTTGTTCTCTCTTCCCTCTCACTCAATCTTTCACACCGTCTGTTTCTATTTTTTCAACCTCCACTTCACTGAACACTCTCTCTCTCTCTCTCTCTGTCTCTCTCTCATGATGTCCGGAGCTGTTAGACTAGTGCTCAAGCCAGACTATAGCCCCCAATGGGCTCATTTCACACCGCCAGGCCTGATGCAAGCCAGTCGGACAGTGGTTGTACAACTGACAGACAGGCAGCACTCGGCAATTCGCTGGTCCTGATTAGAATGCACACAGTGGACCAGAAAGAAGTCGAAAAAGGAGGGGGGAAAAAAGCAACACTGAAGTGCGTCAGGTTCATTTCCCCTCCCCATTAAGATGCGCTCGTTGAGAGGAGATAAGGTCGAGGGATACAGAAAAAGTGTGTGTATAGGGTCTGCACGCTTGTCTTTGTCCATCTGCATATAAATTGTGGCTGCATTCCAAATCGCATAGGTTTTTTTCTTCTATCCTACATACTACAGCTGATCATGAAACATATCTAGTTAGCATGCAGTACTGTAGGCACACAATTGGGACAAACTTTTAGTAATTTATTTTTATTTATTTCAACATCCCACCTTCCCGACCAGATGTTGTAGGGCATCCGGGTATTTTTAGGAGTGCTGCATCTGACCAAATGTAGTGGGACATCCTAAATCTTTTTCCCAACAAATTAAATAGCAGGGAAGTATGGGTATTGGAATGCAGGGTATGTGTAAAACAGAAAGTCTCCCTCTGTTTACGTGTGTGTTCCCCCAGAATACTAAGTGCCAGTGATGAAGCCAAAGATGGTAGACTCCCTCATTGTACTTCACAGCAAACCACCCATCATCAAGCCCACTTCTCTCTCCATAAAGACAATAAAGACAACTAACTCTCCGTGCTTGTGGAATAATAACCGAAGGGGGGTGTCACATATTACACAGCAGGTCAAGTATGGATGAGCGTGTGCATTGTGTAATGGCAGAAGTAAACGGCGCACAACAAGGACAAATTGAGACGCTCTAACAAAGCAATTACATCTTCTAATAAAGCTGTAATTGTGTTTCATTATGGCGAGACGACATCTATTTGCATCATCTTTTATTCCCCTGCTCATCGAGTAATGCCTGCTCGCTAACCTCTGACTGGCTCAAACAAAGCTTATTATGCTTACGGTGGTGGTGATCACACACAAACACAGGCAACGCACACACACGCACACACACACACACACACACACACACACAAAATGACATGACGGAAGCCTCTAACCACCCGGCGTAGATCTCTCCATTGAGAACCTGTAATTATAGACCCTGTCTCATGATAAATCAATTAACGCCAACATATAGCTTTTAATTTAATCCGGAGCTAATTAAAGTGAGGACAAATGAGGGAGGGGGTTGGAGGGGGGATGGCTTAATGGAGGGAGAGGCAGAGAGAGAGGGGGGGGGGGTAGTGGTGGTAGTTGTGGAGGTAAGGCAGTACAGGAGTACATGCGTGTTTTCCGTGGTGGCTGGGGGATTGTCTCAGTCCCCGGGTTCAAGCATGCTCGGCTGAGATGATTGAAAATGAATTCCGCTGGCAGTTTGCTTTGGGGATCTTCGATGATGGCTCAACATTGCAAAAACATCACCTGGAGCGTTGCGACTGACAGGTGACACTTTAATTGAAATAATCTAGTTGCTCATTAAGGGAGGAAGACTAAGCCTTGAAGAAGAGGAACAAGGGAAGAGATGAGTGACTGTGTGTGTGAGTGTGTGTGAGTGTGTGTGAGTGTGTGTGCGTGTGTGTGTGTGTGTGTGTGTGTGTGTATGTGTGTGAAAGAGTAATAGAGAGCCTATTCCTTTGCCCTCGCGATGCAGGTAAAAACACTGAGCTAACCTGGAGCTGCTGAATGTGCTTCTTATTAAATTAAGAGGATGAAATCCTTCTTGGTTCTACATTTGCCATGCCAACAGCCTATTTGTGGGGATTGCTTCACATGCAAGTTAAACAGATGCACTTTTTACAGTTTTTTTTGATCGCTAAACCACAGTGGGCACAACTGTAGCTCAATGTGCAAAACTCTACCTACAGTCTGCACTATCAACAGTCATTGGAGCTGAACAGTTCACTTCACCTGCAAAACAGGTTCAGTGCAGCAAACACTATGAACCAGCCTCATTTAGATAACACACTCACTGATAGGCCTTTCACACCAAAATGAACCAAGAGTCAGTTCCAGGCTGGTGTTGGGGTCAGTTCAAAACTGGTTACAGCCTTATCCCAGTTATGAACCGGTTGGTTTCACATCGACCGGAGACAGCCATGGAGCCGGAAAGAGAGCAACGTCATGACGTCACTGTAAACGTGTGTGTACGTCGCCCGACGGCGCTGCTCTTGTGGCTAACGCTAAAGCTACCGCTAGCTTTAAGCACAACAACAGCGGCGAATACGTCTTATTTTTACACGTGTTAGCTTTCGCTTTGCTTTCTTAACCAAACAGGACCCATACAGCGTATTCTCGCCGGTCAATTTGATCGCTACGTTCGGTAATTATGTTATGTTTACGTCTCGTAGTAGCGGTGTTTTTAAACATGGCGGGCATGAGGTTTTAGTTGGTCTGGTTGGTCAGGATAATCCCTCCCCCGGCCGCTGGCGCAAGCGGTTCACTTCAAACCCTGCTCAATCCTGGGGTATGAGTTGAACCGGTTTTTACGGCCCGGAGCAGGCTTTCTGGCGGTGTGAAACCAAAACACTGGCTCTAACTCCGAACTAGCCCAGAACTAGCACCGATTTTGCGGCGGTGTGAAAGGCCTATCAGACCCTGCTCAGAGTATAAACACTAGCATCAAACCCCAATACACAAATTACAAACTTTTAATCTTTAGTTTGAATAATATGAGTTATTTCACACAAATTACATAATATTTTCTTTGATGAAAGGGTGAAATTCTTTCACATGAAATTGTTTATTTTATAACATACCAGTTTTTTTAGGAAAACAAAAAGAAATGAAAATCAGAAGTTTGCTTCAATAGATACACATGTTGTATACTTTATTGAAAACATTTCCAAATGTAGTATTTATCCGTGTAAATATTCTAAAATTGTAATACAGAAATCAATTCCTGTAATGTTGTCATTTACTGTAGGGATGCAACTCTAAGCTGTTTGTTTGCTGGAAAATTCGTATTACAGATGCAACTTTAAATTTTTGCAGATTGGGTTGCACTCTCAACCCTGCCTCTCTCAATGAGAGACCATGATTCACAACAGGGTCTATCAGTGTTGCCCTTACTGTATTTCATCAGACATTACAGCTCTATGTCTTCTAGGTCTTCCTCCACACATCCACACTCTCACTGCCACTCTTCTACCTCCAACAACCTGTCTTCCTGGGTCCATTTCCAAAAAAATATATATTTTTGAGCTTTCCCTTTATACTGTATATATGTTCACTAACAAGTCTAAACAAGACATCTTAGTGTTTGAGTTGAAATTGCAATCCGCAGTGTTTGAAAGGGATTCATTCTGTTTTGAATGTGTGGTTTATAGTTGTGGCAGCAGTGTGTTAGCATTTGAAAAAAGTGCTGGAAATCCACAGTGTTGTGCAGGCTGTGGTTAAGCCATGAGATAGGTGTGTAGAGTTTTGAACGTTGTGTATAAGCAATGAAAAACAAGCTAAAACGAGCTACAGTTTGGTCCGAATGAACCGCTGCTCTGCATACTGTTGTTAGAGTTTTGCACTTGTCGTTCCAGTTGTGCCCACTGTGGTTTAGCAATGTAAAAAACTGTAATTACAAAGGCAGACTAGACATCTGTGAGACGTATGAGTGAGGGTGCTACTGTGTGTCATTTCTTTTGTTTGTTATTTTACTGCAGAGACTGGGGGAAAACATCTCCCACCTCCCTAATCATGGCTATAATCTCCACTGGCTGCGGCCTAAAAGCCGAGCGCAAAAAGGAAATCGCGCCGGAATCCTTTGTGTTGCCATTCAAATGAATCGATTGGCTAATGCCCTCACTCAAACAAAATTGTCTGGGAACTGAGTATGTACAGGCTGCTGTGAAAGTATCAGCTATATACATTAGGAGCAGCATGCAAGTCAAGTTTCCAGTCTACTGGTTTACCATTGGCCTCAGCACAGTCCGTTGTTTTGGAAATTGATATGGAAAGCAAGGAGGGTAACACGTGCAACAATCACAGTATTGAATGAAGTATGGTAAAGTGTGTTTACACAGAGTGAAGACAAGAGCTTTAACTGCAGTGTGTAGTGAGCTTGGCAGTCTAGCTATGAGTAGGCGGGGGAAGACAGTCCACGGCAGAGTTCAAAGTTGAGTTTTTAAAATGAAACGCAGCGCAACAAAGAGCAGGACTTGTGACCTGGATACAGCATGGAAGGTCAGCTTTGAAGCAAATTGGTCTCAGTCATCAACTGTGGAGCTAAAAATAAAAAGTGCTTTTTCTCCCTAAGCTACAGTTACTCAACATATCTATTCAACTGATGTCAGGGCACCTCAAATGGCACACAATGCCAGTATTACTCTTATATTAATATTTATAAATCTGGCAGGGTCACGGGAAAATGCCCACGTGTAGTGTTCCGCGCAGAATCTAACCAAGAAAGCGAAAAAAGCTTTTGGGTGTATGTGCTGGATGAATAACTTTCACGTACTATATTGCAATGTGGTAAACACTTCTTAATAATAAATAAATGAATATGACGTGAACATTCAATTGGATTTGTGCAAAGGTAACAATGTTACTCCAGATTGTTGAACCGTTTCCAAGAAGATTTTTTTTTAAAGTGGCGACACAAATAAAAAATAAATAACCAGAGAGAGAAAACAAAATAATGAGAAAACAGAAGAGTATTGTACGACAGAGAACAGTGACAGGCTTTTCTACTGTGCCCTCTCATTACGGGGCCCCAGGGCACACTGTGAGGTGACAGCACATTGTGTTGCACACACACACACACACACACACACACACAACATTTATACAATAGCATGTTTTATCTCACACTGCTCAGTGCTCACGCTGATCTTTGTCTCTTTTCTGGGTTGTCTGCCTTCACATTCAGTGCGACTGGTTGGCAGTAATGGCTGGCAGATCATTAGGAAAAGA
>OX442355.1:15914530-16220140 GCA_949357725.1 Hyperoplus immaculatus
AAATCCCCATCACCTTACATTTGTCCTGCAGGATTATGAAACGCCACAGAAGTATAGCGGTATTCCTCGGTAGCTAATTCAGTGGAGAAAAATATGAATGTGCAGAACTCGAGCCTCTTTGTTGTTCTCTGAGTTCATTTTAAGGAGATACACTAACACTTTTATGAGTTACCATGCAGAAGTTTGTGTCTCTGTGAGTGCGTGTGTATGAGCCTTTAAGACAAAGCAATAAAAGGAAGATAAGACTTACAAAAAGAAGCAACATGCACTTGTGACTGGGATTTCAGTGTGTGTGTGCTCATGTGATCGTGCCCAGCAAGTGCCAAGAAAGGCGGTAAATAAATCACCCAGCCCGAATGTGAGATATATATTACCTTGGGGCGAAACTAAAGGACAAAGCAGACACGGGCGACCAGCCGAAAGGTCAAGGGGAAAACAGGGAGGAGAAGCACAGGGAAAAGGTCGGCTTGCACCAGTAGAAAATGAGTTGGATGTGATCCAAATAAAGTGGCAGAGTCAGAGAACAGTGTGAGTGAGGGGTTACTGATGCCTGGTGAAACTAAGGACCGGGTTTAGTAAGTGATATTTCTTTGTTAATATACATGTAAAATCACTCTATATTCATACAGCAATCACTTAAACAGTATGCACAGTTCATAATACAGGTCTCCGAGTCATTCAATTTTGCAGTTATTGCCAGATAACATTTTGAGTATCCCGCTAGTTTTTTATCCAATCAGGAGACAGAGCGCTATAAAGAGGCGGGTCTCTGTGCCAGTGAACGATGACTCGCTGTTCACCATCTCCGCACTATCTGACGAAGACGGCTGCGTGTTCATGTGTTGGTGATGCAGGGACGAGGGAGGGGACTGCTAACTGCCGTCACTGACAGGAAGTTAGCTAAAAGGACCATATCACTTACTGCTCCTTTAAAGTGTGAAGCAGTCATGTAGGCCTACGTGTGTGCACTCTTTTTTAGTGTCCTTTTAAAACCAGATTGAGCCTTTATAGCTTTGTCTTTCAGCAGTTTCCCTTTCTGTGTCTGTCTGAGAAAAGAGAGAGTTTAAAAATGTAATGGGGCAACAGAGGATAGGGCCTATTTGTATGGCCATATGAGTAATGGTGAGCAATAGACAAACATCACCAGACAATGCCAACGCAGACAATAACTCCCACAACAAAGCAGTGTTACATAAATTAAATTCCAATGGATAAACACAAGGCTGTCTCTAATGACATTAAATCATGAACACCCCTTCAAATTAATCTATCACCTTTATGTTATTCTGAACAAACACACACACACACACACACACACTGTCACACACAACGATTAAAGTGCTAACTCGGAACATGATTTACATCGTTATGATTATGACTGTCATAATTACGAGCGCCGTTATCACTCTCATTATTAATAGCAATGACACTATTATTAGCCTGTCTTGCTGGTGTGCTACTTAGTCTGCAGGCTAATTACTGTGTCAGCTGCTGACTGTCCAGGCATGGTGCCGGTCCATGGCTCCGAGGTCAGCAAACCTTCTCCTCCTCTCGTCAAGGGGGCTCTCACACTTACTTAATTCTGCCACTCATAATCTCTTCTAATCTCCTAAATGATAGGGGAAATCGCGAATTCTCTCCCGCCCGCAAATGTATTAGTGTGTGCGTTTGTGCCACCGAGACCCAGTAGTGCATTACTGTCATGGCTAATCCAATTAGTGTGGATGTATCTAGCCTGGCCTAAGGGGAAGAGGAGCCGAGGATGGGTGGATCGCAGGTACAGGAGGCGTGAAGGAAGAGGTTGCATCCTGCTGCGACGAGAGCACATTAGGGAGACTCCCTTCTTGTGCCCAGTGTCTTTTTCTTTTATCGCCTGAAAATTGGTGTGTATATTCTAAAGAGAGAGATAGTGAACACATTAGCCTGTGTGTGTGTGTGTGTTATATTGTTTACATAGCCGAGGAGCTGTGATGATGAGGTCATCTAGTTTTAGTCATCATCATCATGATCACCCACACAGAGATTGTTTGTCATTCCAGTAATAACCAGAGGACTGATACTGATCGCTGGGTTGTGAAGAGCATCTGTCGGATAAAAATGTAAAGAACAACACGGACGACGTGTTAAGCTGCTTCCATTCTGCACAGTGACACCCTATTTCCTGCGTTTACTACGCTGTATATTGCAGATGATTGACAAAGTGTTAGCAAAATAGGCTCTAACGTGCTATAACAGGGAGATTTATTCTGCGTCTTATCCCACTGAATATGCTGTGAGTCCTTGTACATCAGTTTGAATTAAACTCTGATGATGCGATATACCTATTCAATTGTTAAAGAGGACCTATGATACTTTTCGACTTTTATGACCTATAAACGTTGTTATAATGATTTATAGTCATGTTTAACCATACTAGAGTATCAAATAATTACGTACATGCATTTCGACGTATTCCCTGCTGACCTTCTGGGGTGGCTATGCAGAGCACTAAACACTATGGCAGCCAGTCGAGCCGAACTCGTTCAAATTTCCGGATAGTTTCTGTCACGCTCGGGTCGTTTCTGTCATGTTTGCATGTATGGTAATGCTGCCGCTCAGGCAAGCTCCGGCTGCATGCCCCCAGCTTCCTGAAAATTTCCCGCTGCTGGAAGGAAGGTAACCAATCACAACGGAGTGGGGTTTGCAGCAGGGGGGGAGGGGCGGAGAAGCTCAAAGCAGTGTGTAGAGAGACTGCTGTGCTCGCTATAGGGTAAGAGGAAGAGTGTCCCGAAAATCTACATAGTTTTTTGTGATGTGATTCGTGTCAGGTTGCTCTATAGCAGTTTTTAACATGAAATGAAGACCAGAAAAGTAGTATAATAGGATCTCTTTAAAAATAATAATCCTGATGATACCAAACATCCAAAAGTTGTTGTTTTCTGCTGGAGACAGCAATGTCCTCTTTCTCTAAGCACAGCTCGGAAAATGCTTCCAGTGGGAGAAAGTGAAGAAAAAAACACAACACAAATTAGCAGCTAAATGTGCAAGTCCCTTACTATGATTACCAAATTAATACATTGTTCAATCATAGAGTTTGTCCAGCACTTTCTTTTTGTTGTAAACCACTTTAAATTATTATTATTAACCAAACCCAACACATTTTGATAGTTTCAAAAAAATGTAATCAAAAAATATTTTGATCCATGTATATGCAACACTATGCACAGAATACAAAGAAGGCTTACAGGCATGATGACACCCCTTGTTCATGAGCTTTGAAATGGCATGATCTTCATTAGTGGAAACGAAAAAATGGCTCCCATGTGCCTTATGATGTTTGCCGAATGATTCACTGATCCGTGTATGTGGTTGTATAAAACTGCTTCCACTGATTACTCACATAAACAGTGCGTGTTTGCAGCACTTGTGACACCAATTATAAGCAAGGGCTTTAATTAAATACGTCAGGAATCATCCACAAGGGACTTAAACAATAGGCTGACTGACATTAAATACCAAATTCATGCTTATGCTTCTTCTCATCTCAGTGATTATCATTACTGACACGTCAGACTCGTGAGTCTTGTTTCAGAAAATACAGAATTGACAGGAAGTTGTCTATGCGAATGAATTGCTTAGGAAGACCAAGATGAATTGGAAGCGTCTTTTAGAAAGGTTAGATGTTTGTTAGATGGAACTTTACGAATTGCAGTAATTTACCTGCTGTTATTTCAAACCTTTATGCCCTTCACTTTCCATATCTCAAGCACTTTCACACCCAGAAGCACACACACACACACACACACACACACACACACACACACACACACACACACACACACACACACACACACACACACACACACACTTCATCAAAAGACTTTACCACTCACTTGCCAACTACCCATTTGTCCTCATTACTAGTGTTCTAGTCTTCAATTTCCCATGCAAGGATGGAGGCTAAAAAGCTCTTGAGATGGTGACGAGGCCGATGGGAGTATCAAGTGATGGAACAAGAGAATGCATTTGGTCAAGGGTGTGGGATCCTTGTGAGCTCTTCACTGCCAGCGTTCAATTTTACTAATCAGTGCCATTGTCCTGGCCCCTTCACAAACAGGACAGGATGTACCCTGTGTGTGTGTGTGTGTGTGTGTGTGTGTGTGTGTGTGTGTGTGTGTGTGTGTGTGTGTGTACCACTTATGTGCATGTGTTTATTTAATAGTCATTGTCTTGAACTTTAAAAACTGCAGTAGTATTTTTTTCCTGAAAATGACAGCAGACCTTTTAAAATACAATGCCTTTTTCAGAATTTCCCGCAATTTTATGACACTTAAAACCAAGAAATAAAAAGTAATAAACAGTGATGGTTTGGGGCGGCCTTGGCAAACTCTTATTCAGCGCCCCTTTAATGATTATGAGCTAAGTACTACAGTAACACATTTTTTGGCCACTGGAGGGAAAAAGAAACAGTGTTCTCAACACAATTTGACACATTATTACCCTTTAAGTTGATATGGCAAACATGTTCACCAACAGTTGCTTATATACATTTCCAGAACTTAGATAATCATTAATTTTGAGTTGTCCTTTTGGCCTAACCTGGCCCTACCACACCATCGTACTTCATTTCATTAGTACAGAAAGTCTGGAATTGCTCAATTGATAAACGTTAACTCACTTGAAGGCGGGTGTCTGTTGAAGTTTAAAACTATTGGGTCTGCCCAGTGCCACTCTGGATCTGCCAACCAATCGCATAAGCTCAATGTAGTTCCATAAAGACAAGGGATAAAGTGGTTTCACGTCATCATTTAATAGATGGAAAATAGGTGCTAATGATGTTAAGAGACTTTAATTCGAACATGTACCTTATCAATATTCTAAGATTCAATTTAAAATTCTAACTTATTCCTCCAAAATCTTGGTGTAGTCATCGTAATGACAGAGATAGTCTAGTCCTACTGAGGAAATGTGAAAGAATTCGCTGCTCAGTTTTGCTGTTTTCTTCCTTTTGATAATAAAGAGCACAACGTAAGAGGGGTCAAGCTATTTCTTGGTAGCCAAAAGCTATTTTGAAAATCCATTAGTGACTCAATGCAGCATCATTATCGTCAGCTGCTTGAGCACACACTATCCTGGCTTTGACTTTTTTGTCTTCTTGACATTTTCCTGTGAAGTGAAAAATACCACATGAAATAGGAACGGTGGAAAAGGAAAGGTTTCTTTAATGGGGAAAGCGGGGGATGTGGTATTTTAAAAGCCTTGTTTTGCCTCTGCTGAAGTGACATGACGTCCCTCTATTAGCAATCATGTCCTCTTTGTTGCATGTACAGTATGTTGGACCTTGTAGGAGTATTGGGCAGCATGGATAGGTCTGTTTCTTTAATCAGAGCCCCACAGAGGAAAGAGCGGATTTGACTGAAATAGAGGGATGCCAGAAGCATGAGAATTTAGTAACGGACAGAACATCAAACATTTATATGCCATACAGATTTTAAAGCCCTGAGGGAAATGTGTGATTTTTCTGCTATATAAATAAGATTGATTTCGACTTGACTAATGTATCAGTTGGAATATTAACATCCATACAAAAGAGTGAACGGTGGACTAAGAACAAACAACATAAAAAACCGAGTAGACCTATCCCGCGTGAGAAATTACACACAGGGTAAGGCTCATGCGTTCTTTGTGAACTTTAATTACTTCTTAGAAAGGGAATCTATTTTTTTCTTTTTCTTTTTCATTAGCCATAAAGGCCAAACATTTGTAAAATTTCCAATATCCATCTTATCACATAAACAGTATCTGCCTATATAGAGAAATTCAACGTTGATAGAGACATGTAAAATTAAATAGATTTAAGAGCTTCATTCATTGATTTTTAGCCACTAGGGGAAGTAAAAGCTTTAAAGGTTTAGTGAGAGATATCTTTAACTGATAAAGACACAAATTAGTAAAGGAACTACTTTTGATGCACGCAGACACAGACGCACGCACGCACACACACACACACACACACACACACACACAAGTTCATACATGGCTGGTCCAAGAGGACACAGAGCCAGGCTGTGGGGGTTTGAACTGGTGTTTTTATAATGAGTCATTCTGGAGCTATTTGTTCTATGTGAGTAAAGGCTTATTAAAGGTGCAACCATGGTCCCTCAGGATCAAGTGAGATTGGTGTTGCAAGGGTCTAACACAAAAACACAAAAGCTACAGGCCTCTGATTCCACATTCAAAGGCACAATATCACATACACACACTCACGGACACACACACACACTCACGGACACACACTCACGGACACCCAGCACCCCGTGGCACTGTCTAATCATACAGCCAGAATGTATTTTCTGTGTAGCTATCTCAAAGGAGTCTCCATGCTGGGCTTACAGTTCCCTGGTGAATGCCAACACAGTGTGTGCATGTGTCTTGATCACAGCAGTAGCAGGTTCTGTAAGACACAGGGATAGTTATAGCAACCAAGAAGCTCCAGGACGGGTCAGGTGAGGGAGGATAACTAACTGTAGTGAGAAGAGAAATGGAGAGAATGAGGTTTATATGGCAAAATGAATGGAGATACAACATAAGGAGTTAAAAGAAGAGAAGGAGAGATTGAAGCTGGAACAAGCAGAGATCAGCACACATCGAAAAATTGGTGGTGGCCAAGAAATGCCACTTGCTTTCAAGTCATTAACATTTATGTCGACTGGATCGGAGACAAATTACAGTACATACACCATTTGCAAACATCTTAAAAGTACAAACAATGGCACATGGACATGCACTCACTATGTGGACGCTTAGTCTTTCACTCTCACAAATGCACACATCACAAAACAGCTAGCGCACGCACGCACGCACGCACACACACACACACACACACACACACACACACACACACACACACACACACACACACACACACACACACACACACACACACACACACACACACACACACACACACACACACACACACACACACACACACACACACACTTCACTGCCCTGTGACACAAAATGGGATTTCTGTGTTTGAGCAGGGGGGCGGGGATGGCTACAGAGGGACACATCAAGAAGTGAGGGCTTTATAATCGCCAAAGCCAGATTGGATGTCAGCTGCAGCATAAGTGACCATCTATCACCAGCGCACCACACGTGAAGAGGCCTCTTCATAGACGGGTAGACTTCAGAAGGCATAGAAAGAGCCTCCTCCCTCCAGCCCACTCCATTGCCCTGCAGGAGGGAATGCCACATATGCACACAGAGGCCTGAACTCATGCATACATGCCAAGGCAGATTCACACAACACATCCACGCATACGGTTGTAAACATTCATGCATATACAGTAGCCGAGTGTTTAAAAACGCACACACAAGCGCTCATTTGCATATGCAACACACACCCACAACTCCTTCAGAAAACAAATCACAGAGGAAGCCTTGGGCCTCCTCTAAGCACTCACACGGTACGCTTTATGTGAAGCAGTTAACTGTGTTGCACACATTCATACTGTAGCAGCAGCAGTACTGCCAGTGGCCTTCATATAGCATTTCGTTGATAAAATAAGTGAGTTTTACTTAAATTGAAATGGTTATATTCAGTATTTTAGTTTTTCCTTAGACACAGTTGAAAACCTTGGGAAATTAACTGTTACTTGGGTTGAAGGAGCTATAACTTTATGTTGATGCATGTGAATAGCCTACGTTCCAAAGGAGGTGACAAAGAAAAGCAGAAAGAGGGAACAGGATTTTAAGGAGAAGCAGAAAGTATCAGTTTTTGTTTTCATCGTTAGCCTACATGTAATTTGCTCCACAGCCTCCATTTGAACATTTGTGTCTCTCTCTGTGTACATTGCTGATTATGTGCTAATGTAAAGCCTCTGTCTGCAAGTGTCCATGTGCAAAATACATGTGTGTGTGTGTGTACAGTGGCAGCAGCGGCAGTGGCAGATGCTAATCTGTGCTGAGAGTCATTATCTGTGTTTCGGGCCATTAGACTAATGCTAAGGGCTAATACAGAGAAGTGGATGGGACGTGAACGCTAACAGGGGCTAATCATCAGGACCACCTCTCACTGTGAGTTCAGCTATGACACTAAATATCCCTCAAAGAAAAAAGGAACCTCAGGCACTGCCAATCAGATAATTACAGGAGCCTGGAGTATTTTACTAAGAAAATCTCAATATATTGCTTCTTATATTTGAACTACACAAGGTTGGCGTTATTGGATTTGACACTTGAATGGCCTCAGAAGTCCATTTTCTCACTGGTTTGAGTTATTTATATTCTGATAACTTTCTAAAGTTTTATTGTCCAATATGCGGCCTGAATCGGGAGCTTTTTTTTCTCCAATTTGATAGATTTTGGGGGAAAAAAATCACAAAGATCTAAATCTTCCAAAAATGATGAAGTAAGCTGTGCACGAAGCCTGCTGAAAAAGACACAGGTGTATTTCTTACAACACATACTTCTTCTAACCCCCCCCCCCCCAAAAAAAAATTGTCCCTAGCAACAGCCATCTCAGAATATTTCCCGGCATGTGGTGCTGGAGCTTTCTCTTTGCCAGGCATTGGCACAGCAAGGCAGCTCTAATCTGCATATCACCTGGCTCTGACCAATGAACCGCTTCCTGTTTAATCATTCCATTTGACCTAGCAACCGAAAGCAACCAGCGGGCTTTTGCCTGGCAAACAGTGAAATAGAATAAATCTGCGGGACCTTGGAAGATCAAATGTTTAAGAAAGCGCTAACAGGGGCAGGTTTCAGAGCCTCTTTTTTTTAAAACTTCATAATGAGCCGCTACCCAATGACGGTGACTCCGCTGTTTCACATTGCAATTGTGAATGCACCTCCGCCGATTCCTCCAGGCCGCAACTCAATATTAAACAGTCACAGGTACGTATTTATCCGGGGTTAATTCACTGTCTTGCCCCCCACGAGAAATGAACTACTGATTGCATTGTATAATACAATAATACGGAAAAGGGGAGCAGAACAGGATTAGGTATTTTACGACCAATAAAAAAAAGATGCTCCTCTGTACATGTAGAGCACATGTTACAATGTGTGTGCGTATAAAAGAAAATCTTTAGAAGAAGAGAAAACAGGAATATGTCCCTGTGTCGCTCTGTCGTCCCTTTTGGGCTGAGCTCTGGCAGCATTTCAAAGGCCCAGGCCAAGACACAGAAGGGGGGAGAAGAAAAATACAGTACACACAAACACAAATACCCACATGAAGACGCACACACTTCATCTACTGGAGGAAGCAGAGGTGGGCCCCTAGTGCAGGGCCATGGCTACAAAGAGAGACCCCACTGAGGCCAGGCAGACAAACAGACGTGGCCCTGAGCCGCCAGAGATGATTGAAACCGAACAGACGGGAGGGTGGAAAAAGGGAGAGAAACTTCAAACAACCTCCAGGATGAAAAAAGATTAAAAACAGATAAAGGGAAAAGGAAAGAAAGATGAGCGTGAGGCCGCAGCTCCTGTTTAGCATACCAGCCCCTTCATTAGACCTTGCAGGGCCGACTAGACTAACAGATGAAGGAAAGCGAAGGAAAAGACAAGGTAAGGAGAGGAGAGGAGAAACGAGGGAAGGAGAGGTAAAGAGGGAGGTGTGGAGGAACAGAGAGGGCCCCTATTAGCGAGGTCTGTCACCTTTTGGCCTGGCCCGGATCACCTCATCTCCATAATAGGCTGACCCCCCCTGTGTTTCAGGCTCATTAGAAAGGCAGACGGCAGGGCAAAAGGCAGACACCCTGCCCGTCACCCCTCAGCTACCCCCCAGAGAGACCTCCATGAGATGGAGATAAAGAGAGAGATGAATGGAGAGATGCTCAGGGAAAGAGAAGAGAGGGATGAGGATAGAAGGTTGGGGGCCCCCAGGTTTGATCAGCAGGATGCAATGAAAGAGAAAGAGCAGAACTGCTTCTTTTTTTTAGGTGACAAGACAGAAAGGAGAGCGGGAAGAAGAAAAGAGTGGCCGCGTGAAAACAAATCTGCCTAGAAACAGCATTATGATAGGACTAGCATGCAGGATAAATAGTCTGTTTTGATTTGCCTTTTTAAAGCCAAGCATATATTTTAGTCAGTTAGTGCATCCTTGAACACAGTCCAATATGAACAGTGAGTCACTGAGTGCCCGTTTACTGTTCAAGGGCAAGGCTTTCACTTGTAAATTCATCTTTAGACCTCCATTCTTTTCCACTTTAAACCTTGGCTTCTTAAAAAAATACATCCCAAACCTCTTGGTTGAGGTTGGGGCTGTTTGCGAGGAAGGCCATGGTTTGTGAATACATAACATGATAAGTAAGGGATAAAGTATAGCGAACGGGTCACTTGCTAGAAATAAAGACCGACAAGCTGAAGCAGGAGCCCGACGCGTAGCCCTCTTGATTCTCAAAGTGCCATGTAATAAATGTTTTTAATCCACAGGAAATATTCTCCTAAGATGTGCAAGAACCATGAATAAAATTGATTGTCCAACCCTGCTTCAGCTCAAAATCAACAGTTCCAACTCAAAGTCCACAGTGTGATCCATTTAAGAATCTAGATCAGTCTTGATTGACAAGTTACGTTACATGAGTAATTAGAAGATTTATTTTTATTTTTAAGAATTTTCAATCAAACAGCTGAGTTCTCTCTCCAAGTTCATTCCTATCCTATCCTATTCAAATAAATCCCTTTCTCTGTCACTGCTCGAAAAAAAAAAAAAAAACGAACAAGCTCGTAAAAAAATGAAAAGCGTGACGCTAAAGTGGTTGATTGACAGGCAGCTGGGCCATTCAGGACAAAACTGGTGCTCGGTTTGGGTTCCTCCCTGGGGAGCACTTGCTTTATTGCATGCCGTCTCCTTGCTATTGATTGACCCTGCTGCGTCCCTACGCCAGACTCCCGCCGGACCAGACCCAGGGGTTAGAGGAACAAGGTCAAGGGTTGAGAAGCCTGATGACCTCACCTGGCCTTTCTGTTATTGGATGGTGATCAGTTACCTCATGGGCTGATTGACCACAGGGGTTAAGTGGATGCCCGTGTGTTGCACTGCAAGGGAAATCATGGCTGGTGAAATCACAACTGTCCCAGATGGAAGAACATTACAGATTCATTAATCCCACAAGAACTACACCAGGGAATATGATTGAAGAGTTTCCAAATATTTGAAATTAAAAATGAAGCAGACATCCCCCCATCCATATAAAAAGATATTTAGTATCCTACAAGACAAGGGGGAAAAAAAGCTTTTATTGATGAAACCCCTGCTGCTTCTTCCCTGTCTGACAAGAGGCCTGATCTCATCTTAGATCTCTCTATCCCTCACGCTGCCAGACATCTATTTTTCATTCTTTTGCTTCCCATGCATTCGCTCCCTCCCGTTATTTGTCAATGTGTGTGTGTGTGTGTGTGTGTATGTCTCCGCCCGTTCTCTCTCTCTCTCTCTCTCTCTATATATATATGTATTACTTCTCTACAGCCCTATCTCATCCCTCATTCTCCTCCTGCTTCTTCTGTCATGTAATCCCCATACCGACCCTGCTCTGTGTGCTGTGTGTGTATCTGCTTCCCACACACATACACACATAAGCAATGATCCTCAGAGGAAATGCCGCCTGGCCGTACAGTTTATCGATTTGCCTTGAACGGTGTGTTGTTTGGGCTTTCTGAGGATGTGAGGATGGTGGACTTCCCTGAAACAGCAACTTGCCCCACACCAAGCATCATTTCAGTGTTTTAGTAAAACACACTTATAGGCCCCCCATCTCTTTTCTCATTCCCCAATGCATACTCATTTAGGTCTCATCTAAATTACACATAAAAAGAAACCAAATACATTAAAACCTGTAGGATAGAAAAACAAGTATCATTATCTACACACACATGAATTAAAATCATTATACCCACACACACACACCCTCCGCAACAATGCACACGCATGACTAACTGAGTGGATTTTTCTGATTTCACTTCCTCACAAACGATACACTGGAGATCCCTTGACAAATTCATCCAGCTTTTACGCAAAGCTCTCCTTGGCGTCTTAAATCTCTCTCTCTCTCTCTCTCTCTCTCTCTCTCTCTCACCCTAATGTCTCTGTCTGAGTTTCTCTGCTAGAGAACAACTCTGGCTGGGCAGCTCGACCATTTGCACTAGCTGGCCTCACCTGTCACAGATCCACTGATGGAGACAGAGAGGGGAGAGAGGTGAACAAAGGTGACGAAAGGTGAGTAAGACAGACATATGATCAGGTGTGTGTACATGACAACCCCCCCCCCCCCCCCTCCCCCAAACACACACGCACACACAAGTCTGTTGTTTGCTTTAATTTGCCCTGTCGGCCGTGGCTGTGGGCTCACGGTTTATTTTGACAAATAGAAGGGGAAGCCCCGCAAATAAATCCGGGCCCGTGATGAAGAAAAAGCCTTAATAGGATATTAAGATTTATATCTGAGACTCCGGTTGTATGCTGACAAGTACACAATTGCTCCCTCTTCTCCCCGTCTTCTTTCTCTCAAACACACTCGCTCTATCTCCCTCTCCTGCTCTCTGTCAAATTGTCCTTGTTTCTTTCATGGCACCGACAGGAATATTTATTTTCACAGCTCTGCGCAGCGGGAGTTGGGGAAGCAAAGGAGAGAAAAAAGAAAAATAAAGGGAGAAAAGGATGGGGGGGGCGGGGAGGGGGGGGGGGTTTCTCAGCTGCAGCCTATTGTGTTATTGGCTCAGTGGCCGAGTGTGAATGCAAAACAAAGAGCTTCATTACTGGAGCACAGGGGCTATCTGTGTGACGGGATGCAGGATGAGGATTGTGTGTGTGCATATCTGTGTGTGTGTGTGTGTGTGTGTTGTGTGCTCTGCATTTGTAGCAAGATACAAGATTGAATTTGTGTCCCTGAGCCTGCTCCCGTGAGTATGAGCACAAGTGTGTGTGTGTGTGTGTGTGTGTGTGTGTGTGTGTGTGTGTGTGTGTGTGTGTGTGTGTGTGTGTGTGTGTGCATCTTCCATAGATCTGCGACGTGAGCTTACACTCAGTGACTTATTTACTCCAGAGGCGAGGCTCTAACCTCAGGTACGGAGCCCCGCACAGAATAATTGCTTTTTCTCTCTCTCCATCCCCCTGCATCACGTCGCTTCTTTGTTTCTTACTGCTCGCATGCAAGGAGTGACATCTATTTGTGAGTGAGAGTGTGTCTGCATATGAATAAATAAGAGTGTGCCTGTCTACCTATGAAAATGTGCGTCTGCATGGATTATAAATGTATGTGTGTCTAAAGAAACACTCAGTTTTTACTTGCTGTTGTATTAAGCACAGAAGATAATAATACTACACTCAACAAAAACATAAACGCAACACTTTTGTTTTTGCTCCCATTTTTCATGAGATGGACTTAAAGATCTAAAATTCATTCCAGATACACAATTGTACCATTTCTCTCAAACATTGTTCACAAATCTGTCTAAATGTGTGATAGTGAGCACTTCTGCTTTGCTGAGATAATCCATCCCACCTCACAGGTGTGCCACATCAAGATGCTGATCTGACATCATGATTAGTGCACAGGTGTGCCTTAGACTGTCCACAATAAAAGGCCACCCTGAAATGTGCAGTTTTGTCTCACAGCAAAATGCCACAGATGCCACAAGCATTGAGGGAGCGTGCAATTGGCATGCTGACAGCAGGAATGTCAACCAGATCTGTTGCTCGTGCATTGAATGTTCATTTCTCCACCATAAGCCGTCTCCAGCAACTTCGCACAGCCATTGAAGAGGAGTGGACCAACATTCCACAGGCCACAATTGACAATCTGATAAACTCTATGCGAAGAAGATGTGTTGCACTGCATGAGGCAAATGGTGGTCACACCATATACTGACTGGTTCTGAGTCCCCAGACCCCCAATAAAGCAAAAAAATGCACATTTCAGAGTGGCCTTTTATTGTGGACAGTCTAAGGCACACCTGTGCACTAATCATGATGTCAGATCAGCATCTTGATGTGGCACACCTGTGAGGTGGGATGGATTATCTCAGCAAAGCAGAAGTGCTCACTATCACACATTTAGACAGATTTGTGAACAATGTTTGAGAGAAATGGTACAATTGTGTATCTGGAATGAATTTTAGATCTTTAAGTCCATCTCATGAAAAATGGGAGCAAAAACAAAAGTGTTGCGTTTATATTTTTGTTGAGTGTAATTTCATCTTTGTTTATGTGTTCCGATGTTTAGCCCAGCTTAGCGCAAAGACTGTCAGCCAAGGGGCACAGCTAGCCTCCCTCACATACGTAGCTACCTCTGTACTGAGTGAACAGTGATGAAATTGATATAAATCTCATTGAACCCTCAGTGAGGCATAATGGGCTAATTTGCCAATGTGTTGGGAATATTCCTTTAAACAGTATCAGCGATGCCTGTGTTTTCAAACATGTTCTCACCCTCTTTGGAACGACGCAGCAATGCAAATCAGCAAAGCAACAACTGTGAGTAATTGCCAGTTCAGCATTGGACCATCATTTCATTCAGTTTGAGAGAGAATGGCTCCAGTATCTGGTCTATTAGACTGTTGAGTAATGCTTTTAACTCCGTTCCCATAATTAAACCCAGTGTACAATTGAACACTCAAAGGCGGGTTACTTGCGTTTGCGTAATGATTGCAATTAAGGGTCGCACACAATGCCGGGACTGCTTTCGGGAGTCGCCGCGCATGACGCCAGCAATTAATTGAAAATGCAAATACACAAGCTGATGAATGAGAGGAGTGCTGGGTCTGCACTGCGTGAAAAAGACTATCCGCCACACTTCACAGAGGCTGAAGGGGGGAAGGGGGGGTGGTAGAGGAGGATGCGCCTTGTATTGCTTCAGAGAGGAAGTCAAACCAATTGGATATGAAGCATAGCTGTGCTGCTGGGGAGAGTGTGATGTTTGCTGAGACAGTGTGATACTGCAGACCCCAGGCACAGACACAATAAGACGCTGATTAGGCAAAAACAGGGTCTTGGGAAAAATTGATAATTTTTAGTTTGCACTTGCAAGTCATAAAAACAGAAGCTCATATGTTCTATTTATATAAGCATCAGCATAAGCCTCCAAAATGTTTTATCACTCAGACGCAGGCTTTCTGTGATCAGTGCTGCTGCTGCCAGACTACTCCATAATATTGCTCTCAGTCTGCAAAGTATACCTGGATATCTGAAAAATGCCTGACAAATAGACACAGACAGACAAGCACAGGCAGACAAATGGTCACACAGGCAGAGCCACTCTGTGCAGCCGGTTGTCTTGACAACAGAACAAGAGCAGCACCCTGGACTCGAGTGTGGATGGAGAATGAAACATGAGAAGGGGTGAATAGAAGAAAAAAAAGACTTGGGTGTAAACCTCATTAAATCCATCTATCTCTCACACACACAAAAAATCAGTGCTACAACATCTACCTTTGTGGAAACATCCTCCATTATTTATCTTTTCTCCAGCCAAAGCACACTCTGACAACATGAGATGGAGATTGGCTGTTTTGCCTCAGAACTGTTCACACAGCCCATTATGTTATCTACACTGATTTCACTCAAGCTGCCTTTCCAAAGATTGCTAAATGAGCTGTGAGCAACTCACCAAAAAGTTGCAGTTTATCCTTCCTTGCCGTAATGTCCTGATCATGACATGTGATGCAGTCCTAAAAAAAAAGAATCCAAGCCTGAGTTTCACTATGGGTTTTACTTCTGAGTGTTATTGTGCAGCAGACCGGTTGCTGGTATCAGTCTAGTGTTTGTGTGTCCAATTACACATGCCTAGACATATTCATATGTAATGGTACACCAGCGATGTGACGCTAATGATGAGCTGTCGCTATCTGTGCCAGCGAACAGTGTTCCACATTAGATGCTGCTGGTTAATCCTAGTGGGCCGTGGCACAACACAGCTGGCACAGCCTGGCAGGAAGAGCTGGGTATAATAGAAGCAGAATGGATCAAATAGAATAATTCCTGGCATATGATGAACATACCACACCAGGACACTTTTCTTCTTTTCCCCCTAAAATTTGAGCTACTGCCAATATTGGATGCTGATTTTGACATTGTATTTTGAGCACCCCCACTAAAGGACCTGACTTCTAACTTTTGTGTTGTCGTGGTCTCAAAACAGTTAGAAGAAAACAAACAAACTCATACAACATTAATAAACCTATTCTGGTCAAACATAAGGCAAAGCAATTCAAGAAATTGTCTGCCTCTCAATGGCGTGGCACTGCATGGCTGGACACAGAGAGCCAGACCACCTGGTTCATGCCAACTGTGATGTATGCCGCTGACTTGGCAAGGGGCCCGGGCACAGTTACACAGAGGCATTGGGAGGGCACCACCAGTCTCACCAACAAATGGCACTTAACTCCAACTCTATCAACATCCCTATTCACCTCCTCTGTGCACCTGGGGTGGACCCTTTCGTACGTTGTGACAAATCAGAAAAATCCACTCAGTTAATTATGCGTGTGCATTGTTGCGGAGGCTGTGTGTGTGTGTGTGTGTGTGTGTGTGTGCGCGCCTGGTGACAGATGGGGTATAGAGTTGTCAGACCCACGCCTGCCGGGGCTGTAGGCCCTTGTCGGCTGGCTGCTGCTTGTTAATGTGTTAATTAGCCTACTTGTTCCTCATGTTTGGTAATTACAGTCAGCCTGTGCCAGGACGCTCATCCAAGGCCACTGATCACAAAACGGCAGGGCAGGCAGGGATAGCATGGGGACATATGGCTGAGGCTGGGTGTGGTGCGCATACACACAAGAGTGCAGTGTAAGAAAACTGTCCAAACTAAGTGGAAATCCAAGAGAAGATGCAACTTAAAGGACTGTTCAAAATGTCTTCAAACATGTATGCAGACAAGAAAGGTTCACTGAGAGCAATGCCTTCTTGATCAGGAGTGGCGCGCTCAAACTCACACATACACACACCAAATTCTGAAAGCTGCCCAGTACAACCACAGCCTGATCTGTTGGCCACTGAGCAGCTCCATTTCATCAGTTTGGGGGTTTAAGGCCTTTCCCAGGGGCCCCCGTATAGGTGGTAGTGAAGGAAGGGCAAGCGATGCTCTTTCACTCCCCCTACTGAGATTTATCCCGGCGGTCCAGGGATCAAAACCAGTGACACTCCGGTCAAATGCATTAGATCCTTTAATGTATTTTTCCTGCAAGTCGAAGAAAGCCATTCGGTTCCATTAGCGCAGACATCAGGACTGCATAAATTAATGTCAATGTTACATTATTATTGAGTGGTAATGCGGTTTAAGCATAGATTACTTTCAAAAGTCGGCACTGCATCACATTACTGCAATAATGTAACTAAGGCAAAAGTTAATGCTGGCTTCATGCGCACTGGGATTTTTCCAAGAGTGTGCTGATGTGTTATATGGAAATGAATGGATGTCAGTGTATGAAATGGTAGGAAGAAGACACAGGAATTTCTGAAATACAGCATTAAAGTTAACTGTGATGTAAACTATACGTCAAGTAGTAGAGTTAACGGCTAAAACATGCAACATCATTGAGAAGGCGAATAGCATTGTGACAATGTAACAAAGGGAGCAAAAAAAGGTAATAAACACACATTTATAATACACAATTATAAAAACTAACGGTCTTTGGTAAATATATTATTACTAGATATTAATTATAGATATTCACTTTGACTGTTTACCTTGAAGAAGTAAGACAGGAATAAGTCAAAGGGGGGTAATAAAGATAGAGATATAACATGTAGAAAAAAAGGATCACTGCATACGAGCAGTAAATGAAAAAAAACACGCCTGGCTAAAATGGCTGACAAGAACGGATAATAGATGTTTTTTTTCAAGCACCTCCAACGGACTTCAGATAAGTGCTATAGGAGCGAGGTGGAGTTGCCGGTGAAGGGGTGTCTCCATCTTTGCTCGTTATCGCTGGCAGTCCCCCCCCCCCTCTCTTGCAGGAAGCAGCCCAGTTAATTTGCCTATATACGAAGTGTCTGACACAGCCGATTAAGAGGCAGTTTGTTTTATGGACGTGGGCTAATTGAGTTGGCTAGATTGCCGTCGCTCGCTTCCCTCTCTGTATTGAAGATTACATATTTCCCTTTCATATCTTGGCGCTGCAGCCCGACACACTCATCTATCTCCATTCTTCCTTCTCTTTTTCTGCCCCCCCCCCATCTACCGCCACATGTAAAGTGAAAAGGGGCTTCGGTCGGGCTACGTCTAATTAGTGATCCTCTCCATTGCTCTCCCTCTGCCTCGTTCACTGCTGTACCGCTGCCCCAGAGACCCCCACTATCCTCTCCTCCTCTCTCCATTTCTGACCCACTCCTCCTCATTATCTCCTTTTCTCACTCCGTTCTTCATCCTTGTCCTCTTCTTTGCACCACTCCGTCTTTCACCGTCTGAATCTCTGTCATTTTTTACCCTCGCAAACCCCTTGACTCTGTCCCTCTATGTCTTTCTAACCTCCCCCATACCCCACCTCTCCCTCCCTTGCTCTCTCCTTCTCAATGAGTTAATTAGGCTCATCTCTGGCACCCTCTTTGCCAAAGCCCGTGCCCACAGGGGCCAGCCACGGCACTCCACTGATGATTGGAAGAGGGGGAGGTTTCTATTTTTAGAAGACAACAGAAAGACGAGGGGCAGAGAGAGAGACACACACAGACAGAGACAGAGAGACAGCTGAAGGTCATTTGGTATTTTCACTTTGAAATATATCAGAATGTCTGAAAGTGAAAGGCAGAGAAGAAAAGAGTAGAGAGAGAGAGAGACGCAGAATGAAGCAAAAGCCTTACATGCAAGTGTGTAATCCACGGCGAAATCCTGCTTATGACGTGCTCACAATATAGTTAATGCCTTTTTAAAGAGGAAGTACAAATGAAGATGATGAGTTTACTTAAGTTGAAAAAAAAGTCATTAGAAAAGAGTAGTGCTTCGTATACACCCCATGATGCTACATGCAAAATTATGAAGCGACAGCCCATTGTGTGTCGTCGTAAATTCAAGTCTACAATGAGTAGGTTCCTTTTGAGAGCTCTGTATGCACACTGCAACTTCACAGACAATATGACTTTGACACCATGGCTCCTTCCCAGGTGAGCCATCCATACTAAAAATGCACATCTGCATGGGGGGTGGTGAATGGAGCTCCATTGTTTGTACAGTTACTATGACTAGGAGGACAACAGAAGTCTTTCAGTGGTCTAAAAGCTGCGATTTGCTGAACACATTTATCAGAAGTTGGTAATGAATATTGGTTAAATGCCTTGAAAATGTTAGAAATTCACAACATGAGACAGATCCCTAATCCAAGATTTCCAGGGTCAGAAGAACTGGGAATGCCTCATACGTAGGCAACAAAGACTGAAGTATGAAACGTTCGCTGTGAAGGACATTTTCTCATCTGGAAAACTTGAAAACAATGAATAAACTATGCAGGTTGTTAAAAGTATACACACCAGATGCTGTATTAATGGAATATATTACAGCTGTTAAGCAAGCCTCTGTTTCTTCTCCCAGTGGTGGAACTAACAGTGTCAGAGACTCTTGGTGTAGATTAAAGCTGTGCAATCCACTGGACTATATTCAGGGAGTTTATTTTGTTTACCCACAAGTGGATACTGATCAAGTACATTGTAGTAGTGATCCAACACAATTTCAAGAGAAATTTCATGACATGCTGCACAACTTTATTACGTCTTGATTCAACTGTTATTTTTCACATTCTAAACATCTCAGCTCAATTTAGGCAATAACTGAAAGCATACCTCAACGGAATTGTTATGAGTAAGTGGCCCAGAGAAACAAATGCCCTCTACTTTACCACATACTGTCGAGCATATTGAGGTAATATTTTCTTACCACTTTACTACGTTAATAAACAGGAGCACCAGGCACACACACGCCTAATGACAAATGCACACACCAGAAATAGCAGAGCCGGTGTGAGTCAAACCACCAGGAGTATATTTACCCATCTCCCACTAATAAACAAAGCAATCACCGACAGTCAGAGACACAATTATGAGGTAATTACGCAAAACAACAGATTTTCCCTCTCCACCTTCCACGCTTGTTTCACACGGGTAACCCCACAGATTACAACAACCCCCGTCAGCACCTCCTCCTCCCCCGCGCAACTGTTAACCCCCTGCCCTCCCTAAACACATACGCGCTCACATGTACTTACGCAACATGGCAGCGCACACACAGAGAAGCGCAAGCACAAAAAAACGCACACAGATTTATGCAAATGGTTATTCATGCCAGCATTCCCAATCACACACACACACACACACACGCACGCACACACAGTGTGCCCCTCCCCACCACACACCGTATTAAGCAAGTTTTTAGCATGGCAACACACTCTTCAATCTCCCTCCATGTAGCCTTGTACTAATTAACAGATTTAAATGGGAGTGTGTAGCAGAGTGACACAGGATGGGACCTCTATAGTCTCTGAACTCCCCCCCTCCCCTTTGTAAAAACACTGTTGTTAGCATCTCTGCTTCTTCCCTTCTGTCGTCGTAACACAACCACCGACTTATTTTATAATATTAAATGATCGCACCATGAAGCCTCTTTGCCCTGCCAACAGACAAGCCACCATGCACACATGGCTCGTTGGCACGGGCACCACCGCTCATTTAACAACATGGCCATCATCCTGGGCAGCTCCACAGGGAGGGGATTACGAATGAACATGTAAATGATGACACACATGTTGAAAGTGTTACAGAGCAAAAATGAAAAATGCTCGTTGCTGAGAGTGAGAGCTGCCGCCTGTGTCCTGATGTCAAAGCATCTGAGGTCAGCAAAGGAGCAGCATTACACTGTCAAGAGTAGGGGCTACACATCGCAGAATTGTGTGACACTTTTTGCTTCATATAGAGTACTGCCTCCAGCACTTTAATAGTTTTTTTTTGTAGAAGATGAATGAATCCCTTTTGGTTGCCATGCACTTTGATGAAATACATCAACAAGAGACATCTAAACTTTGCAGGTCCCCGACCTGACTTATTTGATCATATTGATTCTACATATCTGAAATAAGGATTAAAGTATATTCATGTAGAAGGGTTTACAATCCAGACATAATGCTCCAATATTGGTCCCAGAAGAGATGGACTAAAGAGCATATAAGGATAAATGACGTCCAATTAACGTGAGATGTTAAAGTGCACTCCCCGCCATTCTCTGTTTCGGTCTGTGAGGCATCTAGCTCCTGGGTTTGTGCGGCAGTGTAGCTGCTGGCTCTAGCAAGCTGCCCTGAGGGTCTCTCGCTCTCTCACTCTCTGCTGCTCAATTACAGCCCAGAATGATAAAGCACATCATAGAAACCCCAGGCTACAGAGCTGCAGGTTCCATGTGGGGCCCTCATCAATATTTCAGATCCCTTCCTTTATACTGCATTTACCCTTATCTGAACAATGATAGGCTACATCATACCTCCAACCTCCCTTCCCCTCAGGCAGTAGGTCGCGTTTCGGAAACGAGCTGCTATACACCTGAATGAGAGGAACAGCAAAACTCCACAGATGGGGTTTCACTGATGTGTGTTTACGTATTGTATGTGTTTATAGGGGGAGGAGGAAGCATGGCTACAATGTCTCATACTGAGCCTGACTATAGGAAGAGGTTACAGTGTGCTGTCTAATAAGTGAGGATAGAGTCCGAGTCCATCTCTGGGGACATTGCTGCAAAGAGGCCCCTCAGGCTGTCTCGTTTGGATTCAATCATACAACCTTTTCTCCTTGTCCTTCTCACCTTTTTCTCCTTGTTCTCAATCGTTCTTATCATCCTTCTTCCTTGTTCACAGCCTGTCTGATCATCTGACTGCCATGCGTTTCATTGCACATTGTGGTTTGGTTAGGTGTTGGCAGAAAAACATAAAAGTTCCATAAAATATAGAAGTTTTGGATACAATTAAAAGTTAGGCTATGGATATATTGTGGTTTGAGTTAAAGTGACTGCTTTCCATGGTAGCCATTTGTACAATGGTAAGCATGTGCTTAAGGATATTCAAACAATCAGGATCATAAATGAAAATAAACCAATGTTGATTGTCGGTAGGAAAAAATGATTGATCAACAATCCCGTGGTTAAATGTGCTTCATAATTACTACTTTGGCCACTACAGGGCTTTGTCTCCTGAACGTGAACCCACAGTATGTCGTTCTCGAGGGGAACTCTTTATCACACAGCAATCCTATATTATCAGAACGACCACACTCCCATCTCACTCACACACACACACACACACACACACACACACACACACACACACCACTTTAACCCACCCTGTACCAACCTCCCCCCCATCTCTGAACTCCCCTGGCTCTGCATCACGGCTTGCGGTGGCCGTGTTTCACAGCAGGTAGCTCATTCCGCTTTTATCCCAAAGTAATACTGGCCTTATCGTTCACGCCACTGCATCCATGCCAAGCCACAGGGTGGGTGGGCTGTTTGGTGATGGAGGTAGGGGGCGAAGGGAAGTGAGGCGAGGCAGGTGCTGGTGTAATGTCAGCTTGGCGGAACTGATTGCTCTTTGCAGCCACAGAAATGTTGCTCCATTTCACTGACACACGCACACACACACACGCACACACACACACACGCACACAGCGAGAAAAGTAAGAGAGAAACAAATTCCCACCCGCTCACCCAAGCTACTTCTTAGACCACTTATATATTGTCATGGTGTTCCATCCTTCAAGATTCAAAAACACAAACACACATAGCTCTGCATTACCCTCAGTGCAGCCACTGCTATCATTTGTCATCCAGCCATCTCAAGGCGCTGAGCAAGCTCTGCTCCTGCCACTGAGCGAGACACACACACACACACACACACACACACACACACACACACACACACACACACACACACACACACACACACACACACACACACACACACACACACACACACAAGGTGCAGAGAAAAAATATTTGACTTTGTGCCAACCCGTTCTCCCTCTATGACTAGTTTCCCGTCTACATTTTCTCATTCCACTCCTCAATTACAAGTGAGACCTGGGGCTCCCCCTTGTGCCCCCTCCCTCTCCCACCCTACACCCCCCCTCACCCCACCACACAGACACACCGAACCCGGAACACAGGGTCCCTCTCTGTCAAAAAAACAAGGTGTACAGCAGCATGGTCATGTCCTACGCCGCTGTACCACACCATACATCACCATGTTTGGGTCTGTTGTTGTCACCTAGCCTTACGAACAATTTCAAGCACACATAACACAGACAGACAGACAGACAGACAGACACATTACAGGAGAGGCTTTGTGGTGAAAGCTAAATGCCATAGTTTGACTATGCACACACACTGAACTCAAATTGCCTGCTTTGCCCCACGTCCAGTTTAGAACAATATACTCTTGAGCATTCCCATCAAACTGGGGGGGGGGGGGGGGGATTTCCCCTGATGCCTTTCTGTCTGTGCCGTGTTAAATGAAGATAAATAGCACAGGTACGGTGATGACATTTTCATGGGCAGCAGACACCTTCAATCTGTCCTGAGGCATCAGCTCATACCACGGCTGTCTGCTCGGTGATCTGGCAAGTCCATAGGTTTGGGGACAACACGAGGAATAAGAAGTGAAGAGTTTAGGGAAATGAGCGCTCTTGTGCTGTCAGATAGAAAAAGCTCTGCAAGTGACAAGATGATTTGCTGTTATTGTTTTCTGGCATTGAAGGATCACGTGACACTGACTGTTTGCAATTCACCGGCCTTAGCTTAAATACAACAACCCTTCAGTAAGTTATTGAAGGAGAAATAGGTTTATAACAACTTGGGTCTAATATTGGAAGTATTTTGCCCATCTGACCATCATAAGTAAATTGCTGAGATACAGGGAACATGGCAACACTACATTGAATCAACAAAGCTTGTGTTTTTGTTATTGAATTGATCAATTGCAGAGGTCAGCCGGTGTGCATGTGACAATGCAATGGCCTTTAATTATAAGTAAATCCAAAAGAGAGCACCCAAAGTGTGACAACAACTACAGGTGTACAGTAAGCCTGGTGAAGTGAAATGGAAATGTCAAGCTGTTAAGTTCACAATGGACAGTTTTTTTCAGTATTTTTGGATGGACTGAAGTTTAGACAAGTATTTTACCATGCGTCTTTCTTTTCCCTATTTGGATTAAACCTGGCGGGTCAATTTGTTGAAATATTTAAATACAATTGATCAATGATCCTTTATAAGATGCAAACACTGACGTTGGTGTTGACATAACGTTAAGTCTAAATTGAAATCTTTGGAGAGTATCACCCTCTGCTCCCCTGATTCTCAACTATAAGCTTTCAATGCCTTGCTTCTTTATTCTTTCCCTCTGTTTCTCCCTTTCTCAACCTATTTACACCATCCCTCACTCCTCCCTCTTTCCCTGTGTGTGTGTGTGTGTGTGTGTGTGCGCTTGCATGTCTGTGTGTGTGTGTGTGTGTGTGCATGTCTGTGTGTGTGTGTGGTTGTGGCTGGGAGGGCTGGGGTGCTGGCAGTATAACAGATGAGGCTGAGCACGTTGCCATGGTGTTACCTGGTAGGGAATGCTCTGCAATGGGAGGCTAAAGCCAGCCGTCTGCCAATGGGAGAAGGGAGGGAATGAGGACACTGGTGCTGCGTGTGTGTGTTTTGATATGGAGGAGGGGGTGTCTAATTTCACAAATACACACAAACACACTAGCCCAAAGAAAACCTTGCAGGCATGCTTGCATCCAAGCAAGATCACACATACGCATACAGTTTCCATTCAGTAGAATTAAATCTCACCGCTTCGAGAGACAGCGCAGTTGAATTATTTATGGCTGCCCGTCTGCAGGCCAGGCCCTAATAAAGTTACGGCCGAGACTAATTTGCAGTTTGATGAGGTTGGCTTTTAGTGGTGGATCCCGGGCCAACATTAAGTACATATTGTTTTCACAGATTTGATTACCTTTTTATTGTTATTGTTATTAATGCACTGGGTGTGTGCATAGAGTATAAGGGGTAGCACACCCTCCTCGTTTGCTACAGACAATACCGAAAAAACCTGACCAGAAGAGTGCGCTGAAACTGAATAAACAGTGTGTGGGGAGCCATTAAAACCTATACTGGATGTAATCTCCTCACTTTAAAAATCCAATAAAAGTGGCACCTCAACACCTTTTATAGCAACCTGGATATAATCTGCCTTTAAATACATAAGCCTCAGCTGCGAATTGGAACTGAGCCATCTGCCTGCTCGCACAAAAACAAGCATGTGCATACAAGCATACACACACAAACATTTACACACACTTCCATAATGGCCTATAGAAAAGTATAAGGGCTACTTAGCTGAAGTTGGCATTCACAGATAGTATATTGAGGTTAGAGTGGAAAGTTTTACAGTAATAGGATGAGTAGCATATTTTGAACTGCAATTTGCCCCGGCTAAATAAAATTCAATTTTACACAATTTTCAAAGAACCCCCACTTTGCCTGGCAAAGACGTTGCACATTAAGTCCTTTCGATAATGTGATGGAGTGTTGTAGAGCTGTAAAATGAGAAATTTCACAATCTATTAGAGGCTTATAGCTTATAAAAATGTGATGCCAATTAAAAAACAAGGAGAGAAGTAGGGTTATACAGTAGGCCTACAACACGCTGTGGACACATCTCACACTGCCAAACAAGGACAAGACACAGTGCATTTTGCCCTCCCTTGGATACATGATAATCCTTTGATGAATGGCACCCAGCATATCTAATGCTTAATACGTAGAACAGGAACTGACAAGCCAAACAATTAAGTCAATTACCAGATGACAACTACGTTGCGTTGGGTTAATTACTGGAATATTCTATGGCGGGACATTTGAGGGCCAATGGCATGTAACAGAGCTTACATGCAAATGAGCTAACCTCGAGCACAGAGGACTGGAGTATGTGATCTGCCTTATGGATGAGGATAAGCATGTAGGTGTGTGTTTGTATGCTTTGGCATTTTCGCAGGGATGGATAAAGGGACTGTTTTCTTTCACAGTAATTTATCGCTGCTTCTTAGGTGCACAGGTTGGGGTGGAAAGTGTATACGCCCCATGCTTTCCACGTGTGAATATATTTCCCTAAACTTAATATTTATAGAGAGAAAAGGAGAGTCAGATAGATAATTTATGTGCGCACGTATTTTCAGTGTTAGTTTTATTAGTCTCTGGTGTGAAATGCTGATAGCTGCACCAAGAAGGACAGAGGAGAGAGGAGAGGCGCTAGCCGTATACTCTTAGTCCATCAGGAGATGCTTACATGGGAAGCATATTAATTAATCACGACCAGAGGACACTTGAGCTGGTCGCAAAACCACTCCTCGTGGGCCCATCATGTCATCATGCTCTTTTCTCCCCCTTGCCCTTCCTCTACAACTCACACACAAGCCTTCCCTCGTGTGCTATATCTTAACTAGGAAAACGTACAGACATGCTCCTTTCATGCTTTGACACGACGCATAAACAGAAACAGGACACACAGTCATCTCTATCCCGCAGGCTCTCTGGGCGTTCTGAGAGGTTGGCGTTGGGAGCCAAAGAGCTGTGGCGGAGGTCATTTCCATATTCACTTAGCAGAGTGTTGCCTCTCTCTCCGCTTTCTGCACTATGGCGCTTTAATCAAAGCGGGCGGCGCTGCCACGGCTCCTAAATGGCCCTGGAGCGCCTTTGAAACACATTGACACCGGTGTCGCGCTGAAAAGGACATGCTTTTTATCCTCTTGAATAGCTTGTAAAAGGGCCCCATTGACTACACAAGCAGCCAACACTTTCCCCATGCCTCCTCGCTTTTGCTTCCATTGTGCTGCCAAGTGAATGTGTCAACGATACTGGACGAACACACATGCGCCTTGTGTGACAATATCCTGCTGTGGGTTCCTTTTCAATGGGCTTGGAGAGTAAGGGTGTATTCACACATGGAAGGTCCGCTAGTTCACTTGCTTTGGTCCAGACCAAATAGAATTTAGATTTTTATTTTTTTTGGTGTGGTCCACTTTCATATTGTCCCTTTTGCAAGTGAACCAGCATTACGAAGCAAAACCACACGTGATCTGAGGTCATTCATTCATTGGACAGACATTCTGGGGTGGAGAGAAGCAGGAAGAACGAAGTAAAAACTGCGAATTTATCATTGATATAATATGGGGTAAAAATAATAAAAAGGCCTACATCTAACCAATAAATAAAGGAGAAAAACATCAAATTATTGTTGTTTCATATGGTTATAATATGTAGCCCTATGACAATACCACGTTATGTGGCTTGTAGCCTACGATCTGAAACATAATTTTTACTGTTTTTCTGCTGCTGGACGCACGGCTCGCGTGAAGAATAGGCTCAAGATGACAGCTGATTAAGCTGGGTATCAGTTCGGCGCAGTTCTGCTCCAAACTGACTCGGGGACAGTATTGACGGTCCCGTTGGGAATACAAATAAAAACACACACTTCATGCAAAGCGCAGCGTGAACCTGTTGGCACTGTAGGCTACGGTAGACGCTCCTCTCCATCTGATCGCTTATCAACTGTAATATTTTCGCTCGGGGCTCCCGGTCAAACCACAACTAATCTTCCTAACAATGGCGACAACAACAATATCCCATAATGTGAAGCTGATGGCGATTTATTAAAAAAGAAACGGCGCAGTGCTTCCTGCAATTGGGTCGGATCGAGTCCGGCCAAATTCACACCACAAAAGAACTGCAGCAGAGTGCGTTTAGAAACGCATCGAGGCCACCTCTTCAGCTGGGTCTCGGAGCGTTTGTTTGGTCCGCCCCCGAGTGCGATTGCTGTATTCACATCTGTCTGAAAGATGCGCACCGAAGGCGGAAGTGCACCTGAGTTCGTTTCAACCGAACTAAACATGGCATGTGTGAATACACCCTAAGAGTCTGGCAAATAATAATAACGACATTTGTGACGTGGTCTTTTATGCCACTCGGAGAAAATGTGTCTGTAAGATGCGAAATAAAAAGGAATTATAAATATTAAAAAAAGAACCTTGAAACCTTATTGTGGGAATGTGAAATTCAAGGACATCACTTTTGCAGTTTCCTTGTAATGGCGGATACACAAGTGTTGACACATACGGACAGAAATGGTACGCAGATGGGCACACTCAAACTGGAATACACGGCCAAGCGCACACAAAATGAATCACATACTAACATGCACATGTACACCGAATGAGGCCCCCTCAGCACACATCTCATATCAGGTCGGTGAGAAGGCTGTCATCTATCAAGAGGTATTGTCTGTGCTCATTAGGAAAGTCCTCATGTTTCTGCAGTCTATTCTCCTGGTAGCAGTTCTACACTGCCACTTGGGCCGAGAGAGTTCACTTCTCTCTGTATCTCTCTCCAATTTAAAAAAAGCTATAGCCTATAAGCAGGACTGATCAGAAATCAATATTACCAAAGCAGTACAGAGAATAATAAACAAGACACATGGTAAGCAATGAATAAACTATTTACAAATATAATCAATCAATTAATATCAAAAAAGGCATTCATTGAAGGCAATCATTGATTAACGATAATTCTCCCCAAAGATAGATAGAAACATGATGTTTATATTTTCAAAGAAAAGCTCTCTTAGATCTTTTTTTTTGTCATAGCCTAATAGGAAGTGATATTTATGTCTCAAGCTCTCTTTAATGGCAAAAGAGTTTTGGCAAGGAGCGTCACATGCCAAATATGTATTTCTTAAGAATTCATTGTTTTGTTGTTTTTATCCAACTGAAATGGCATCACTATTTTGTTGCATTGCATTTATTCCCCCATAAACATGCTTCTACTTCATGTAGTGCGTTATTGGGCCAAAGCTCAAGTCTTTTTCTCCTTCATCATCCATAAGGAGGTCACACAATATACGTATGCATACAATGACTTTATGTATTCATGTATAACAAAAGAAAAACATCAAAAATATACAGATATCTCTATATCTATACATGTTCACTCATAGCCTTGAATCCTGCATTTACCAGATTTATAATTCATTACAGTGTATGCGCGCTCGTTTCTGATGCAATTCTGATGCAACTATAATTTGCTCACGATGCTCATGAGTGAATCATCTTGTAACCACCCATGCTATGTGCTGCATGTTTATACAGCGTCTTACTGAAGAACACGATTGGCTTTTTGGTTAGCGCTGCACCGAGAGACCCCCTCTGCTAGATTGAGTGCAGCAGTCTCTTCCTCAGATGTTATTTGGTGTGTGTGTGTTGACACATGTGAATCGGACATATACAGTGTCTCTGCATTGGCTCTATTACCAGTTTGTAATCTTTATATATCTTCATGCACCGCCTGCATGTGTGTTGTTGTTATCTTGTTCGTGCGTGGAAGTGGTGAGTGTGTTAGCGGATATGTGTGTGTAATTGAGCTAGCGTGAGCGTGGCCCTATCACTTCTCTCTCTCTCTGTCTGTAGTCTCTCAATTAGACGGAGAGCGGGCCCATGGGGAGCCATTGTTTGAGCAGCAGTGGAAGACAAACAAGACTGCCACTGCACGCAGCAGGTCCCTGGGCAACACTTGAGACTGCTGCAGTCACTCACTCAACAGCTCTGGCTCACACACACACACACACACGCACACGCACACACGCACGCACACACACACGTACACACATCGCACTCACACACACGCACACGCACACAACCCTTAAAATTTGCATGTAGAAACTAATGCATAAAGAGGCACAAATAAAATCATAAAAAGAAGCATGTCAAAACATGACAATCCACACACTATAAACAATACTCACACCTACACACACGTACACAGAGGATTATGGCACAGCCTTGCTCTTGGTAAATGGACCAAAACCACAGATCCGGGGGGAAAAACAGGGCACACATGTTTACACACAAATTACACCCTGTGGGATAACTTAGCCCCGTTTCTACAACGAAAGGCCACACAGTGTTAGATGATAATGTTCACATGGATATTCCCTTCTGCCGGTGTATTTACACCATAATAAAAGGAGCTGCTTTGGTGATAGAAATCTCTGGAAAGACCAAAAAGGGGTTCTATAAATCCGTATCCATTTACAGAAGTACAGAAAGCCATTTTTTTTTTTGCCTTCCATCTTGTCTTCGTTTATCCATTTTCCTTGTGTCTTTTACGCTACATTTTTGTCTCCAAGAAGATATTCAGTTCATAAAATGTTATAGGAGCTGTAAAGGGGAAGCACGTACAGTAGGCCCTTCTGAACTATCACTCCCTTCTCTTTATAGCCATCCGAGAGGAGAGATAGGCAGTCAGGTAAAGAATTGGTCTTGAAATACTCTAATTGCAAAAATCCCTCTTCTCTTTTTGATCAAGGGGGTTCCTATTTTCTGTGTTTTGTTTTCTTTCATCCAAGTTTTTGCCCAGCACTGTTTCAAGGCTTCTGGAATGTTGATTCTACCTGTGTGTGTGTTTGTTACGTTAACGGCGGCTTTGCCAAAGCACAAACACGCAAGCTCACTGCAAGATAAAAAACTAAATGTTTCTTTCAGCCTCAAGTCATATACAGTACAGGTGTTTCCCTAACATTACAGTCCGAAGTGCAAAAATGTACTCCTTGGATTTCAGTGTCACATTAAAGCACAGCTATATTTATTGTTATGTATCATAGGCGTATGTATTATAGCGTTTCAATTGTGGGGTATCTCCATCTGTCTTTTCACAAAATGAGGAAATGACTTCCACGTATACCGCATGGGCTCGCAAATGGGAGATGACAGTTATTCAACCCAATGCGATGGCAGTCGGCTCTTTTCCCCCCTAACCTATGCGGCAAGCTGTAAAGTAGCAAGCGGGCGAACAACAACAGGAAATAAATGACTTTCTGGACAAAGGCAGCGGCAAAGCAGAAAGCATTTCTCCTGAGGCTAAGAGGGAGAACGAGAGAGATATGGAGAGATGGAGGAGGAGAGGGAGGGGATACATCACCTTGTGCAGCGCTCCATATCATTTGCATGGTTTATACTCTCCAAGGCCCCCACCATGCAAATGACTCATAAAGTAGGAATAGAGAGACTTTGGAGCCGGGTGTCAGGAGTGAATTTATGTATGATTGCCAGGCGGGCCCGGTGTCCTAAATCATTTTCAATTAGATGACACTTTCAATATCGAGCCGCTGATTTAGAGATATTAAAACTTCGTCTCCCTTATCCTCCACAGAGTTGAAAGCAAGCTTATCTGCCACCCTCCCCACCCCTCACGTCTCCCTCCTCTTCGTCTTTTAATCCATGGCCTCTCATCTTCCTCTCCTTAAAGGTATATGTCAGAGAGATCCTTCATGGGAAAACCAAACCAGCTCTTCAAGGCGAAAGGAGAGGCCCCTGCATATGAAATGAGGGTAATTTGCAATTCATTTGAAATTTACCATGTCATTGTCCGCGTAGGCATATGCAGCACTGAGACAAATAGGAAAGCTTTTTTGCCATTTTGTGAGCAATTGTCTTCAGAAATTGTCAATTAAGAAATGAGGGGTGGGGATGTAAGTCAAGGTGGCAGTCATTTACAGAGGGTGGCGAAACGGAATACATTTCAGGTGTATATGATGACATTGCACCAAATTGCTTTTGCATTCTGAACGGTGAAAGAAATGCCGCTTTTAGAACGGTCCCAGATAAGTTATACCTCGCAGTGCTGGCAGGCCAAAAGTAACCGGCACATTTCTGGTTAAGCAGCCGAAACTTTCCCCATCACAATCAACCTTTATATATGCTTCCTCCCTTTGCTGGAGCATCGATCCCCAGTCCCTTTAAATAGCCCTCCCTCATTCACATTCTGCTCACGTGGCCCTCTCGACCTTTCTCGAGGCTGTCTTTTCAAGCATTCATTGTACCGCACTTAGCGACTCCGGTGCATCCGCCTTGCACTATATTGTAAACCTCAGTCTGAAAGGCACCTACATTTAACCAAATGCATCAGCGACGCTCTACTGCCTCATCCAACCTTTCTTTCATCTACAGGGCAATAAAAGCCGACTAAAATTGACAGAGAGTGGGGGAGCCCGTATCTATCAACAGCAACGCACCATTGCCAGCCACCTTATCTGGCAAGCGCTGCACTGAATACACACACACACACACACGCACATGCGCGCACACACACACACACACACACACACACACACACACACACACACAAACAGAAACCCAGACCCACTCTGAGGCAATAAAATCTATATCTTAATGGAAACACTAACAGAATGTCCCATCATATAATGCAACCAAATGGCGTCTCCACCCCTCATCGTTAAGAGTCAAGCTCTCACATTTTGTCTAACTTATGACCCACTCTCTCACCTCCCTGAACCAACAGCACCTCCCTTCTTTCAGGAACAATAAAACCAAAGTTTAGATGTACATCTCCCAGTTGTACTCTTGACATAATTGACTCGCTGCTCTTTTAGCATTGTAATATTGTAATATTGTAATATTGTAATATTGCACATTTTATTATTTCAGCTTTTTCCTTTGTAATTTCATCCCGTTTTATTGTTTTGTGTACAGGTGATGAGCATGTACATACAGTATGCGAAAACACTTAAACAATGCATCTGGTTTGTCCAATGTACTTCCCTCAATATCCTCCCCTCCACCTCATCTTCCTCTCCATCTTTCCTTCCTCCCTCCAATACATCTCTGCCTGCCACTTCTCTATCTCCATCTCTTCATCCCAGCTCTCTCTCTCCCCTCTCCTCCTATCGGTTGTACCCCACCTCTTCCATCTCTCTCTCTCTCTCTCTCTGTCCTATCAGGCTGCCCCCCCTCTCCCTGCGAGTGTGTGTGCACGTGTCAGGTCCGGCTGACAGGCCTGGGCAGGGCCGATAACGCCGCCAGCCCAACAATGGGGGGAATATTGTAAAGCCTAATGGAAAGGAGCTGGAGGTGGAGGGGGTTCAGGGACATAAATCAGCATGCCTGGCACTGATGGGGCTTTTCAACAGCAATAAGGGAGGCAATACCTCTCAGAGCATCTGGGCAGCGGATAGGAGAGGAGTGGAGAGGAGAGGGGACCTACATATTCCTCTCCTTGTCTCAGTTTGGAGAGAGGACGCATATGAAATGACCTGACACTCTCACAAAAGGGAGATTTTGATGCATACACAAACATTCATACATACACAAAAGTCTCTTGTGAAAACATATATCCATGGACATCCGCATGTTACATATTCTCACGCATGCGCACAGCAGTGTGCATGTTTGTATGGCTATACTTGTGAGGACATTTATTGACATAATGCATTCCCTAGCCCCTTACCCTAACCATCACAACTAAATGCCTAACCCCAACCCTTATACTAACCCAAAGGTAATTCATACCAACTGAACCTTAAATCTTAGTCTTAACCCAAAGTGAGAACCGGCTAAAATGTCCTCACTTTCCAAAACTGACCTCACTCTTAAGGACTAAAACTCAAATCGGTTCACAAAAACAATTGTGCAGTACGTAGACACACACACACAAACTTAATGCACTTTCTGAAGAAGCTGTTAAGCGGGCACTGTGTGGATGAAGGTGGGAGTGAGAGGGGTGGGGGGCAGCTCCCATAAGCCACTGACAGCGATAACTGGAGGGGATGGATGAGTCACATTTTACCTTTATGGTGCTCTGCTATTCACAGTGTAAAGATAATGGATATAGGCACTTAGCAATCAGAGGTAGAATTAAAGAGCTACTCTCATCTCCATTCTGAGTCACTACAAAGCCTTTCTTATTCCATCACTTTTTCTTTTACTCTCTTTTCTAATTATCTCGAAATAAATGAATTGCTTCTGCATTTGAAAGAAAAGGTACTGTGTGTGCTGTTTCATCCAGCCAAATGTGAGCGAGGGGCACCTACAGTATGGAGAGTGAATATTTGTGTAAGGGCTCTCTAATTATAATGGTAACTGACTGAAGTGAAACTTGGAAAATGAGAGGAAATTAAAAATGTTATTGTCTCGTAATTGCCACTCGTGGCCACAATGGCCACCCTTCATTGAAAAAGGTACTTAACCTCGTTATGAAGGACACAGTCGATTCATTACCGCATGGGTTTCATTTTTGTACTTTTGCACAATCATTTCCATTGGAAGAGCTAATTCACTTTTGTTTCTGTGTGCAGGACTACAGTACAACAAACTAAACTGGAAATGTTTAACACACACACAAACAAACACATACTTTAACTGATATCCCTCTGCTCTGATCACAGAATTAAAAAAATATGTGTCATGCACCGTCTTTAAGCATTTATCACTGTCATTGGCTACATTACAGCAGCTGCCCAGTCTGAAAGTCAGTCTGCAGCAGCCAGTTGTGCTTAAGGTGTGAGAAAGAGAGGGAGGGGGAGAGAGAGAGAGAGAGAGAGAGAGAGAGAGAGAGAATTAGACATCCCTCGTAGGTCTTAAATCTCCATTAATCATTGCTCCTCTATTCACATCCCCGACTCTGACACAGATAAGAGCTTTGTATAAAAGAGGAACCGGGAAAGAAGGAAAGTGGGGGAAAAAAGAGCAAAGGAACAGGGGGGAGATCACAGTCTTGTTAAAAATAATAAGCTGCTACAGAGCCACGTGGAGAGGCTCTGGTGAGATGGGAAATGCTGATTAAATTAGAGGCTCATTAATCAGCCCTTGACCACGACTCCTCCCATTCCTCTTGTTCAAGCTTGCGCCATCGACTTCCCCCATTTTTCCCTCTCGCTTTATCTACCTACCTCTTGCCAAGAGAGGGATCTCCTGCTGGAGGGGCCAGGGTTAAGAGTCAGCAGGATAGGAGGGTTGGGGTGCAGAGACCTGGCAACCCTTTCTCATGATTAGCTTGGAAAAATAGCAATCTGGCATCCCCTGCCTCTTCGACTGCCCTGCGGTGAAAGTGAGTACAGCCATGGTTGTCAATCTGGCAAGGCCAAAAGTATGCTCTCACGCACAGACACGCACACACACCCCAGCCAAACCAAGCCACCCCAGCCTTTTGTTAGTAGTTCGCTACATTTCTGCTGCGATTTGGCTGCAGATCTGGCAGCCTTCTTGGTTTATCTGTTTGTCTGACTTTGTGGAAGAGGAGCAGGGAGTGAGTGAGCGATGGGCTGTAGGCATGAGTAGGCATCACTCCGATGATGAAGTGGTTTTGAGTGCTCAGCGCCTGTTTCATAACGGTGGTGATTATGCTGAGGTCATTAGAACCTACACATTACATCATCACAGCTGCCACAGCAAGGGGAATCCCCCCTGGTTTGTCCTAATGGAGAAAAATACGTTTTCCCCTCATTACAAAACCAATCAATTAGTCACTCAGCTAATCAATCAATCAGTAAATCTGTCGGTCGGCCTGGTAGGAAAAATTAGCAGTGATCCCTTTAATGTGGAACATGCATTATGGATGCTGTGTGTCCTCGGATGCCCTTAGTGGAAAAAAAAGATTACCTCCTCATTAGGACTCAATAGATTAATCAGTGAGAAAATCAATCACATGCACAATCCATAAAGTAGTATTTGGGTATTTATAGTATACATTTTACGGTATGCTTACCAAACCTCCTTTTGGATCTGGCCTGATGTTGACCAAGTCCTGAGAGACAATTGGGACTCTTTAGTTGCTAAATGCATCCACTGTGCTCACCAGCTTATTGCTAACTTTGACTCTTCCGCTGCTTGGTGCTGGGCAGGTATCGTCATAGCTTTTTTGTTGTTGCTGCTTCCTTCTGTGACTGAAAACGGGAAAGCCGTTTATTCTAATTTTTTGCTGGAACAGCTCAGAACACTATAAATGGAAGACTGGAGACACCTTTGCGACAGATATCCACTGCTGAATACAATTGTCCTCTTCATTAGTTTGAGGTTGGATGTGAGGTGAGAACTTGGATGCTAAAAAAAAGCACAGGTCTAGCCGTACACTTTCTGCACCTCGTCCTATGAGGTCCCCCTCAGGATGGACAGAAGATAAATTGAACAGGAGTCCTTGACATATCTGACAGCATCCGTTTCACTCCGTGGCTGCCCAATTCCTCGCTCAACCCGCCATCCCCTGCTCACTCCATCCACTGCAGGGGTGGTGGTGGTGGGGGGGTGGGTGGTTAATAGCATCCCTGGGCTACCTGACCCCCACATATGAACAGGGCCAACGCACATAGCAAGAAGGGAGGGGCCACTTAAAAAGGAAATGGAATGAAGGTGCTGGAATAGAACAGGGAGGAGGGAGAGCGGGAGAAAAAAGCAAAGGAGGGTGATGAGGAGGAGAAAAAAAAACAAGCGCCCGGCCATGTGTGAAAGACATAATTGAAAATGTCAAAAGATGTAAGGAATGACAGCAATGAACTGGCTGAGCATGGCAGTGCAGTCTGTCAGTGAGCTACCACCTCCAACCTGAATAGATTGTTTCTCTCTCTTTTTCTTATATCCAACATATTTGCTGTGTGTGTGGAGCGTTGCGCGCACACACACACACACACACACACACACACACACACACACACACACACACACACACACACACACACACACACACACACACACACACTAATAATTAATTTGAGACACTCTCCTTAAAGCCACTACGAGTAAGATGGCACGTTGGCGTCCCCTTTGGACAAAAGCGGTAGTATTTTTACGACGCCCGCTGTCGCAAAGCTGTTTTCTAGCGCGTGCCAGGCGCGCGAGTGTGAACTGAGAAGGTGCATGTCCGTGGTTTTGACACTGCATCAACTAATGTCAGTCACTGCCACACACACCTGATTGCAATGAGTTAATGCAGCAGTGTCACCTAACTACTCTCTCTCTCACGGAGCTGAAAGACGTGTCCTCACCATAGATAGTAAGGTCCTCACAGAAAGCGAATGAACGAGAGACGGCAGTTAGTATGGATCACGATGAGGTAATGTGTTTGTGTTGTTGATGTAAATAATGACTATTTCAGATAATGGTTATCTGATGATGGTGAAGCAAAGCAAACTTTGTGTTAGTACCAACCGCTCATTCATTTAGGAGTAAACACTGCAGTCTAGTTTCGCTCTCGTGAAATTGTATACATGTTGCTTGGCAACGCCCTCGTCCCGCCCGTAGCCTATATCACTCTCCCTTTTAGCTTTTCTTAATTTTTCATTTTTTTCTTTGATGGTTCAGCCCCGTTATCAGTTATTATGACGACAAATAACTGTCTCAAACAAGGCTCCCGCTCCCCTTCCCTCACCTGGAGGGATAGGCTTCTCAAATCGCGTTGCAGCGCCACACTGAAATCTGCGACCAATACGGATATGTGACGCACGAGCGAACCGAAAATCGGACTGGGTTTGCGACCAGACCAAAAGCAGTAATAAAAACTATTTAAAAACGTCTTTCTTTGCACTGATGGTCTCGTTTGCTGTTAAAGATAATTTATGATTATCAGAGGAAACATGAGGCTGTTTAAAAGATATTTAAATGTTACTCGTAGCCGCTTTAACTCATTTGATTTCATCCATGTGCTTTCTGTCTATGTGAGACTTAGCCTGGCAGCAGAAGCATGTGGGTGGGACTCCTATGCGTGTGTGTGAGCATATGCATATAGATGCATTTGAAAGGGAAATGTGATGCCGGATCAGCACTTGACCCTGATGTCAGCTTCATCTCACTTCCGCCCCTTTGTTCTCGTTTCTGTAAGCTCGTCTTCTTTTTCATCTCTGAAGATGAAGACAAGATTCGTCGCCCACATCGGCTACAGATGAGAGGTTGTAAACATGACTTGTAATTTAGCAAATCTTCCAACTCTCAGGTGTGTTTCATCTTATAATAGTGCAGGGTGGGGGGTCTTTGTAGGCTTTAGGTGTAGCTAAATTAGGCATAATCAAACAAATATAAAATGTACAAGAATCAGATGGAAAATGCAGATGTTTTTTTTTTTCGTGAGGGATATTGATATACTGTTTGTTGGTTCATAATTCACAAATATAATATTTCTGTAGAGGGATAGAGGTCAAAATATAATGACCATAATATTACACAGAGGAAATTGGATTGGGAATAATAAGTATCAGATAATTTTTTTTTGACTGAGCATTAAAAATACAGAATTCAAGGCGCCTTATCAAAGTAATCCACTGTACACAACAGTAAAAGTGCAAGATATAATACATTATATCAAGTTAAATGTTTCATGTTAGGAAGTAACAATAGAGTGACAAATGGGTGAAAAGTCTGTCATATGTGATTTAACTTCAGAATTTCTATCCACTGTGGGTTAAAATTGGCAGTAAATTCACATCTTCAAGAATTTACAACATTGGTTTAATGAGAGCCACCACAAGAAGAGGCGCCACCAACTGATGGGAAATAGGCATTTCCTTAAGTCATCAAGTCAAAACAAGTCTAGAATTATCACTTCCCATTAACGTCTGCACTGATCCGGTCTTGAAGGAGTTAATTTGCTTTGGAAGAAAAAACATTTTCTCAGCGTCATTAATTAAGGAAAACGGGGGGGGGGGCTGTGTGGTTGTATGGAGATGTGTAGGCTAATTTGCATAGCTTGATGACACGGGGTGGAAATCACTATGATACATATAGGCTTTCTGCACATTCATGAATATTCATGTGTTCAGTGCGCCACCAACACAGCACATCAAAAATAGATGCGCAGGGTGGAAAATGATCTTATCAGAAAATCCATGGGTGACATACAGCATTCAGCCGCAGTCCTACACCGTGGAGAATCTGCTCAGCGATTTTAAGTCCACAGGGTTCAGAGTCTTGGCGTAAGCCGGTTTTTACCACTGTACCATTCAATAAAAGCGCTGAACAGAAATGTCATGTAAGTCTTATGTGAAAGATACCGGGACCCCCTGCTGTAAAAACATGAAACCCTGAAACACCTTGCTGTACAATAACAGTCATCTCCTAGTCAGTGAATAGTAACAGAATATATCCCGCAGCGATGGCGAAGGTGAACAAGGTAACTCATCCTTGAAAATTATTAGCTCTTTCTATTTTTTTTTGCCTGTGGGAATCCGTTTTACTTATATTGTAATGCTGCCCTCCATGAAAGAGAGGGAATGTGAAGTTGAAAGGGGGAGGGAGAAATGGCTTCAGGGACTAAGGGGTTTATTTAAGACTCAAATTAAAGATCCAGAGCAAAGGCAGCAACAAAAAATTAAACCCTTGATGACAAATTATTAACCTCCATTTTAGCAACTCACATAATACCCAGAGAGAGGTGTTGATTGGGAGACTGTATGCCTGTGCATATGTGTGTATAGGGGAGATAATATAATGTAATCAGCTTTATTGCTCATACGCCTCACATTAACCTGAAACAAGAAGAATATGTAGTGGTGTTCAACCTTAACAGTGATCACATATGGGCATTTTGTGTTGGAATGGAGAGGAACTCATGAAATAAAAATGAAAAATCAAGCTAAATTCATACATTGTGTGGGACATGCAATACATATATAAATTACAGTGTAGTACATTAAATTTACAGTATTGAACCATATGGAATCAACCATAATCTTCTAAGACAAAACACTTTTTTTAAATATTCAACTAAGTTAAAAAGTTGTATATTTTCTGACATTTTTCATGCTTTATTGACACTGTGTAGATACAGAGGTGAAATGGGGCAGAGAGGGGAAGACATAGAGAGAACTGACCCGGGAGGGATTTGAGCTTGGGTCTGCTGCGGGGCCTGGGCCCGGGGTAGTATATTTTTTAGTATATTTTCGAATTAGTTTTTTTCTTTGGTAATCCTTCAAAATTGGAATGCACTGCAGATAATTGTACATCTGTGTATGTCTGTGCACATGTTTGCTATAATGTCTGTGCGGGTCAGCATGTGCGCTAAGTAAATGCCTTTGTGCCCATGTGCCCGTTAGCACAGTTGTGTCGAGTTGAGCAGCATCTAAAACAACCCATGAGTGCCTCAACACGCACACAACACAGTAGGCCGCGAGCTTGCCAGCCATGCAGCGAGAAAGAGTGCCGACGCAGCAAACAATGCTGTGACCAGGGACAGGAGGCAGTAATAGGATAAGTGGCCAGTTGCAAATGTGTCAACTGGAGTGTGAACGCCATGTTAGGTATGCAAATGAAGAGGAGAACCTATTGGCTTGGCATGAATGGCCCATCTATTCCACAGCAGCCTGCCACAGTGATACAAGACTTGTCAGGGATGGCCTGGGGTGGTGTTTGCAGCAGTGCACTCTATAAATTATATTTGATGGGTTATTGATTCCAAACTAATGAAATTAATTCAATATATCTCTCACTGTAAGCTAAGTGATAACTAAAATGCCCTGCTTTCTGAATGCAAGTGCTACCCCCCGACCTCAAGGACCTTGCAGCACTATTGCCGGTAACATGTAGGACAAGAACACACAAGCTAAATCTGTGTAGTGCATAGCGTAACATAAAGCCCAAATGCGTAGTTTTAATGAATAATGCTGATCAAATTATACCACAAATGACTTCACCATTATAAACTTCCAGTTAGGGTGACCAAGTGGACAATTGTTGTACCCAGAACCTCCAGATTGTGTCATGATAACGTTGCGAGGGACTGCACCTACTGACTGCACAACTGACATCTAAATGCAGACTGGTATAATATTGCGCCCCATGGACACACTGGATTGTATCTACTGCAAAACCACAGCTACTGATAAACATATGGTCGTCAAATACCACGATTTAGAAAAGGCAGATCAACTAACATCTGACAATATTTCGCAGTTTGCCATGTTTGTTGAATTTAAAAATTATATGCACAATCTGTATGTGACCACTTCAAAATGTGGTTTAAGCTGCCAATGAATTGAATGGCAGTGTGTTTTAATCGTACAGTATCTACACCTGCTGAACACCTATTTTGGGCTCCAGACATGTGAGCAGTGCACTAGATAAAATACAAGTACAGATCCTACTAAACGTTACACTGTATCCTCCTGGGCTGAAAATATGTTACTTCTGCTAAACCAATCACAATGTTCCACCCTCTGGACACTGCACAATGCAAACACGGACAGCGGATTTCAGCCACACTCTAGTACAGTGACGATTCACCCCAGATGCCTGAGGGGAACACGTGTCAAAGTGATTTTGAGTGATTATCAAAGGAAGTTGAATGACCGTGAAAAATGAAAGTTTAACGAATGCAGCTGTGTACTATTTTCTCCCCTTGAACACCCTTCAGCTACTTGCGGAATAAATAATTTTTTTTGTCAGTGAGGACTAAAACATTTAGCTACATACAGCCTCAAAGACAGGTGTCCTTTCTGTCTGTAGTTGAAACTGATAAGTAGAATGAATAATCATTTTACTTTCACTTAGAAATCAGAGACGTGGACAGCTATTCACAGGTCAGGAATCAGGTTATTCCTTATTAAGACCCCCCGAGACAGGTAATCCTACGTCTTGGCATATTGAAATGCCTTTTACTAAATGACATTGCCGTTGTTGTTGTGAAACTTCTGCTTGGTATCACAAAAGAGATTAGCCAGTTTTTGGGCCGAATCACAAACGTAACACACTTCCCCTCCCTCCTCCTAATCCTCCTCCTCTTCTTCCAGCAACCTTATTTACGTTTTTGATATGGCGCCCTTACAGTCAGAGAGTTTGTTTTTCCCGCTTTGTACATAAACAAACAAGGAAAAGGCCGGCAGCAGTATTAAGTGTGCAGGGGGGGACCCACGGCGGCGGCAAAAAAATCCGGGGCCCTTAATGTTCAGAGGAGAGAAAAACCAGATTTTTTTGCCTCTGCACTTTTCTTTGTCCTTTCAGACACCCTCCCTCCTCCTCCCTCTACCCCCACCCCCCACCCCCCTTTTTCAAATGTTCCTGAGGACGGAGGTGCCTGCCTGCCTGGCACATGACATTGATTTCCATCAGCGCTTGAAAATAACCTTGGTGCCGTTGCCAGGGCAACCCGCATCTACCTTTTTGCATTTTTGCATATCGCCTCAGAGTAATTTTTTTCTTTCTTCCCACCCCCCGCTCAATCTCTTTTTTCATTGCGCTGGCCGCAGCTCACAGAGCGACCGGATGACAAATGCTATCAGGTAGAAAGGCGATGGCAGGGGATGCAGAGAGAAGGGGAGAGGGGTGATGGAGGAGGAGGAGAGAGAAGCGGTGGGGAGGGTGCTGCTTTGAGGAGTAGGAGAGGTGTGGGGAGAGATGCACAGAGAGATGGATGGCTATGCCAGGCAGGAGCAGGCCAGGCTTGGGAAAACTCTAGCACGTATTACACGTGTGTGTTGTGGTATAGAGGGTTATTGATGTCTACCCGTTTGGGGCCAGTGGGGGCAAAACACCAGAGCACTGACACCGATGGACTCCTGACTCCTAATTAACTACATAAGGCCAGGCGCTGGGATTGAAAGGAGAGAGGGAGGCAGGAGAGAGAGAGAGAGAGAGAGAGAGAGAGAGAGAGAGAGAGAGAGAGAGAGAGAGAGAGAGAGAGAAAGAAAGAGAGAGAGAGAGAGAGAGAAAGAGAGAGAGAGAGAGAGAGAGAGAGAAAGGCAATGGCAATGGCAATATGCATACATAAAAACAGATACAATAAGAAATGGACAGACTAGACAAGACTAGGAAAAGAAGGGGGAAGAAACCATACTAAATCCCATTTAGCCGGTCACAAGCACAAGCAAGATGCTTCCCTCTTTCCTCCACGAACCATCATCCATACCACACATCTGTCTATGCAGCAGGCTGATGCCAGCACTGCCACTCACAATGTAAGCTTGAGAAGGGGACATCAGGTTCCTCCACTGACAGCGACAGCATACTGTGTGTTCATGTGCCGTTTTAGTTGTGTGTTTGTGTGGGTGTCACGAGTGGTCTAGTTGCTTTGGTCATTAACAGTTCAGCGGCGTAGAGAAAAAGGCATCCTTGTTATTGTGTGGGTATCTGCACATTTGTATGAGCGCAGCAGGAGCATGGGGCGTGAGTGAATGTGCGTGCGGTTGGCTATCGAATCACCAGAGTGCGTCATGAGAAATGTTGATACACAGAGAGAGAAAAAAGAGAGACGGGGAGAGAGAGAGATAGAGAGGGGGAGAGAGAGGGATGAACCAGGCTAACTACGACATTCCCTCGCCGACATTTGCCTCATGATTTCTCTTCCAAGCCCTGCATCAACACCCCAGTCAAAGCGCAGCCAGGGAGAAAATTAATTTCTTATTACCTGATTATATCATTAGGTTTCGCTTGAAGTGTCAGTTAAAATATTCCACATCAGCATTTCATCAAGCGGGGTATATAGCATGGTATAGAGGAGTGTATTGTGCGACGGGGCCATGGGTCGAGCAGGCCAGGCCAGCAGCGTGAGCCTGAACTGGGGGGCTGTAATCGTCTGAGACGTGCCTCCCCATCCCCAGGAATAAAGACAGGCGCTGGCAATATGCTGGCAGAAAGCAATTTGCTCGAGTGCTATTCCCTCTCTGTTGTCTGTCGGACACGGACACACACACACACACACACACACACACACACACACACACACACACACACGTACTTACACGGACACACACACAGCCATTCGATTCTCAATGGGTTTAGGCATTTCACTCGGGTAAAGCACTCACCTACATACACATTTTATGTCTCTCCTTCTCTCTCCCTCTCTCTTTCTCTCTCTCTCTTGCATTCACACAAACACGCAAAAAAGAGGACTTAAAAATAAATAATAAACTCAAGCTGACTGCATTCATCCAGCCAGCCCTCAGATTTGCTTTTCATTCCCCCTTTGCTCCAACACAGCGAGGATTTTATACATGCCTGAGTGCAGTGCACCCTGCAAAACACACAATCTCAAACACCCAAACTGATAGTGGAATTTAGAAGCCATCAGATGAAGAAAATGAGCACTGCAGGGTCAGCAACCCAGGGTATATTCACTGTAAAAAAAAAAGAAAAGAAAAAAAGATAGACATTCCAGGTGTAAATCAATCTCATATATCCCTTAGCTTAAAATGTCCTGATCAGTCTCGGAGGGGTTACGGTAAACAAAATTGATCATTACAAAATTCATGAGGTCCAGAAATCCTAACTTGGGTCTCTTTCCTCCTGGAGGGCAATGCTTTTTTGTTTTTTTTCTCTCTCCATCCCTTGCAACAAATCTCCACACTCAGTGGCTAAGACTCGAGAAAAGGGCAAATTTGCATACCTTCCATACGGGAGAAAATCTGATCATATAAATGTAAATAAGGTGAGCTTAACTTATATTTTCCTAGAGAAAACAGTGAATTGATAACATGGGCGAGCTGCGGGGGTGGATGGAGTGGAGAGGGTGCAGAGGGGCTTGTGGATCAGTATATGCATTAATGTCAGGGACTGATGGGGAGAATTTAGCTTTTATTTTTTATGCACAGGCTTGAGATGTTAATGCCGTGGATCAACAGCAGGAGGCAGTGGTGCAGCATCAGCAGCACCAATGCAAACCATCTATGACACAAACACACATGCTACCACTGCACACTCCATGTACCTTCCACACACTATCTATTCCCCACTTTTATTTCATGATTATTTTTTCTTTTAGTTTACTCAAGCAATTTCTCAAAATGTAATCACTAGCTCAGTTTAAACTGTGCAGCAGAAAGAGCAATTAATTTTTAAAAAGGTAAAAGTCGTCATTAACTCCATACTTTTAACTCATGTCAAAAGTAAAAGTAAATGTATCGAGTGCATCGCAGCCTCCAAATTCTTTAATCATTGCTTAACTAAACACAGACAAATGTCATTAGAACTCAACATAAGCGTTTGACAGCTTCACTTTAGTTGGCATATTGCAGCGAGGCACACAGGCTTTTTTGCAGACTGAATGTAATTGTGGCAGAGAAAAGTTCATGGCTGAAAGAAAACTAGACAAGCATTCTATTAGCCCACTCAGGGACACGCTACTCTACCTACCTACAGAGAAAAAACGAAAGGACAATCTCTTTGGCTGGCTGTGCACTGCGGGGCCCAAATCTGATTATATTTTCCCCACCTATTGTGACTCAATAAATTTGATCTTTTAATTTCTGTCCAAACAAACACTCAATCTGATGTTCCTTCTGCATTGACAGTACATCAGATATATGCCACAAATCGTAGAATAAAAATAAATAAATTAAAAATCTGATTTGATGGTGCCTTTTAATTCTCCTTCAGAGCAGTCCAACCCACCGAGGAACAAAATGTGACTCACATTATCATGACCTCGAAGGGGGTTTCATCACAGTGTGACTGTGAGGATGCCAACTCGGTCAATGGTGCATGAAACTGCCTCCTTTTATTGGCATGGCATTCAATCAGTTCCTCTTGGGTATATGCCCTTGGCTTTGCACTGGGGGGGCCACCCATTTACAGCGTTGCTCCGTGCACCTGCCCACATCTTACTACCCCAATCCCTTTTAATGGCACCCCCCACCCCCCACCACCACCCTTGCTTCAAACCCTGCATAAATACAATCAGGCCTGCCAAGAGAGGCAGACCCACTCGCTCTCTTCCTCTATTGTTTCTGATTGATTATGCGGGGCGACCGTCGTCCTCCCCATGAATTCCACGGGAGTTGGCTCGGTGCCAGGAGATCCTCACCCATCCTTCCTGTTCCCACCCTCTGACCTCATAGCAAGACCACCATCCTATACATCAACCTCACCCACTGCTGGTGGGGTGACTGTTGCCCTCCACCAGTAGAAGAAAAATGAAGACAAGATGGGGACAAAATAGGCATTAAGCCAATCGCAAATTCCTACTGAAGAAAACAAAACAGATCCATCTATATTTCATTGTCAATTGCTCCTGCTATCACGCAATGCAAATGTATCCACGCTCCTGTATCGGTGTGAGGTTTAACTGATGTGCCAGTGTCAGTCTGCCCCATTAAACCCCAAAGCAGTCCCTGGACAGCCATTTTGTCTTTGCCGTTTCTTCCCCCTCAGCAGCACTAAACAGCAGCTCGCACAACATTCACTCCAGCTAAACAACCCTTCTCCTTCCCAGTCAGAGGATTGCCTTCTCATCTCCCCCACCTCCACTGACGGTTGACTTTAATGAAATATGCAACTTGTCTCTTAATGAAAACAAGGCCAATTTGCATACGGACGGGAAGGGGCGGTGGACCCTCCTACCCCCCACGACCATGACCACACGAGAGCTGGCAGACAAGCAAAGGGGAGGGAACGCTACAGGAGGGGCGGGAACATGGTTGGTAACAAGGAAAATCCAAATTAAGCAAACGAACATATGGATGTGTTGCATTTAGTATAAACCCAACAACAAACAGGGGCGCCATATACCTCATGTCCCGGGGAGCGAGTTGGCAAGGGCTCAAGGGTAAATAGGGCAGAGGATTTGAGAGTACTAGTGGTCTGTGTGTCTGTGTGCGCATATTTGTACTCGTGTAAACAGGTTTGTGATTAGTAAAGGTCCCGATTATCCCAGCGTGGACGGTATGAGACAGAAAATGCAAATAGCCAGCATGCACAGTTTTAATAAATGCAAAGCCATTAATGAATAGCTATTAATTAGCTACAAATTACCTTTGCGTCGATTAGTTTTGGAGGCGATGTGCGACGAGGCGGTGGGTGGGTGTGAGCTGGGCAATGGGTAGCGATCTTTTGTTATAGGTTGTTCGTCCTCCCGGCTGAGGACAGTGAAATAGGCAGATATTACAGACCTGTTTCCTGTGTGTGTAAGTAGCTCTAAAGGGGGCCGAGGCTCAAGTGTGTGTGTGTGTGTCTGTGTGTGTGCGTTTTGGACTGATCGAAGCAAGACAACTACCCACTGGTGCCACACCAGCACAGACAGGCATTGGCTTTTTACTGCACGATAGGCTTACCCGTCGAATGGTGAGCTGGCTGACTGGAAGTGTTTCTGGGCTGCTTGCTGGTTGTCGGGCTGGCCTGGTGGCTCATTGGCTGTCTGGGTTTGAAGAACTCTGCCTGGTAACGACATTGGAGCCAGTCAAGGAACAAGGAATGCTGTGTTTTTCAACACTGTATTTGTTCCCCCTTTTCTCTCTCTCTCTCTCTCCTCCCATTCTTTAAATCTGGCTCTGATCTTTCCATTCACATTTTTGGATAGATAGTTCTGTCGCTTGTATCTGATAAACTGAGACACAATCAGACTACAATGTTGGAAAGAGGCAGAATGGCGTGTGCTGGCATTATTCCTACATGAATCACTGGTTTACTGCCGGTCGACAGTGGTAACGGGCTGCCATGGAACAATATGGTGGTGGGCGAAGTGCTAGTGATATATTAGGCAATATGATCCTGCTGAGACATATAATATACCTGCTGTTAGATTTGGCATGGGTTTTCTGTATTTCTAATGGAGCACTGTGGTGGTGGGAAGAGGCAACACACCCTTTTCCTTCCTGAGAATTAATCAGTGCAGAGCTATAAACCTTGTGAATTATTATCAAACAATTGGAAGAAAAAAGAACACACACACACACACACACACACACACACACACACACCTAGCCTCCAGTCTCCAACTGCCCCACCAATGCTGCCAGCCCAGCAGACACATCATCGCACAGACGGAGAGGCCCAGACAGACAGACCGCTCAGCCTTTGAGGAGACAGTGGTGAAATGCCGTCAAATTTAAAAGCCCGTCAAATCTACCTTGCTTGAGGTGACATAACTTCAAATTATGCCATGTTGGTGTTGTCGAATGGCTAATTAATTCCGACCTCCCATTGTCGCACAGTGTGCTGCCTACCACGTGTGGTGCGCAGTTGCATCTGTTAATACAGAAAATACTTCAAAACGTGTTTAAAGCTTCCCCGGGGTTGTTTTTCTGCTCTTATGAGTTCTGTCTACACACAAATGTTGGAAGTGAAGGCTTTTGCAAAAGCTGCCGATGACTCCACTGTTCCTAAACGGCTGAGCAAGCCAATACAAGCTCTCAAGCCCTCCCATTATCGTCACTTGACCAGATGATTAGAATAGAACTCAAATTGTGTTACCCTCCAATGTCTGCTGTTATAAGTTACAGTTCCAATGAATGAAGAATGGATGGCTGACTGACTGAATTGCTGACATCAGGTTTGTATAAGGCACTCTGGGGGTGTCCTGTAATGCATCAGACCACAGTTATCACTTGATCACACCATGTCTAAATATCACAACATTATGAATTGGCTTTATTCACACAGAGGCCATTACGGACAGCAAGTAGCAGCAGCCAAGCTAGTGTGTGTCCCATATGGACACAATTCAAACATCCCCAGTAGAGAAGAAAAAAAAAATCCTGTAGCCTAAATGGCACAGGTTTCAAAAATCTGGAGAAAGATGTGGGTTATTTAGCCTTTATTCAGTCATTGATTGCTAGTGGGTAGCCTATAGGTATGACTAGTATATGAGGGGGCTAGCTATAGCTTATTGCTAAAATAGGATAGCTAAAATTATTATTGCTTTTGTGAAGATGGAGAAATAATATAGTTTAAAATATCGATATGCATGTCAGCCTCTCATCTCAGACATTGAAAATCTTAAAAGTGCATGAAATGATTTCAACTACTGCTTAAAATTAACTTAATTAACAAGTACTTAGCCTATGATTATGAATTACTTTGGTGAAGTGTTTGACATTAGCAAATAAGACAATGCTAAAGGTGGGTTAAACAGTTACTGTATTGTTGCTACTTCATCAGTCAACTCAGTGCTCAAATGACATGAAGAACAAATGTGAAAGAGAGCGTGACAAAAACTGACTTACTGGAAGAGTCTACTTGATTAAACCAACACATTCTAGCATTCTAGGACATCCTCTAGGTTTTTACAGACAAGAAAAAGCACAGCCTATACAAACGCCACAGGATTTTATTCAGTTTAGCCAACAATACCTCCACGGGATGGACACACTGGAAGGCCAGCCTCTGATACACCTGCGGAAACAGGAACTTTTCAAAATAAAAGTCCTCCGAACATCAGAAGTTTGTTTAATAGGTCCATGGAAGTTTGCTACTGGCTAGATAGACGATAGACCCATTTCATAATAGGTGTCACTACTGTGGACAGCTATTTAAAAGCTGCTTTCACGCATAAAGATAAAATGTCATGAGAGAGTTTGTTGTTGTTCATACATGAAGGGGTAGCGTAATAGTAATAGCCTACCAATATTTATTAAGTAAAGAGAAGTAGTAGCCTATTGTTGTTTTCAGACATATTAAAAATGTATTTTCCTAAATAGTCAAATTTAAAAAAGAATTCCATGTCTATATTGTAGTTTATATCCAACTAAAGTGACTCAGCCATCTGTGATAGATTCAGTTGCCAATTTAGTCTGTGTAGGCCTAATAAACTGTCAACTTAGTGTATAGATTGTGCTTTTACCCACTTAAAAAAACAACAACAACTTGATTGACCATGTGCTGGAAGGTATTGGCGAAATAAAGTCAGTAAGTCAGTTAGTTTAGCAAAGTTATCTCTTAAACAAATCGGAGCTGTCGAGTTAATAGTAGCCTTTATAGAACAACCTTCCTGTGCCGTTCAAACTTTGGACCACATTTAATTCAAACACTATTTTTGCATCACTGCTTGTCTATTCTCTTGTTAGAAAGAAATGAAAAGATGCTGCTGAAATGTAGGCCTACCAATAATAAATTAGCCTACAAATGTGAGTTCATATGCCCTGCCAAATTGGTCTAGTATCTGTGCGAGCAAGTGGATCTGGTGATGCAATAGCAGTGTCCCAGTTGTTTTTTAACAGTATTATTATCACTCACTTCATGATTCAGGATGGCTGCCTGGCAAACCGTTTGTTTAGGTCCAAGAAGGGTTTCAAACCAATGAATCCAACACAGAGATGGCAGGAGAATCCACGGCAGGAGCTCAAACGTTACAATGCCCTTTGACAAACAACACTGTCAACTATCAGTATGGTAGTTGGGAGAGAGTGTGACAGGAGGTGTAAATGAGAACCTCTATTAAACCAGTGCTGTGTGAGCTTGGTGTGATGCTACTGCAGAGCTGAGTATACACATTTCCTCCCAGAAAGGTTTGTATTGAATATGACACGCTGCATGTTTTTTTTTTATCTCTATGAGAGCAAGGTATTAGGAGCTGAGCAAAATAACATTTCAGTTAATGAACAAGATTACATCAAGATTAATGTTCCTTAATAGGTTGACTGCTGAGAATATTGTTGACACATTTTACCAAAGTCAGGCAATTTATTATAGGATGTAGCATAGTGTAATATTTTCACCCACAGATTTCTCAATCACTAAAAGAAAAATGGAATAGTATATAGGCCTATATGACTTTTTGTTCATTTATTAGATCTGGTTCCAACTTCCCAGCCAGCTATTAATCGAAGAAATTTGTGTTTTTTTTACACAATGGTATTTGATGATGTTGTTTCATGTACGTGGAAACAAATGTAGGGCTCTAATTTGTATGGCTAAGAAAGCTTGAAGAAGAAAATGTACAGTAAATGTACTGTAGTAAACAATGTGTTCAGTTGATTAAAGGATGACACTTCCAGAAAAAATGAGAAGTGTATAAATGTTTTGAAGAAACCTTGACGCACATAATTATCTCCTTTAACAAGATCTGAGGTGAAATCTAAAAGACTATGAGAGGGGAGCAATATTTGAAAAAAGGAAACGTTCTGACCCAAATAAATAAAGTTGTCAATCCTAACCTAAGCTACTAACTGATGAAATGCTGACATATTTTCATGCGGTTACCTTTGAGAGTTATCAGCACAAAGTAGCATCAGCTTAGGTCCCTTTTTGTGTGAAAAACAACATTTTGACAATCAAGACAATCAACTTTAAAAATATCAATCTTTATTCTTTGAGATAGCATAGCAAAGATAAACCCTTAATCTAGAATACCATAACAAATTACACCACAACTTTACAATAGTAAACACAGTGTAACCCAATAACGTTATCTGGAATACAACAGTTGTTTGTTTTAATGTATTATCTCTTGTGTATTGTATGCAAAATATTTTCTGTTGTGACGCAGATGCAGAAATTACACCGCTGAAAATGTATGTTAGAAAATTCAGAGAATGTTTTGAATTTAGATTTGCTTCTATAAAATGTCACAAAATGTCAACAACTCTCCGTTGCATCATGTTATTTCATGGGTCAAACCATTATCTATTGGCAGGATTGGTTGTAATTTATCAATAATGAATGCACAAATATAGAGCACATCTGCACTGTACTAGCAGGTTAAGTCCATTGATGGTAGTTATAGTGCAGCTTAGCAAAACAGGGAACAACATAGTGTATGGCTGCAGACAACAAAAAGCAAACACTGGCTAAAGTCCAAAGATCATCACTGTTAAAGACCTGCAACAAACTTCTGGAAGCACACAGCTGGAATGAAAGTTGAAATCAACTGATTACACTTAACATACACATAAATAGCTATTCATAAAATCAACTCTACTGTATGTGCTTCTCTTTACAACATTAAAAAAAAACTTTTATTTTGGTTTACAGTCAGAAAACAATGGACAAAATATCTGCATGGGACGACATTTGCACAGATTAGTCCACAACCTCCATCTTATACAATAATATTAGAACGCGTATAACAGCAATAAAAATACAATAATAAATGATCAATTTAAAATGCAAGGTATGACTGTATTACATAACATTGGCATTATATAGAAAGAGACAGGATGGTTTGGCAAAAAGGGCGTTTTAAAATCATCATAAGACTGCGGATAAAAGACGAGGACTCATTTCTCCCAAAGCTGCTCCACACTGCTACTGTTTTTTTTTCTCTCGTTATTATTGTGCAGCGCAGAGGTGTCAACAATATCTTTACTTCCTCCATAATACTATAAACCTAATCTAAATATCCCTACCTAACCCTTGTATCTATACAAAACTATACACCACAACACAAAGCAGACCAGGCCAGTGAGACTAACTGTTACTCATAGTTTAGAGCTAATCTAGTATTATCTCACAATGTTGTACTTCATTTTTGAATATGGCATTCCCCCTCATCTGGACAGCTCTGCATGGCTAAACCTCAAAATCAACTAAGGATCCTGCAAAGGAATTCTGTACACAATAGCCTTTTTTTTGTTTCTTATGGGACCCTCTTTTTTTCCATCATATTGAGTCATTTATGGTTTTACTCGTGTTTACCGTGATCTGACTGCCATTATGGTTTATTATAAACAATCCTGAATTAAGATCACATTGGACAGCCAGTCAGGAAAAGAAAAACTAGAGTGTATATTGTGTATATCTCTACACTAATTTGGATCTTTAGGGACGACATGATATTGCTCAGAATTGTAATGATGGAAAAAAATTAAATATGAATAAAGCCCAGGAAGGACAATGTTGAATCCTCTGACTTCCTGATAAATTAAAAGCTGTGGTTAGGTAGTTTCTTTTTGGCAGAAAAAAAAGTCCTTCTAGGTAACAAAAAATGGCCTTCACAGCATGAGTGTGTGTGTGTGTGTGTGTGTGTGTGTGTATGTATGTATGTATGTATGTATGTGTGTGTGTGTGTGTGTGTGTGTGTGTGTGTGTGCACGTGGGCTTGTTCATGTAAACAGAATGCGTGTGCAAGTGAATGTTTTTGCCTGGCTGTATCCTCATATCATTAATTGGCGATTGAACTCTCTACATCTCGTGGGTCAGGACTTCATGCTGAGCAGCCATTCCGTTGGCCTGCACTTGGGGCTGACCATTGGTCTTTGGCTGGTCAGGCGGGTGTGTGCTGAAATGCGCATTGGATTCATTTAAGCGGCGGACACGATACGTCTCATAGTGGATGCTGCCTGTGATGTCCTTGATGTTCTGCATGTGTGTCCTGAAAGAAAGAAGTCACGGTTACAGTACCGGTATTATCTATAGCTTAACCGAAAACCGCCTACAACTGAAATAGTTACTTACATTTTTTTTCTCCCAGTGGTTTCCCAAAGTGGGTGCCTTGGTACATTGTTAATGATGTTAATTTTTATTTATTTTACAGTACAACAAAATTATATAATGTGTTTTTGATAAAGTAAGATGTAAACATGTTTACCTTCTGAACAAAAAATAAAGAAATACATTCAACCATTTAGTCTACTTCCTTTGTATTGATTGTCGTTTTAACATAGCAACATAACATATTTTCAGAGGCTGAGAAAAGGCCTACATTATACCATCTAATATTGTTTTTATTGCTGTATAAGAATATAAACTGATTCAAAACTGAAACATTCTATTGGCATTGTGAAAGCACCACACAATTGCAAAAATGTGGATATCCACTGTGATTTTTGGCTGAAAGGGTTCAATGTGTATAAATGTAGTGGGATCTTGGGAGCCATGAAAAGGAAATTCTCTATCCAGCATTAAACCATGAGTCCTGTGCTAACAAGCAACTTACATAGTAACATTACATGGAAAACCATTGCATAAATGCCTGTTATTACATTGTCTAGGGGAGCACTCAACCCATCTAAATTGAATTAGTATTGATCTCAGTAGGGAAGTGAAGCTTCACAGAGCCTCGGGGCTGTTTCCAATTCATTTAAACACCTCTATAGAATAGAGTGAGTGATTTGCAATCTAGCGGGCGCTTCAGTTCAAACAAGTCTTAAGGCAGTCTCTCTGTTTCGTAAAATATGTTAAAATAAAAAACTAGAGAATGATGGAAGCTCACCTGATGAGGAGGTCACGCAGGTAAGCAAACTCACAGTGTGCAATATTCTCAACTGTGGAGAGAGAAAGAGGAGACAAAAAGGGAAACAACAGTTGAATTAGGGAAAGATGCCCAACACTTGACATCATTTGAAATAATGAGATACCAGCCTTTCCTGGACTATATAGCAGCGCTGAAGTGACATTCATGGCATCCTTTTGACTTTTTATTGTTTGCTTAACATTTACTTTTGGTTTAAACAATGTCCTTAGAAACCTATTAAGTAAGACGCCATGTTAGTTGTTAATTTTCTTTTATCTTTTGTTTGTGTGTTAACTTTCTCACTTGTTTGTTTGTGTCCTTTAGAAGAAATAAAATCCAAAAATAAAGTATTTAAAAAAGAAATAATGAGATAACTTATTATGATCCCCTTAAAATCCCATTCTATTACAGCTCACTTGCCATTGCTCAACAGCACCACAGAAGGGCAGTGTTGCTCACAAGTCAACCTGAGGGCATCCTCCTAACATGACATCTCAAGCAATTTTCTTAAGCCAATATAACACACTCCTCCACTTTCGAGTAATTTAATACCCCTCGGCTCTCCACTATATTGGAGAACTTTAAGTGAGACATTCTTTAACAAACTCCCAACGAAAGTCGGCCTAACACGTGTTTTAATTATAGATTATGTCAAGAATGTAAATGAAAGAAAAAGAGGAGGTTGCTATTTTTTGTAATGCTTTGAAATCTATGGGCAAGAAATGAAATTCTCTTGAGAGGAGGCAAGAGGAATAACTGCTGGGTCTGTGAGCAATGATTAGTGCCGTCGTCGAGGGAAACACACTAACTAGTAGCAAGCTGCATTGCTGGTATCTCCACTCTCTCTGCTCGTGGGGAACTATGGAAAAATCTCTATATACAATTACAGAATATATATTTAAATGCATGCCTACCCATGCTCCTTTATCTATAATTGTCCCCTGAACCCCTAAGAAACAAGCAGTTTCTTCTCTACATGTGATACATAGAGACTTGAATTCTGAGGCCTAAATTATGATGCTGGTGCCGCCAAGTCCCGCAGCCCAACGGCTTCTTCTCTTCTCCTTTTCCTTGTTCTCTCTGCTATCTCCCATCGCCTGGCTTTAGAATAAATGGAGCCTTTGTTCTTTTAACCAGATAAGACAGCATTTGTCACACAGTACGCACACTTCACCTCTCTTGCCCTGTTGTTCTGTGGGGTTTACTTTATAACGCTTGCTGAGGAGGGAATAGTGACCTTTAAAATGTCCAACTCTAAAAGGGATTCATGGCCCTACACCATAAATGTCATCTTCTCAGTTCAATATTACCTTATTTTAATTATTAACCAGAGTGATATACTATATATACAGTTGTGTTCAAAATAATAGCAGTGTGTTTAAAAAAGTGAGGCAAGATCAAAATCCTTATCATAGCTTTTATTTCCAAACACGCAAATGCATTGGGGACATTGCACATTCTTTTCCAAATCCAAATTTGAAAAAATTTGTCAAATGTTTCTTCATCTTTACAGAAAGTGAAGAAAAAGGAATATTAGACTGTTCAAAAAAATAGCAGTGTCTGCATTTTTCTACAACTCAAACATGTACTGTATCAACTGAAAAATGCATGAAGATTTAGCTTTCCTATGAATCACTGAACTAATATTTAGTTGTATAACCTCTGTTTCTGAGAACTGCTTTACATCTGTGTTGCAGGGAGCCGACCAACTTATGGCACCTGAGAACAGGTGTTTCAGCCCAGGACTACAATTCCACAATTCCTCTGCATTTCTTGGTTTTGCCTCAAAAACAGCATTTTTGATGTCACCACATATGTTTTCTATTGGATTAAGGTCCAGGGATTGGGCTGGCCACTTCATAACGTTAATCTTGTTGGTCTGGAACCAAGATCTTGTTCGCTTACTGGTGTGTTTGGGGTCGTTGACTTGTTGGAACACCCATTTCAAGGGCATTTCTTCTTCAGCAATGGGCAATATGACCTCTTCAAGTATTCTAATGTATCCAAACTGATCCATGATCCATGGTATGCGATAAATAGACCCGACACCATAGTATGAGAAACATCCCCATAACATGATGTCTGTGCCACCATGCTTCACTGTCTTCAAAGTGTACTGTGGCTTGAATTCAGTGTTTGGGGGTCGTCTGACAAACTGTCTGCGCCCCTTAAGTGGAAATATGCGATGTAAATACTACAGCACAAGTACCCCAACTTAGGAGCTGAACAACCCCCAAGCTTCTTGGAGCTACGTGGGCATAATGTTGATTTGAACATCTTCCTCAAAATCTCTTTGAAGTTCATATTTGTGGTGAACAGTGAAAAGTGGACTGCTCCATACCGCTCTGAATCACATGAAGTAGACAAGGTGCTTTGTATATTCTACAGTCGGAATAATATGCAAGTCTGTCTCTGTCTACATGTGTTTTTAGTACACCTTCTTAGTTACAGACTCAGAGAGACATATACAAACAAACGTCTGGTAGTCAAACAACAGGCAGTAAAAACCAGATGTCCAGAATTTTAAAGCTGCCGCTTTTTACTTCCTATATGTTGAAAAGAAAACAAAGAAGTATAGACAACTTGTTTTTGTTGGTACTTTGTGTAAATGCCACAACCTGACAGGTAGCATGCACGTGATTATATCACCCAATGGTGTCATTAAGTAAGACAGCCTTGGCACTGTCAACAGAACAGGTGTGATTCGGGTATGGATAGTAAATTAGCTTTCTTAGTGTTTGACTAATTCCAGTTTACAGATGGACATGAAATAGGCAATTCTTATTTTATTTCTGATTTTTGTATTTATCTCAGTAGGTTTCCAGCCTTGACCGATGCTGGCAGGGGCATGGGAACAATGTGTGTAGTCCATCAGGGAACATACATGATTCTGCTTCATGATTAATTTTCTATTGTCTGCATAGCTAGCTGTGCAATTGTATGTGTATACACGTGTCTCAGGATTCAAGTGCATTACCTTCTATGGTGCCCCATTTGGTTTTCCTTCCCAGAATCCTCTTGCCGTTCACCTGGTACTCCTGGTCGCTGCCCACAACGGCAAAGGGGATCATCTCCTGTTGAGTGCACAGACATGAAAAACACATGCCCGCATAAATGCACAGTCAGTGATGTATACAGTGATATTTTTTCAGGTCAAGATTTATTTGTTGAACGACTGACAACCATCGCTTTTACTGTACAATTTTTTCAAATAAAAACAGGAAAGGATAGGAAAAAAAATTAAAAATAAATTACATTTAACTTGATTGATGCCTGAATTTAAACTTGCAAAAGAGGAGGACTGACTCCCTACCACTGTGGCTGCTGAAATCTGACACTTACCCTTATTTTATCATTGATCACCCTGTCCTCTGCATCCTCATCAAACTCCTTCTGAGGGTAAACGTCGATCCCGTTGGCTCGCAGCTCTTCCCTTATCTGCACAAAGCCAAGCACAATGACACACACAAGCATTCAGATCAAATGGTCAGAACATACAAAGTAACACATGCAAAGTTATCTTATCAAGCATATCATTGTCCAACTCATTCAGTTCAACAGCAATGGGTATTTCACCACTCTAAAGCTGTCTTTGAACTCTTGGTAATCAAACTTCAGGAAGAAGTTTTCTGAATCATAACCAACATCATTACACATAGACTCCGTAATGAGAGCTGAAAGTTCTGTTGGAAGTAGGATCGGTAAACCAATCAGGGCCCAAACACTTTATCCATCATCTAGCCATCCCTGTGTTTGCCTCACAGCCAACATCGGTGTCAATCACTCACTCTCAAACACACTCCATGCTCCGACTGAATCCTGTTTGAAGTTTTGGGCCGGATACTTGAATAGAAGCTGCTCTTACCCGCTAGAGTATTTAAATAAACACTTGGGTTGGGTTGCGTTCCGAATCGCATACTTTCTACTATATAGTATGTAGAAAGAAGATTTAGGATGTCCCGATTCTTGTGGCCAGATTTAGGATGGTTAGAAGTACCCGGATGTCCTACTTCATGCGGCCAAGATTGTTAGTGTTGAAAACTGCATCCTATTTGGGCGATTCTGACCCACAATCCATTGCGCACTTGAAGTGACGTCACATCGACGAAGCCTCCATTTGAAAACAAACGGGGATGCGACGGCTATAAAAGCAAGAGGCAAGATCAAGGCGCAATGTTATGATGAAATAAGAGAGTAAAGTATGTCCCAATAGTATGCCTACTGCATCCTAACTAGATTATTTTTATCGTTGGATGTAGTATGTAGAATAGAAAAAAGAAAGAGTATGCGATTCGGAACGCAACCATAGATATGCAACACTGGCTGGTGTTGACACTAAATGGCTCCTAATATCCTCAGCACAGAGGAGTTAACATGGAGGTTAACCGCTCTTTGGAAAATAAGGAAAAAAACATCCAGACAGAGGTATAGCTTATTAAACAACCACCCAATTTTCTGTGCTGTATGTCTTTATAACGGCTGAGACTCAGGCAATGACGCAGGGAAGCCGACAGACAAGCTTCTGAGAGAAATGCCATTTTAATGAACGACTGTTCTCTTTCCTCCCCACAATTACTATACTCTGACCATTTCGACTTGGTCTTTGATCAAACATTTCATTGTTTATCCCTGGAAGCTTTCTCAGGCTTACATTATAGGACGCAAAACCAAGTGAAATTCTACAAAACAGCCACATCAACTGTTGGTTAGACACTCACAGCTGGATACACTGGCTGGACATTTAATAGAAAAGCCCTTCTTGTTCTGTTTGCATGGGAAGTCACTGTAGGGAAAAATGGGACAAAATAAACCATTTGGCACGAGAGGCTTTTGGTCAATAATCTACACAGGGTCATACAGAGCATGTGCGGCCAACCAAAACAATCCCGCTACTACAGGCCCTGCGGCTTCCCTTCTCTGCCAGGGCCTGGTCCAATGCCTGCTCTGTTCTCATTGGACAGTACAGGCATCAGGGGGGAAGCAGTAGCAAAGACTCCCATCGTGCTTTTAAAAAAAAAATTCAACCCATCGTGCGTCTCTAAAAAGAAATAAAGCTGTTAGGGAAGTTTGTGGGGGGGGGGGGGTGCAGAGAGATAAAGGACATGGTGGAGAATAGCAGGTGGCCGTCTGCCTCCTGTGGATTGAGAATTATCCAAAAGTAACACACAGAGGAAAGGATGCAGCAGAAACTGTTCAAGGCTCTAGCCAGGTGGCAAAATAATCTGTTTAAGCAGGGAAGGCCATGATAAGGAGGTGACGACTGTGACGTCACAGCATTGGCCGATTTTCAAGCTGAGAAGTCTCATTGTATGTCGGTTTGCTATAATTGAGACTACTAGCCTATAACATAGCGAGTTAAAGCAACTTTCAAATTATAGCCTGCGTACCTGTCAAATATTGAGTCAGACTGTGGCCATGCTGTTCTTTTGATGGTGCCAGCATGTGATTTAAAATCATATATCCTAGTAGACTAATGGGAATATTGAAAAGAGTCTACGGCCATGCCAACTGCTCTTTAGACTACTTAGACACAGCAATGCTTTGAGCTAATGGCTAATTTAAGTATGCTAACATGCTCAAAAATTTAAATGTAATGTCCTTGTGGTGGTGCTAGAAGAAAATCCAGGAGATCACAGAAGTGATTTGGAGACATCAAAATCAATGTATAAATTAATTGTGTCCTTATCCAATAGTTATACTAGGCCTATATATATTTTAGTTTGGACCTAAGTGGTGCCATGCTAGCAAGTGACCGCACATGGCAAATAAGAGTGAGCAGCACATCAAGATCAGAAAACTGCAAATTGTAAACCGCTTCCACCACCACCAAAAAAAAACAGGGAAATCTACTCAGATTATTCATAGAAATGGATGAATACAAAGACATTTTATTGTGTCAGGATAAGCCCCTTGAGATATATTATTTTGCTTTTTGAGGAGCCCCAAAAATAAATACCCATTGTTCTCTAAAATGCTTCTTTTTGAAACTCCTTAATTGTGGTCTGGTGGACCAGCGGAGATCTCTCTGAACTTGGCCGACTAGTAATTCACTGGTAATGAAGGGCCTGCCTGCTCGGTTGGCAACCGGGCAGAGGTTCCCCATTGAAATAAGAGCCAGCCTTGAGAGATGTGCAACCCCGCTCAGTAAATAAATGCTTGCAATAAATAGTTCTTAAATGTTTCAGTCTGGACTGAGCATGAAAGTGGAAGTGTTACAGTTATAGGGATTGGTACGGTATTTCCCCAGGATGGGCACCATGTGGGTTGGCCCAGATGGCTTTTGTTTGTGGTGCCTGGCAGCTCTTCATGTGTTACCGACCTGTGGTTGTGGATATGCGTACACATGTGTTTGTGGGGGGAATCAGCTGTTTGACCTGTTGATGCACCCCTCCTTTTATTCTAAGCTTACTTTAAAGACCTGTTACAGGTTTTTGTAGGTGTGATGGGAGGAAAGTGTAACCGAATACATTAATAGCACAAGGGAAACCCCCGCTCACATACTACTGACAAACTGAATATTTTTGGACATTCTTAAAAAGCACATCTGCCATCCAAACACCCACGCGCATCCACAAATACTCACCGCCTGTTTAAAATCGTCCCTCTCCTCCAGGGTGAGTGTGTCCGCCTTGGCGATGACGGGGACGATGTTGACCACCTTACTGAGACGCCTCATGAACTCCACATCCAGAGGCCTCAGGCTGCAGGGAGAAAGAGATGACAGCTCCAATTAAACGTATGAACCGATGTGCATGTTGTTTGGATGCACCCCTGAATAAGTCTTGAGCCGCATGAGGAGCCAGCAGGTATCAAAGAGTGGCAAATATTTGTTAACTCCCAACATCGCTTCTCATGCATCTTTCCTTGCTCACAGAACCAGCAGGATGTTAAACTTTACCCAATATCATATCTGATTGACAGAACAGTTAGATGCTAGTGGTAGTTCAGTATGAAGGTATTCCTTTTTTTCTACCAAGTGATTTCACTGGCCCAAAGCATCCACTATAGAAATTTACAGCACTAGTGCAGTGCCCGTAGGAAGCAGGTAAACAAAGAAACATATTAGACAGTACATTTGGCTGCTATCAGTGATGGCTAATTTTACACTGTTAAAGGTTATTATCAGTAAGTTACTTTGTAGAAGTTGGCTATAGAGTAGGGCAACATTCCTTAGTGTATTGTGTAAAGATAACCACAAACTAATTCCATGTGTTTTGTTAAGTGAAATGAAACAGAAAATGTGTTAATTAATTAAGTGTTGAAGCGTAAAGAATCGAGCTGTACAGGTGTTACCTATACAATCATCGAGCTGTACAGGTGTTACCTATACAATCTGATATTATGGTACCTTGCAAACTGCCATCCATACTGCACAATGCACTCAAACTTACAATCAGTTGCCTATATAGTAAATGGCTGCACTGTGTATAAAAGGAGGCTATGCTGCACGCCATGACAACATTGTCAACCCCATTACCATTAGGCTATTGTTAGGTATTTGAAAGATAAGACAGAGTTTGGATAACTGTCAATTAACGTTACTGTGTCAGTAGCAGTCAGCTGTGTGTGTGTCTGTGTGTGTGTGTGTGTGTGTGTGTGTGTGTGTGTGTGTGTGTGTGTGTGTGTGTGTGTGTGTGTGTGTGTGTGTGTGTGTGGACTTGTGGGCGTCCGCATCCGAGACAGTGCTGTCAATTAACGTTAACGTGTCAGTAGCAGGCAGCAGTGTGTGTGTGTTTGTGGGGGGGGGGACTTGTGTGCGTGCGGTCGCGCTCGGGCTTTCAGTTTAGATTTTAAACGGATATAAAACATTTTGTAGAAGCAACCGAGACCGTGCTGTATTATTACAGTGAAAATAGCGTGAAGTGCAGTCTTTGCCACTAAAGCGGACAGGTGGAGCAGATGAGGAGTTGATGAGGAGTTGTTGAGGAAGTAAGGCTGTGTCGGTCTGCTGTGTGTGTGTGTGTGCATGTCCCGCTCGTCAGAGGGAGGCGGGGTTTAGTCGGCTCTGTGCGCAGTCTTTACCACTAAAGCGGACAGGTGGAGCAGATATAAATATGATAACTTCTACAACTTCAAAATGAAGGATGAAGGATGCACACCTTCGTGCTGTGTTTAAGCAATATCCGGAAGCTCATGCCGATCTGACCAAAACTCAGAGAGATATGCGAGCCACAGACACACAGACACACAGACAGACGTTTCTTGCTTTATAGATAGAAGAAGATAGATAGATGTGAATCTGTAGAATATACATGTAATTAAACAGGTTTACCACTAGGTGGCAATCATACTCTATTACATTCAGTCAACCCTTATTTCTCATGTTGACATATTCCTTACTGTATTTTACAATTTTTTTTTTTCATTTACTCCCTGAAACATTTCCCTGTTACAATCACCCAGGTGGGATTGAAGTAAACTTCAGAAGAGATTTACTTTCAATTTAAAGGGCTAATACATAAAACAGTCTAATGCCATCTTTATTCCGCAATCTCCCAATTGTCTTTAATATTATGCTTTCATTTAACTTGACACAATTATATTCTCCACATTTTGTTATTAATGCAATGCTCTCTTGTAAGGATTTCACTTTTTCTCCTGTAACAAACAAATATGTGTGCCTAGCAGCGCACTGATTAGCACTGCCCTTACGACCCTCTGTTCAGCACTGCTGTTCTGTTCCCGTATGTTCCCTATCTCTCTGTACCCTCCATGTTTTTTTTCTTCTGTCACAACATTGCCTCCAGTTGCTCCCCCAGGCAGACTTCCTTCATGCACATTGCTCTGCCCTCCAATTAGGCCCAGCCAAGCCAGGCTAAATGGCCCGGTTCACAGAGCCAGGGCCAGCTGGAGGAGAGGCCTCACTGGCTCACTGACTGACAAGCTTGTCACCATCAACGTGAAACACAGGGGAGCATGTGTTACATAGACCCACACAAAGTCAAAGAGAGGTGACAGGCTAAGCGATGCAGTCAACCACAAATAGAGAGCACACCATTTTTTATGCATTTTTTGTAATGAGGAGAAAACTGACATGTGTCACTGACTTTGCACAGATGCAAGAACATACAAATAGGCATGTGAGCTGCGTCACATGCATGATTGAGCATACACGCATACTTTCATGTGTACATGTCTTTTTTGCCTGAACAGCAATTACATATCTATGTATGCACGCATGCACAGATGTCCTCTTAAAGGCCTGCGTACCTTCACGAGTTCTCCTTTTTAAATTGTCAAAGGGAGAGAAAAATACGGTCATGTTTATATAGATTGAGAAGAGAATCTCTGCGGTCAAATAAGAAGTGGCAGACAACTCTCCCTTCCTTCCTTACTTTCTATATAATAGATATGAAACCAGCCCCGGGTTGATGAGAGTCAAAGTGCAGCCTTCCTTTATTCTCAGGAAAGACGTTGTTAAATGAGGTTACAACCAAAACTGCACAGAGGGAAAACAGTGTGGCTGACTCCGCCATTATCAGAAATGTCTACTGATGCCAAGACTGCGTTCTGATTCACCAAGAACTGTTCATTTATCTGAAGCCACAGACGCAAATCGCTGACAGGCAAACTTACATTAGAGCTTCTATAAATACAAATTGTTCTGTACAACTTTTTAGTCAGAAATATCAAAAATAAAACTACAGCATATCTCCAATAATAGAGACCTAGATGAGCTAGAAGGGAAGTTCTGACATCATATTCCTGCTTGTCATTCTTGAACTGTGGTCACATGGCAGAGGCGTCCAGAGGCCTTTGGCACTGTGTCCGTGTAATTGGTAACAGGCCCCAATATAAAACGTCAACTTGTGTTACTGTGCGAAATGAAAAAAGCGGAAAATAAGGAAAAAGAAAATAAGAGAGAATGAATTTAGAGCTTAAAGTTAAGATGTGTTCCAGCCTTCCCCCCTGATATAAGCTGGCTAAAGCATGTGGTAGGAAAACAAATCATTACAATATAACTACTACTATTAAGGTTCAATCTTATTTTTTTGGCAAATAGAAATTCAATTGCAAACACGTACTGTATTATGCCTGTTGAAACTCTACATGTCTACACATAAGCACATATACTTTAAAATATGTCTTAACATACATATAACTGTTTGTCATATTGAAACAGTAGACCCAACAAATGTCTTCCTCTATTTGCCTGCCTACAACTCTCTGGATGGCTGTAAGGAAGACGCAACTTCATGACAGATTTTTGCATCTATACTTTGAAATGCCTCATTAGAGACAATGTTTCAGGATGTAGGGAAGCAATATGGCCTCATAATGAAAAAGTGAGAGGATAGTGCTTTAGGTGTTGCTGAACTGAGCAGCTGTAAGCAAGACAATTCACAAACACATTCATGGAATCCGCAAAAGTGTAGTTACACAAGTGTTAGCATGCCCACTGCCCACTTAAGAGTCCACTACACAACTGGTTTACACACAACACACACACACACACATTCTCGGAAGCAGCAGCTGTGGCGACAAGAGGGGATGATGAGGGGGTCTGTCAAACAGCGGGGCACACAGACACACACATGTCATCCCCCCCTACTCATAGCCTTTAAGTGGACAACTGTTGAGTTACTGGTGCCCGGAAATATGAAGCAGTGGTGGAGGGAGCCGTCACGGAGATATGCCATCCGATGGGTAGCGAAAGAGTGCTTGTTTACAGTTGGCAAACGTTTGTGTTTTGCGCGGTTTTATCTGCATGTGTACAATAAAATATACTCCTATCAAGATTTTACCATCAACTCTATATTATCTGTGTGCGCATTCGGCATAGGGATCCTTTGTGGTAAACACATGAATCAGTAAGCCTATATAAAAGATGGTCAGGTAAAAGTTCAGCATACTTTATACAAACGTATAATATGATATTGCCTCAACCACTACAATTTCTCTTACTCAAAGTACTGCATTCTACATATCTCTGCCAACTAAGTGAACTAAAGAGTGCACGATTACTTGGTGAAATCGGACCCCTTTAATGATACTTCAGTGTCTCTAAGGACGTAATGACTTCAGCATGTGGTCAGTCACTAGAGAGAGAGAGGAGAAGGAATGGCAGGAGAAGGACGCGTTTTACAGAGCTGTGGACACACAATGGGTGTGGGGAATGCCTGATTCATCTATGCAGCTGTGGGAGGGACTGGAGGGAATGAGGAAGAAAAAGTGAGGCGCGTAGTCACGGGGTCAAGGGTGAGCGTCTCGTTAATACAGTATGTGATCTCACCAGTGGCCCGTGGGAGGTATGAAGTATATGCAGCAGTGCACCCTGGAGTCAGGGATCCTCTTCTTCCTGTCAATGTTGATTTCCTCCTGCAGGTAGGCTTCGTACTGGTCGTTGATGAACTTCATGATGGGCTGCCAGCTGACAAAAGGACAGAAGAGTTCAGACATCAGATGCTAACTTTGCATAAGCTTACAGTTATTGAAGCTATGGCAGTATCGTTATTCATATTGATGGAAGAATGTGGTTTGACTCTGGTTTCAAGCACAGAGTTACATTCTGCAATGTTATACTAGATACATATAACACAACTTCGTCAAGTCATGATATGCCAAAACAAGCATTTAGCCATTTTTGTGTCTGTATAAGATATAACCAGTTCTGTTGTCTCATGGGTAACCCCAGCTCACCAGTTTTCATTGTTGATCTGATCCCCAAAGCCTGGAGTGTCAATTACAGTCAGCTTCATCCTCACTCCTTTCTCCTCAATATCTAGACAAAGAGAAATTGTTTCATTAATTTTACTTTTACACATGCAAACAGTAGGAAAATGGATGCATGTCATTAATATTTGAGCTGTAGGCAATTCAACGTGAACACTGGCCAACCGTGACTGATGGACTTGATCTCGATGGTCTTGGGGATCCTCTCTTCAGGGTCGGGCTGCACTGACTTGCGGCTCACCTTGGATTTGAAGAGAGTGTTCATCAGAGTGGACTTCCCAAGGCCGCTTTGCCCTGATTAGGAACACACACACACACACACACACACACACACACACACACACACACACACACACACACCAGTTAGAGGAACACATTCACTGATGGTTTTATCCCGAGACGGTCACAAGGCCAAACTTATTGAATACAAGAGCCTCATTCAGCTGAAGCACAAACATTTCTTTTTTAAGGCTTCTTCTTACTGAAGAACAGAGGGAGATGGAGTATGTTCATGACTTCATCCTGAGTGGATTATTGTGAGTGTGTGTGTATGTGCACATGTGTGTGTGTGTACTGTTAATAGACCATGACAAAAGCAGGACAGCTGCAGGGTCTGACAGAAGAGCTGTAGAGGCCAAGAGGACAGATGTATTGAATAGACCACACACCCCTACACCCACACACATCCAATATATGAATTTGAAAGGTACAGCACTACAGCCAAACCACCAAGGGACAAATTCCCTTAAGTTGTGTCTACAGTATTTTTCTACCGTGCACGGTTGTCTTTTTGAAATATTTTTTGTTCAACACGCTGGAAGTAGTGATGAAGCACCCCAAAGAGTTAAGAACAACCAAGTTTGTTTACTAAATAAGCAAAGAATACAGTGCATTATTGTGACAGGTCTATGTTTGCATTATCCTGATTGAAAATAATGTGGTGGATAACAATGTAGTTTCTCTTGTTTAATGCATAATCACCATAATAGTCAGTGATTACATTATATTTGGTATCTAGTGGATAATACAAGATGCCCACTTAGCACACCAATAACTGTGCATGTTAGGTACTCAGAAAGTACCTCTGTGACAAACCTACTGTGTAAACTCACTAAAATAGAAAACTGTGCCAAATAAATTCCAAAAATGTTCTACCCTGGGACAAAACGGGAAAATGTATTTCAATTTAATATGTATTGAAATTATACATCTATGACATTTGGTTCTTGGAAACACATCCAGGTATTTTTAAATTATTTTAATACATCTTTTTGAAACAGAAAGATATTAGGTGGACAAAAATAAGATTGTGATTATTTGTGATTGAATAACTTGCACAAAAGGGATTCGCATACGCACACACACCTAACAACTCCTGGACTGGTTTTATTAGCTTCCCTTTTATTTCTCTCTCGCCCCCTGTTCACAGGCCCTATGGGCATCCGCTGTGGCACACGGCACGTTGCCATGCTGCCAGGCCCTCTGTGACACACAGAGCATCCTTTTTCCAGCACATGCTCACACACACTCTGCATTCAGTCTACTCAGTTGCATGCACCCACAATCACACATTTCCTCCCTCCCACTGTCTGTCTGTCTGTCTGTCTGTCTCTCTCACACACACACACACAAACAGAGACACCATGGCTGCTCTATCTGCGTGGTGGACACCAAAAGGTCAATTGGCTGAGGGCAGGGATTAGGCAAATGCATTTCATAAAGGAAACCACAGTGGACAGGGCCAAGACCTCAGCTGCTCTAACCTTTCACGTCCTCCAAGCCATCCAAGAGACACTTCCGTTAGTCAGCGGAAACTTGTTTTCTTTAGAATCACAAAAGATGCCCTACTTTGCCAAAATTATGATTTCTATCCTACATTATCTGGGCATTATATTCAGTATCTCATTGTAAAAAACAGCAAGGAATCTAACTAAGTGAAATATCATCTGACTGCATATAGTGCATGAGGCGAACACAATATAACAGACACCTCCATAACCCACTGCACCCAAGTGACAGAAGAATGACAAAAGCAAGTCAAACATTTGATAAATGAAAAGGGACTGACATTTTCTTCCACAGGCCTTCATGGACTAAGCACTAAAGGCAGGTCAACACTGGCCTTTCTGCGAGAAATAGGACTCCAATGAGGTGTTTGGCAACTATATCTGCCAATACGTTACCAGGAAGAACTTGATACGTTGCTATTGTGCTGTTTATCAAACCTCCCTCTGGCAATCACAAATCATTTCATACAAGTTTAAACTCATCAGTGTTTTTCTCTATGGTAAGCTCTACACAGTGTGAAAGTGTCATTTCACAACACAGTTTGAAATCCTCCAGGTGAGGTTGAAGAAAAACAAGTAGATACATGTAAGCTTTATGTAGAAATGTGTACTTAGATAGTCTTTATTCCCATAAATAAACATTCCTTAGGACATGCCGCCATATTGTGTTACAATTCCACTCATTTCTCCAACATCTATTAGTCAACACGTCTCTTTTAGGAATAGAATCAGTCCTAGTTAGAGTTGTGCCCACATGCCACCTAGATGTGTACACTAAATGCTGCCCAGAAATCAGACGGATTTCTCTTGTGGTGCTAGTGTAGTGTGCAAATATGAACAGTAACACCTGGTTTTAAAATGCAATTTGAATGTAGCTTTTCAACATGTTGAGTAAACTGCATCTCAATTTGACATTCCTTTCTCTGAAGACAGCAGGTGCATATATACGGTTCTATTTGTGCCTCCTTGCAGGTGCATTGATGTAAAATTGTGTTTGTACACAAGTGTGCACAGACTCCATGCGGTGTGTAGACGCTCTCTATAGGGAAGCTTTAGATTGTTAGAGTAATCGCATCATTATGCCACTTTCTGAGCCCGACATCCTACTTTTACCCACTTAAGTGTGTGTGTGTGTGTGTGTGTGTGTGTGTGTGTGTGTGTGTGTGTGTGTGTGTGTGTGTGTGTCTGTGTGTGTGTGTATTTTTTGTTACATCATGGGCACACAAAGAAAATAGCTCGTTTAAGGAAGGCACCATGCTGGCTAACTCAACACCACAACTGAAGGACAAACACACATTCAAAAGACAGAGTTTTTTTATGTCTTTGCTTTTTTATGGCTGCAACAAAGGACAACAACAGGATTTTTATGATCATTGTAAATAAGAAAAATTATTAAGAGTGTTTTTGGAAGTCAGGACCTAAGCATGCTGTGTGTGCTGTCAAAATTTTAAATGGTTACCATCGTTTTGAGATGAAATCAGTACTGAGTCCATAACTGTAGTAAACATTTGGTAGCAATTACAGCTTCAAGTCCTGTCGGATACATTTCAGGAGTTTAATTTAAATCTAACATTAAGCCAGGATCAAGCTCAATGTCAACACTCAAGGTCCAGAGTGGATGGGAAAAGCTAAGCTAATCTTTATGTCATACCAACCTTGACCGAAATTTTTTTTTCTCTTTACAATTAATGACTCAGTCCGAAAAAAAAATAATAATTGTGTTGTTAAGATGACTCATGTAGAACCATTTGGTAATGGTAAGGGAAATAATGTCATTACGGTTACATCTCACTGTGCCATCCTTACACTTCTTCTGCATTGGCACTACACGTTGCTAATTAGCTGCATATGGACAGAGTTTATTTGGGACAAGGTCACGGTTACCCAAACACAAACAAAACTGCAAACAAAGTTAACGTCAATTCCACTGAATAACTTCTGGAGGAAGTCGATAATTTAAAAGGGACAGTCAGAATCCCTTTTTTTCTTCCAAAGCGGAGAAAGCAAGAACACGAGAGCAAAATTCCTGCAGATATTCTTCTGGTGTTTTTTCTTTTTCTTCTTAGTTTCAGATAACATCTTGGACTTGTTGAATTGAATGTATCGTCATGTCTATGTCGGACTCACCCACAACCATGATGTTGAGCTCAAAGCCCTGCTTCATGGCCTTCCGCCTCATCTGCTCCAGGATAGCATCGATGCCCACGTAGCTGAAGTCGCTTCCATGGCTCTTCTCTCCTTTGCCCTGCTGGGGGTTTGGTTGGTGGGGCTTGGCGGACTCAGACATGTTGTTGTGGCTCAGGCTGACCTCTGACCCTGAGGGGATGCATTAAAGAGAAAAGACAGAGAAATGAAAAACATATATGTTAATGTCTTGGAATTTAATGTTTGGATTTTTGACTTGTACATTAATTGTATAAGTTGGTGATAAGAATGTTGGCAATCACTTAAAAAAGCAACTGCATGACCTGCAACACAAGTGAAATCATCTTAACTGCAGAATACATAAATGCTTAGTGTGAAGACCATGGATGATACTGATCTGAGCAGATCATTTCCGGTGTGAAACAGGACACACCAGATGTTGGGTTCAAGTTCACATTATTGAGCACCTGCATCTATGCAATGATAACACTTAAATGTAATACTCTGTCATTTACACATTCTGCCAAAAAAACAAGCAGGGAGACGCATACGCACATGTGCAGATGTGAATGCAAACATAAAAAAACAAGATTAACTTTCCCCTGAGCACTTTAAAATAATTCTTGTTCTCCCAGTGGTGCTTTCTCCAGGGCACAAACTCAACTAAAACTAACTAATAAATCATATGGGAGCAGGCACACACATGGTCCTTCATTTTCCATAAAGTTCGACGAGCAACCACCTCATGTTAGCAGCGTATCTCACATGAAAACATCCTGACTTTAGCTAATAAATGATGTGAGATTTGAGACCCAATGTGAAGCAGTTCGGCTGCAGATTGGAGGTGAATTACATAATCAAAAATTAATTTGGAAGGCAACATGTACAGACCTTTGCTGGGAGGAAGCGACGCCAACTACAAAATCATGGCTTACCTCAATTTAAGGAGGATCAATTGCTAGAAGACGGAGGCTTTGTGCACAGCTTCAACAAGTGAATTTAAAAACAGAGCTCTACCAAACGTGCTAGTATGTGCTTGCAGCAGCAGGGGCTTCCTCATGTAGGAGGAGGAGACAACGTTTCCTGTGCTATGACAGAAAGTTGTGGTGTTGTCTGTGTGAGGTTTTGCAGTCACAGACACTACAAACCACATCCACATATACCTAGTAGTCAGCCATGCACACTATATCCTTTTAATTCTCTGGCTGATCAGCATACATACTATAGCTATAAGAGTTTAGGCTCTGGTTTGGGTCTATCAAATGACAAAGAAAAGTGCAATTTCATAGCACCAGCATCTGTGCGATTTTTTGCTGAAGAACATAGAAGCCTTTGTGCTTTTGACACAGCGACAGCCTGCTCGCATTTGCTACATTGTGCCTGTTGATGACATGAATATAAACTGAGAAAAAAATACCAGTGGAACATTTTTTGATACTTAACTTCCATTCTCAGAGTTTCACCTTCCTGGGCCTTTAGATAAGACGGAAAGTGTGAGAAGGAGGTACGGTGAGAGACAGTGAGAGGCTGTTAAAAAGACGTGTGATCATGCACGCACAGCATCAATTTTCTTGGTTTTACTACGACTATGAAGTAGTAGTAGGCTACAGACAGAGGAAAAAAGCCCTTCTCTACTCTCTGTGACTTTGTCCTGGGAAAAGTCTTTCTAATCACCACTTTGTGCAGCCCTTGTAGCCCTGTGGGTGCTTCTAATTTAAGGGCACAACCGGAACCTGTCATACAGAAAACCCAAACACACATTTACACACTCTGGGAGGGGTGAACACTAATGGTAGAGTCAGCGTAAACACCTTCTAATTAAACAATGTGAATGTAAATCCCCTGTCCTAAGATGTTTCTGTGATATTAAACATCCAAAGTCTTGATGAGTCAGCTGAATACCACTGAACTCAATAGCCCTTTCCTTTCCTCCAAGCAAGACAAAGAGCTACAATAGAAGGGTAACCAAACCTTGACAATCTCCATTGTATCCATCAGTCTTTCCAACTTTCAACTCTCAGACAGTCTAATGGTTAGCTAATGAACTGCGCTGCGATACCGCACGCGGCTTGGCTGAAACTCCATTGCTTAAATCTTGGGAAAAGAAGAAAAATCGAATTCCCACGTGCCCATCATCAGTCAGTAAATGATTAAATACAAGGTTTTGTTTTTGCAAGATACTTACAAAACCAAGAAGCAATTTCCCCTTAAGCTCGGACATTCACTTTATCAGTAAGAAAGGCAACACAGACATTCAGGTGCACAGTTCAATCCGTGCTGTAATGTGAACCCTCTGTTAATACCTCATCCCGGTGGACTAGAGCTAATTCAGTGCTGCATCGTTGTCCTTGAGAGACCTGAAGCTGAACTGCAGCGTCTTGGAAGTGAAACAGTAATCGCGAGGTATTTAGAACTATTAATCTTTAGCCTGTAAAATGTGTTTGCTAATGTTTGCATAGTGTCACGAAGCGTCGTTTCGCTAACCCTGCACTGAACTCCATCACATTGAGCATGATTGCATCGGTAGCCCCCTTTGAGTGACAGAATGCGGATTAGCTTTAATGACATACTCCAGGTCTGCAGCCAAACCAAACTGCCTCCTGGGCACCATGACTATATATGCCAACCCTGGGCCATCTGCTGACTCACATGGCCGCTCTATAAGAATAGACAAACTGTTCAACTCCGCTAGAGGCAATCACACAGGCACAGTGACAAGAACTGGCAAATGTGAGTCACCAAGGAACACATGGCAGAAACAAACGAGGAAGAAAACGGCAGTGCCAGGAGGGCCAAAACAATCGTACCCAACCCTGACAACCACCATGCTGCTTTGATATTCACTTCTCTTTCTGAAAGCGTCCAACTGTGTGGTCTTTCATTTTCACAAGCACTGCTTCTTTATGACACCCCTTTCATTCTCAGGGCTATATGGATGAGGTGTCCATTAGCAATAGGCTTTCAGCGCTTTCGTACACAGTTGTTTGTGTACCGGAGTGACAGTTCTGCCTTTTGCATCAACAACAGCCTGTTAAAGTGTCTCTTCATGAGTCAGATATGCATTTGAGCGTTAAATTGTTTCAACATGGAACATGAATGCGTAACCTCATTACAAATTAACAGACATACAGTATGACTCCACAACTCGAGGCCATGAGCCACTGAATCCAAACTGTTTTGGAATGACACAGACCCAGTGGATGCATCAAAATAGAAATGTATCGGACACGTGAGAATTCACTGGAATATAATTCCTTTGAGTTCTGCGTTTTCTTTTAACCGAGGCAAATAAGGGGATCAGACTGTGTGCAGTGAACCAAAGAGATGCATCAATCAACCTAAACTGACCCTTAAAATGCATCAAAATATTTAGCGCTCTCCCGTCAGCAATACAAAGTCTCTCCAAATAAAAATTACAGCCTTATCCAGCTGCAAGTAAAATATATTTTCCAATAGATACACTAGTCAAGTGTAGTTTTTTCGCCTCGTGACATGCAAAAAGCAGCACTTAAGGATTAGCTGATCTGACAGTTTAGTTTAATGAATGGAGATGATTTAAAGGCTGTGCATGAATGGATAGATCCAATCAAAGAGATGGCTGTGTTCCTTTATCTTCAAATGAGGGCACCTAGAGTTGATGAGTTAGTTTTGTCTTGAATGCCTGTATTTAAAAGAACGTGTATCTTCACTCAAACAGTAACGTTTCTGTTGTGTTGTATCTGCATTATGATAGTGGTTTGGTTTCCTGTTTGGCACAAAGGCATCACAGCAGACAAAACCACAGCATTTACATCTGCACCAAGTGTGTAGTTTAAACGGGTACTCCTCCAATTTTACACATAGGTTTGGAGACACCTTATTTTTAATAGGACGCCTACATTACACACTTTTATTTTTAAAAAGGTGTAGACATTTACCATAAAGGGAAGATACAGTTAAAAACATTACCTGGCTGCAATATGGGAATTGTAGGATCCACTGTTTTTGATTATTGACCTGTACTAGAGGCTAAAAGGATAATCCGCCTCTGCTGCGTACATTTTGACCCCTCTTCTTTTTTTTAGATCTGTGTCTTGCAAGTCCCTGAGTCTTAAAGGGCGCACTCACACTAGGCAAATTTGCCTGTTCCATGCTCCAGCATGATTGCCCCCCTCCCCTGCTGGCCTGTGCTCACACTGCTCGTGGCCTGGGCACGATGGCACCTTGCTACGTCTCCGTTTAGGATTCGGAGCGTAGTCTACTTGTAGGCTATACGACTGTTTGTGAATATTTTCATCCGGCCAAATTTGCATCAAATATTCCACTTCCACATTAGAGCAACGAGAATCCTTAAGCTATTGTTTTTTCAAATGTAGCCTTGACGTAATAGGTCGCGGTGGACAGTCTCATATTTGTGCAACACGCTGTTTATTATTAATATAACGGTCCGTCATCAGACCAAACGTACCGGATGGTTTTATACACATCGATCGCTCCATCAAGTCAGAACTTTTTGTATGGGCAGAGTTCGTTTTTTAACTTTCTTTATAAAGTTTCTTGTTAAACCTTACCGGAGTACCGCTGTGTGTTGTTTTGGGTTCGTCTTATGACAGCTGACGGAAGGAAAAAGAAAAAAATCATCTGACGAACGTGAGTAAACACAAAAGCCTTTTTGCTTTGCTTTCTGCGCTCACCTATTTAGCTCTCTCCCTCTTTTATTAGCCCACACCTAAAAGCCTACACACACGTTAATTCTCACACATTTAATGTAGCTATAAGTCCAAGTGGTGGGCAATTCTGGTGCCGAATAGTAAGGCAGCGGACGTTAACGGACTATGCATCCTTATTAAATTCACGTCAGGAACGCCACCTGTGCGCTTGCTTGTGCGCGTGTCATCTCATTAGCATCTGTACTTTGGCCACGGCACACCTCTCCCAAGTGTGCCGTGGCCAAGGGGCTGTTCCGTGCTGGAATACGGATGGCGTGGTCACACTAGCCAAACGTTCTAGACTTTAGTATGCAAATTAGCTCGGGCACGGGGCTGCTAGTGTGAGTGGCCCCTTATTGATAAGCAATACTGAAATCACTGGAGTGATCCAGTATTATTATCATTCCTCTACTAGATTTCATAGAGACCATTTTCCATCCTTATCCCTTATGATGCCCCATTTATTGTACAGTAGACTTGCAAAGAAAGGAAAAATAAATTATTGTGCATCAGTGAAATTTTCCAGTTAACACAAATCCTGTGACACTCTAGCCACTTCATTATTTAGGCAGAACACATGTGATGAACTGCAAAGTCTTGAAGTAGGAGGGAACTGATTTTCTTGGAAAAACCTTATACCATACCATAACACAGCAGAATTTATTATTGTTAATCCTGAATGCCAGCATAGCTCAAGTGGAGACCAGAAAACACAAAAGTGCTTGTGGGCAGCATTCTTGTCTGACCTCAACCTTCACAGAAAAAGTAATAAATCACATTAAGATTTCCAAAAACTATGTAACGTGTAAACATTTAGCTGACAGATATCAATAACCGCTATCCAGAAGGATTAAACCCACTTTCTTCCCCCCTTTATACTGACCTGTAACATTACCCTCCTGGGAAAGTAACAGTGAGTGTTCCCCATTGATCAGACACAATTTACTATTGGACTGTAACAGAGAAGCCCCTTCCCACAAGTTGAGACCCACACATAACTCAACACTCCCCTATCAAGCCCTTCATTAAAATCCCATCGGGCACATCCCATCCAATGCCAAAAAACAAAGCTTTCATTGTCTTCTCCTAAAACACAAAGTTTCCATCGATCCACAAGAGCCACTTCAGTTTAAATTATTGATATAAAGCATCGTTGTTTAACTCCAGCGGAGGTCCTGAAAAAGCGGGCTGACAAAGACGGAGACAAAAAAGAAATCAGTAAAGGGATTCATGGCATACACAACATGTCATTAGTGCCGATACGCCTAACTGTTCAAATGGTGTGGTTGATGACAGACGCTCTACATAAAAGAACTGGTCTAGGTTGGAGGATTTTATAGTTGACCATAAATAGTTTTTCAGCTCTGGATTCAAACTCTTCATCTGAAAAGTTTAATGCGCATGCTAGATGCTCATGCTGATGTTTTGCTTTGGAAAGACCAGCTGCTGCCATCATGCAAGATACGATTGCAGGGAAATGAGATCCAAACTATAATGACTGATTTTCTTTGCTCCTCTGTAGCAGGCTCATGGAACTCAACTTTATTGCATTGAGACACATCAGAATGCCAAATCAGTAATCAACCGGAGAGATTCAGTCTTTCGAACTTAACAATGCTATTGTGGAACCTATTTGTTCAAGGAAATGCTGCAGACTTTCACATCACAGTATGTCCAAGTCAAGAGGATCAAGAGTAAGGCTGTTTTCTTTAACTTGAACCTAACTGTTAAAGCACTTTTTCATAACTTTAGATTTCACTTTAATAATGTCTTGTAGGAATGCAATTTCTTCAGCAAGCCGAACAATACACTTGTTTTCTTTCCCTTCCTGCCTCCACATAGTCCATTTGTTCAATAGAGGTAAAGTAACTCTTTGGGGGGCTGTTTCTTGTGGGGGTATCATTCCAGTTCTTTCTCTTACACCGTTACTGACGGCTCTTAAACACTGTCTGCTAATACGTTTGAAAGCTCTGTTATGTTTTGAAAAAACATGGTTCCCATGTGGCGAAACCCCTGAATTTTCGTCCTGGTGCAGTTGCTCCCTTTCCTGTGTGTGTGTGTTTTTCTCTCTGTTAATGTCCTCTATTTTCCCCCTCTCTCATTTATTTGGGGAACCGGAGATGTGATTTCCACTGGCTCCTCTCGAAAAAGGGGAAGAGATCATTAAAATTGTACTCCATAAGAGCACCATCTATTTTATTGTCTGTTAAGTTCCTATCCATCAGATAGTGAGTTCAAACAATGGTGATTGAGCATATCTGACTGACTGATGAAAGCGCTTGTATTTTCTGCTATGCCCAGTTATACTTGATTTGAATATTTTATTATTGTGTCATGCATTAGCATGCCCAGCCCACAAGGGCTTACAAGACACCATTATAAAACACAGACAGACCAAAAACCAAAAATAGATGCTAAACAATACTAACATTAACGATATAAACCATCCTGACGTTTCATCCAGGCTTTAGAAACAAAAGAGGCTAACTTATAAACATTAAAGGTAAACAAACATTCCATCCTGACATCATCATTACTCCAAAATATTTCAGGGTTTTGAGCAAACATTTACAAAAGGTACTCTCAGTTCATCATAGAAGGGACAGTATAAAAGAAAATGAGATTCATTCTCCACTTCTCCTAGATCACACAGTTCACACAGTCTCTGTTCCTCAGGGATGTTCTTAAATCTGCCAACCTCAAGTGCCAGGGGAAGGATTCCCATTCTTAATTGGGCAATCAAGGATCTCTGATTTCTTGGTAAAATTGTTTTAACATATAATTCTGTTTCATAATTATGCTTGATCTGGATATATGTCCGTAATTTTGGTTTTAACATATCATTTAACCATTTTTCATTGAACGCGACAAGTAACTTTTTTCTAATTTTGTTGATGCTGCATGACAAATTATTTCTATAGATATACTGAAAATCGGCTTCTTCCAAGACAGCATGAATCACTCTATACTATCTGGAGTGTCTGGTTTAACCTTCCCGCGCTGCAGCGGTGCGTTCCCTTGTACTCGGGATATGGGAAATAGTCAGACTAAGCACTGAGCTCCGACCTATGTGCATTCCAGTAAATCTACATCCGCTAGTTTTTTTATTTTGTTTTTATCTTTTGTATAAACATCTTGATACTTAGTCTGGACTGAACATTGACTGCATATGACTTTGATGAAATGATAACTACAGGCACAGTATGTTGAGACCTGGCAATTGTCCTTTGGTATTAACGCATTCTAGAAAAACGGGACAAGACTTTTCATTCTGTGCTGTAAATTGCAGGTTGCATTGGATTGCATTGCAAATGTGAAAGTATTTACAAAGAAAAAAAGGGCAATAGAGTTTAAACTATAACAAATAATATAAAAAACTATTCACCTAATATATTGTAATGCTTACAGTTTTAAATTAGGCCTTATGTGTTAGCTTAAAAGGGCCTTCTTATGCAAAAATCATCTTCCAAACAGCATTTAAATGATTCCATCTACTCATGTGTCACTCGCTGTCATGTCTGATATTGGACCAATCACAATTCCAAAGCATGCTTCATAAACGTTTTTCCGGAATCAATGTCAAGTGTATGCACATTTAAGGTGTGCATGGCACTGACTTGATGCTGTGTATGGGAGATAACATGAAGTAACATGATGTTGTGTGTACAGTAGTTACTCGACCGAAGGGACCTGGGAGAGGAGGCTCTTGCTGGGCTGTCATTTACATCCAAGAGGAAATCGCTCTCACTCAATCAATCCCTTAGACATACTTTCAAAACAAAGGAAACGTGCAGATTAAAGACAGTGAGGTTTGGTGGGTCTCGATGAAGGGCTACAGCTGACAAACCGGGGGAATCGGCACATCAAAAAAGCTGTGAAGAATGCAACTTGCCCACTTCATCTTTTCTGTTTTGTGAATTCTGTCGGCCCACTGAGAATGTGACCCCTGGCCTAACGTGGAGCAAAGCAGATGGTGTTGCATGGTGTTGAAACACGGCACCCCACACGTTAACTTCTGGAGGTGTAGTAGATAACAACCTGTCCCCTGACACCTCATAACATTCTTAAAAAGGTGCTACAAGGAACCTTTAAATATTTCTGAAAGTAGTCTAAATGACATGTAACACCAAATGAGACCATCAGTGCAAAGGATGTTATTTTATATCGTTTTTTTCTTAATGCCTTTGTCATCGGGACACTCACCGAGGAACAACAGCTGGCGTCGTAACAACACTACCACTTTTTTTCCAAAGGGGGTGCAAGAATGAACAAACTGTAAGTTCCTCGGAGCAACTTTAAAGACAGAGAAGACATGGAGAGATAGAGGTGTGGGTGGAGGGTCACTGAGGTAAAGGGCATGACCACGGAGAGATGAGATGTGAGATAATACAAGAACAGTAACCAACAAAGAGTGAGCACGGTTTGGATTGATAGCTTTAAGCTGAGCCTGAGAAAATGAGAAAATCAAAGCTCAACGCAGCAGGGCAGTCATTGTGGTGTTGAGTATGATTGTTTGAGCCTGCTGTTGTGGGTGGGTTTAGCTCTAATTACGTAGGGTAACTGACCACAGCCGTAACTTAAAGCCCAAACATTTCTGAGAAACATGGAAGAGGAACAAGGAGGGTCCGGCCACAAAACCATCAACAGCTGCAGTAGGGGAACTGGTCCAGGCTAAAGGACAAGCAGAGATCCACGCTGTAGTAAATCACAACCTCCAAATATGTGGTGGGAAAGGGGCCGGCTGGTTCAAATGTTTCAACACTGGATGCTGGACACTGTTCAGAACAGACTTCTGAACGTGAAGATGGCTCTCTTTTCTCAGACTCACACCAAGTTGTCCATAACACAAACCACTAATAAGGTCCTTTTAGTCACTTCTTGAGTACGCTTCACAACCTACTCCACTGCTTTACAACCACGATTATTAATCCAAGTGACACAAGATTGACAGAAACCAACTGTTGCATAAAGAGTGTGCTGGATTGTGGTTGAAGTTGCCAACATTTCTTAACTTCTTTGTTAAAGCCAAAGGATTATTTGTGCTTGTATATTTGTAGTGCACTGGCAATCGAGTATTTTCATTTGATAAGATCAGTTCTCAAGTCCAAGCTGGAAGTGCATTCAAAAAAGGACCAAATTCTATAAAATCCCAGAATCCAAAACACTGACAAATGACCTGCAATGCCCTAAGGCACTGTACATCCACAGACCTCCAGCCCCCCCCTCCCCCCTCCATTGCTGGCAGGCCCACAAACTGTCCCCTCTGACAGGACAGGGCATGTCTGACTTCCTCCCTTCTGTGACATACAGCAGAACAGAAAACATCCTCCCGCTAGAGGGATACGCAGTAGAACACCATGCCTGTTTCCTTTGGACCACCTTAGTGAAAAGTAAATTGCCGATTCATCATGTTATACTAGAACGAGCTGATGAGGGACACCAATAGGAGTAACATGACAGAAGAACTACATTCTTCACACGACTGTAGACTGTACTGTGAGGTTCTGCACACATGGCTACAATTAGCTTGGGACAGAATATTTCAGACAAACAGTGAGGTTGTTTACTATAAAACATGTTCACCCCCTCTCCTTCACTCAGCACTGCTGCCTTCAGGGCAAATTCTTTGGGCAAAAATATGGGCCCAGAGTGCACTGAACTGCAAAACACCACAGGAACAACAAGTTCATTGTATACAGGCGTGGGTTTCCCTATGCAGTGTCAGGTTTAGTTTCTTTGCACCTGACGCACATAATGATATCAAGTGATATCAGCAAGAAAAAACCCTGTGTGAATTTATTTCAAGCCACTGTCAATCAAACCCAAATAAAGGTTGAATCAATGGTTTATTTGATTACATACAGCTATATGCCGTCTCCATTAGAGTGTACACACTTAAAAAGAAATCCAGTGTTTATACACAGCCATAGGCTCTTTAAACGGGCATGTTGCTAGCTATGGTGCGGTTTGCAAGGTTACATGCATCACGTTTACTTGTCAAAGATACAACTTGGCTGGAAAGTAAAGCTATAGGTATTTGCAACATCTCTGATAACAAATCTATCTCTAGGCTACAAATGGGAGCAGAAAGTTCCATTTGTATTATTTTTATTTTACCTTAGCCAAGTCTTGAATGGGATTTCTGGGTGCAGCATCCAACAAAGCAAGTATTCAGCCAACTGTACTGCAAACTTGGTAAAAGTAGACCATGGGACGCACTGAAATCATGAAAGATAGCTCATCATTCCAAAGCTTTGCTGACCTCCAGGGCACAGAATTACAGCTAAGTGACTAATCGCAACCTAATTTCCTTCCCACCATGAGCAACTGACAAGAGTTTTAAGAAGAGAGGAAGACCTGTTCGACTATTCAACTCTCCCTGAACTCGGCAACAACATTTTCTGCAAAAGCAGACACGGGGGATTGTCTAAATTAAATCATCAGTGCCTGGCTAATCCACTGCACCGGATCAAAGTCAGGCTGGGAGATCTGTCTGATGTGACGAGAGCTGGGGGGCTAGAGGAGGCAACGCGGCTAGACGGAGTTCGGGAGATCTGAGACGACGAGTGATATAAGCTAACCTGATTGGTCAACACTCTGTCCCATTACGGCGGATTGATCAGACATACATGTTCCAGAGCTGAAAACACAATGGGAGGGAGAGGAAGAGAAGAAAAGAAAAGGAGAAGGGAGTAGGAGGGTGTGTGAGTAGGAGGAGGTGGGGGGTGCTCACCCCCCAAACTCTACCCCCAATGGCTGAACAATGGGAAAGGGAAAGGATAGAGAGAATACATAAAATAAATATAAAAGTAACAGGTCTGCACTGTTATTTAAGGGTTTTCTACAGATCGTGGCAAAACACACTCCCTCTCCACCGCTCAGCTTTCAAAACTTATTTTTACACACAGCACTCATGAGACACCTGGCAAACTAACTTTATAGACACCAACAGACTCAGAACAACAATCCATCTCTCTCCCGCCACTCCTGTTACTCGCCCCCTCCCCCTTTTACCCCCTTTTACTAAAACCCTTCACAGCCCTCCTTGCAACACACAGAAAAGCACACTGCAAACATAATAATCCACAACTCACCCAACCCTTTCCTCTCCTTATCTTCTCTTCTCTTCTCTCTCTACCTCTCCCACTGTCTTCCTTTTTCAATCACAGCTCCAGCTGGTGAGGCTGGACTGCTGCTGCTGCTCCCCTGGCCACGCCCACAGCTCAGCCATGTGACTGCCATCCCAAGTGGCTAGAGAAGGCATTGGGCAGCCACACCCCTCAATCACAGAAAGTGAATGGAGAACATTGTGGATATAGCAGGCTATCTCAAACCCACTAAAGGATGTGTGTGTGTGTGTGTGTGTGTGTGTGTGTGTGTGTGTGTGTGTGTGTGTGTGTGTGTGTGTGTGTGTGTGTGTGTGTGTGTGTGTGTGTGTGTGTGTGTGTGTGTGTACATGTGTGTCACCAAGATGGTGGGAGAGTGTGTTTATGCACATCTAAGCAAATGAATAAAAAGAGAACATTTAAATAAATAAAAAAATACAGGTTAAAAGTCTTCAGACTTGATTTTAAAGAGATGAGATTTGCAGCAGACCTCAAGTTTTCTCTGAGTTTTTTCCAGATATTTGGTGCATAAAAACTAAAAGCTGCTTCTCCATGTTTAGTCCTAACTCTGGGGACTGGGAAGTAGACCTGTCCCAGACGACCTAAGGGCTCTGGACGGCTCATAACGTATCAGCAGATCAGTAATGTATTTTGTCACTAGACCATTTAGGGCTTTATACACCAACATCAATATTTTGAAATCAATTATTTGAGTGACAGGAAGCCAGTGTAAAGACCTCAGAACTGGGGTAATGTGATCTACTTTTTTGGTCCCATGAGGACTCGAGCAGCAGCGTTCTGAATGAGCTGAAGCTGTCTGATAGATTTTTTTGGAAGGCCTGCAGGGACACTGTTACAGTAGGCTACTCAAGACAGTGTGATGGTTTGGGGTGGCATCTGCCTCACTGGTAAAACAAGGCTTGTCATCAATGGAGGATATCTCAATGCAGAGAGATATCGAGATGAGATTCTGCGACCAGTGGCAATCCCATATCTCCACAGTCATTGGACCGAACTCTATCCTCCAAGATGACAACGCTTGCCCTCACAGAATGGGGTTTATCAAAAGCCCCTTTTACACAGCCAGTGAAAGCCGGGAATATGCCGGAATTTCGGCCCTCCGCCCTGCTGTATAAATGCGACCGTTGCCGAACGAGGGAAGAAAGGTGCGAGAGATTGTTCCGGGAATTTTACTACCTCGGGGGTTAGTAAGATTCCCGACACAATCAGTTCCGCCTCTCTGTTTAAATGCGGCCAGCTTGTTGTTGCGGAACAGGAGGGCGTTTGACGTTCCATAGCCTACGTTCTAAACATGCGACCATGTTAGCAGTTGAAGGACGTGTGTTTAAGATTAACCACGGCGGCCTGATGTCCCGTAAAATCACCAAATAAAAGGAACGGCGTATGATCTAGCTGGTCATAAGGTCCGCTGCTCAATACAAACCCCCACGCTTCATTTTGCAGAGTGTATGAGTCTATTTCTGCCCGGGGGAAGTTGTACAATGGGAAAGCTAGGCTAGGCTAAGCTAGGCTAGGCTGCGACCGGATCGCCGCCTCTATTATTATCCTAAGTCTGAGCGTATATCCACACTTTATTTCTGTCTACAGTAACGTGACTTCACACACTGTGTGTGTGTGTGTGTGTATATGTCTGATCGCTGCTCTCACAAAGAGACTCGCTCACAGCCAACCTGTCACACAAACACACACACAATGGGAAAGCTAGGCTAGGCAAAGCTAGGCTGCGACCGGATCGCCGCCGCTATTATATATTATTATCCTAAGTCTGAGCGTATATCCACACTTTATTTCTGTCTACATAAACGTGACTTCACACACTGTGTGTATGTATATGTCTGATTGGCAGATCTCTGCCCTCACAAAGAGACTCGCTCACAGCCAACCTGTCACACAAACACACACACAGACACAGACACAGAGGTGAAGCAGTGAGCAGCGGAGTGATTTTTGTCAGTTTGGTTAACAGTCCCAGTGATGTTGGACTCAGCGCGTAGCGGGATCAACCGGCACATCGTGGGGACAGTAAAATACAGCCCTCTTACTGCAAGCTCCAGCACTTCTGCTCTCAATTCACCGGCCAGTGTTGTTGTTGTAAAGCAGCTGACCGGCGTGGCGCTAAATGTTTACGTCACACCTGACGCTGTTTACAAGCACCTTTTTCATTCCGGAACGCTGTGTCAAAGGGGTTACTGGCCACTGAACCAAGCAACGCCAGCAGGCCGGCGTTGCTTGGTTCTGTGTAAATAACACAGAAGCAAGCAAAGCTGGCATATTGGAGTGATGTTGTTCCGTCAATATGCCGCAATCTCTGTGTAAAAGGGGCTAGAGACTCACAACCCACAAATGCATTTTCCTTACAATTGTGGCACCATTTAAAAAGGGAAATAAACAGGCTTTCAAACGGTATAAGATGTATTGCCAAGAAGCATAGTTACAACAAAGAAGTAATCGTCCAACCACAACTTTCCTCTCTTTTTGTGTGCAATGTTTATTTTCTTTGTCTTACCAAACTCTGCATGTGTGTGATGCACAAGACAAAAGGTAAAATCCTTCTTACTTCCCTGTTGTTGTGCGGTGTGTCCATCTGCTCTCTCTCTCTCTCTCTCTCTCTCTCTCTTTGTCTCACAGAGGAGGGTAAAAAAAGAATATAAGCGTATATAATATAAGCGAATATAAGTGTGACTTCTTGGGAAAGATTCCCAAGAAGTCACACTCTCATCAATGGTTTTACATGTTCTGTGCTGCTGTTTTGCATTTTCATTTGGCAGTGGTGATCTGCTACAGAAATATTAGACACTCATGTAGGTCTAGCAGCAACTTGAGTGAAGCAAGCTGCACTAAAGTGAATATTGGCAGTAAAGAAAAAAAGGTCTGAAAGTGGCTTCAAAACCCAGATGTTCTCTGGGAAACATGTACTGCTCTGCTGTAGCCTATACTTCCTGTGTCCCTGTTCACCCACAACAGAGAGAGTCACGTTTCTAACAGCCAACCTGCCGCAAAATACTAATGCTGTCAGCATGGGGGAAGAGGTTAGCTGAGAAAAGTTTTGTGATTAAAGAAAAATTTGTGTTGCAAGATATTGATCCATTTTTTCATTTGATGTTGTGCCACAACTATGTTCCATCAGCCGACAGACTGACGGCCCAGAGCGATGTTTTTGACATTCAGCAGAAAACACTTCCTTCCTGTCAAAGCTGAATCTCACACTTGGCCGTTGGTTTTGTTTTTTGAGTGTAAATGTACAGAAGCATGAATGCATGTGTCTTAATATCAAGTCGTTTGCGCAGCACACTATTAGAACAAATTCATTATTGTTGTCAGTTTCCATTTAGAATGCGTTATGTGTCTCGTGCTGTTAGAAAAATCTCTCTCTCTCACACACACACACACACACACACACACACGCGCGCATACTGTATTTTGCCTTACTGTTTGCAGATTGGCTATTAATGGAGATTGGCTTCTCATGTCCAGATTAACAAACTGATCCCATGTCATTGTCTAGCAAGGTAACTTTCTCTGCAATCACATATTTTGCAATCATTTCTATTGTGTACTGTGTATGAACAGCAATAGACATCCACCCCATATTTTGATGGGCCTTGGTTCAGTGTCAACTACCCTAACTTATAAGTCAATATGAACTCTTGAGGGGTGATTAATAGATTAATTGCAGAAATTCAATTAAGTCCTCCAGTAGACTTTTTCTCTGCATTTATTTTTTCTTAAAATCACTATACATCTTCCACCGGATTATCTCCAGTCAATGAGGGTCACACAGTCAATGTTTTTTCTGTCCCTGAAGCCTGAAGAACTGCCTTCAAGGGCAAACATAGGGAAACGAGCACCTCCACTTCTTTTCAGCAAAGACAACATTTTCCATATATCTCTCACCAATCAATAAACAATGTTGTCACTGAAACCCATGACCCACCAGTGTTTGAAACTGCCATTTCCTCTTGTGGGAACCGAAGATCAGAGTCGTCTGCTGTATGTTAGGACTGTTATTTTATAGTCGTCCTGAGAGCCCCAAAAAAAGCAAACTTTGTGCAAAAAAATGATTAGGGCAAAAAAATTCAATCAGAAGGAAGGGGGACGAGCAATTGTGTTGTGTGACGCATATGCATGGTATTTACATTATCTGTTTTACATTTGAAAAAAAGACACAAAAGAACGGGCATTTCTTCACTGAGAGATTTCAGAAAAAACAATCGAGATGTCCTTTGATATTTGAATGACCAAACACAAGCGAGATTCAGATGTTTTCGCTGCAAAGTCATGTGTTTACTAGCATGCGGCAGGGCTCAAATGAATGGATTTTCATTGCACTTTAGCATTTTCTTTTCTCTTTCAAAGCAGCCCTTTCAGCTCAAAACACTCAAACAATTGATGGCATCAGATGATGTGGGCTGGAGAGGTAACTGTAGAGTTCACATGCGGTTGTTACCATGCATGCTGTGAGCCCCATCGGGGAGCCTTGTGATTGGCCTAGAGGTCAGGGCTGATTGCAGAAGGCCACCAAATCATGGTAGCGCACATTTGGATCTGATTAACAGAATCACCTCAGCAATGATGACTCAGGACTGAAACATGCTAAAGGAAGGGCAGAGGGGAAAGAAAGGAGTAAGGGAGTAAGGGAGTAAGGGAAAGAGTCAAAAATTGAGATGACATAGTAGGAGGAGGGGGAGGGGTTGTTGGAAGAGCAAGGGGGAGAGAAGTAAAGAGGAAGAACATCTGGCTTGGCCTGGATATCTACAGTGAAGATAGCTGGGTCTGTTGGAGACTTCTTGTTGTGTTTTTTTTCTTTCTTTTTTTTCTTAGTTGCTCTGCTCCCCTGTGGAGCAAATGGAGACAGCATGTGTGTGTGATGAGTGAGGACACCCCTAAAGTGGCCTCCAAGTCTCAACCTTCCCGTCTGGCTGAAACCACCAAACATACATTAGAAGTACACATGGATTAATTTGTGTATATATCTTGAGCTACTTCACACGTTGACACTGAAATACTCCGCTCCAATGTTTATTCCTCGCAGACCCCAGCCTGCAAATTTTACCTCAAGGTTACAATAACTCCTGCTTTTTCATCAACTTCTCACCATACTAACAGAGTAAACACTATGTGCTGTTTTTCTAATGATGGCTGCAGAGAAGATAAACTGACCAGACCTCGTGGTCCAGCATTTGTTTGTTGGTGAGTATTAGCCTACGGTGTTGTTTGTTCTGATATAAGTCAGCAAAGCTTTCCCAGCTGGACTGCTTAATGCTGAGGGATAGCGCAAAGGACTTAGACAGACAGAAAAATGAGTAGCCATTATCGTTTTCAACTACCATAAAAAAACATTGTATATTTAAAAATCAAACCACAGAAGCACCCGGGCGAGAAGAAGCTGTTTCTCCAACTTAAGAAAAGGAATCAAGGATCTCAAGACGAAGTGTAGCATATCGTCCAGTAAGCAGATGTGTTTAAGCTAAAAAAGAAAAAAGAAAAAGAAGAAAAAATATCTTTCGGAATGTTTCTGTGCATCCATTCCTCCACGTCCCCTTCCGAGGACACATTACACCTCAGCTTGATTGGCCTTAATGGAAACCAGTTGTTCCTTTTGCTTCTGCAGAATCTACAACAGTCAAGCTCTCCCACAGACACAAAAACCAAGCAAACAGATACTCACAAAGGGTTTCCATCTCTTGGTCGTTGTATATCTCACTGCGAATAGAAGTCATCTCGCCTGTCAGCCCCCTTCTGTCTCTTCCCCTCGCTTGCTTCCAACAGGATTTCAAAAGCAGAAAAAAAAAATCTCTCATAAACCAAGAGGAAAGCCTCTGTATATGTCCCAGCCTGTGAAAGATTTTTTTGTCTATGTGGCAGCTGCTCTTCAATTCTTGTTCTTTTGTCTGTAGATGAACAACAGCTAAACTAAGTAACTATGTTTCCAGTCCACACACACACACACACACACACACTAACAAGTACTCTCTATCTCTAGTGTTCTGGACTCAAAGTGTTCCCCCCATGAACAATAAACACAGCGACTCCAAAGGATGGGCCTTCTGGGGAATCCCTGGCCCCTTGCTGAATCCTTTGGGGGCAAAGGGACAGGGATGACTCAACTCCAGAGAGACCAAGAGGAGACGGAAGGAGCTCTGTGATTACACATTCTTTGTGCGGTCGCTGCATCTCTGCCAGAACACATCTAACCCACTTATGATGCTAATTATCTACAACAGAATCCTTCCGTGTGCACAGGACAAGCAAGAAGAGAGAGAGAGAGAAAGAGAGAGAGAGAGAGAGAGAGAGAATGAACATGTGTTTGCAAAGAAAGAACAAGAAGCATCTCTTGACTTTGACTGAATAATGAATGTTTATACCACAAGTGAATAACACAGAGTAACTCATCCGAGGCAAATGTCCCTTTCCCCCAAAAAATCTTCAGTTGTAAAGTGTGCTGCTTCCTTCATTTGAGGGATATTGATGTCTGCAGTCGGCTGTGGAGCATCACTAAGCACTTCACGGCATCCAGGCTGGGGGTTAAAGTTCAACCAAAGCTCCGCCAGGCTCAACTCTTGCAAGGTCTTTTTTTCCCCCAACAGAATGCTAATTGCCCGCCAAACCTGCAAAAAGATGTAATCATATTCTCTAAAATCCCTAAACGAACACTGCAAAAACCTCAGTTATGGTTTTAGATCCAGCCTTAGATCATTACTATATTTGAGTGCTTTTGAAGTTTCTGCTAAATTATTGCAAGTTTAAGATGTGAGTTATTCTTAATGGTTCGATAAAAGCTGCCTGTATATTCCCAGAATCCCAGTTGAGGGCCAAATCTACACAACGAGGTGTTAAAGGTTACGGTATTTAGGGCGCAAAATAAGCAATGGGGATTATAACCTAAAAAGGGTATGCATTAGCTCCTTTTTGCCTGCATTGAACTGCTACCCAAAGACAATTTATTTTATCTTAGGTTTTAGATCCAGCCTTAGATCATTACTATATTTGAGTGCTTTTGAAGTTTCTGCTAAATTATTGCAAGTTTAAGATGTGAGTTATTCTTAATGGTTCGATAAAAGCTGCCTGTATATTCCCAGAATCCCAGTTGAGGGCCAAATCTGCACAACGAGGTGTTAAAGGTTACGGTATTTAGGGCGCAAAATAAGCAATGGGGATTATAACCTAAAGATCTAAAATTCATTCCAGATACACAATTGTACCATTTCTCTCAAACATTGTTCACAGATCTGTCTAAATGTGTGATAGTGAGCTCTTCTGCTTTGCTGAGATAATCCATCCCACCTCACAGGTGTGCCACATCAAGATGCTGATCTGACATCATGATTAGTGCACAGGTGTGCCTTAGACTGTCCACAATAAAATGCCACCCTGAAATGTGCAGTTTTGTCTCACAGCAAAATGCCACAGATGCCACAAGCATTGAGGGAGCGTGCAATTGGCATGCTGACAGCAGGAATGTCAACCAGATCTGTTGCTCGTGCATTGAATGTTCATTTCTCCACCATAAGCCGTCTCCAGCAACTTCGCACAGCCATTGAAGAGGAGTGGAACAACATTCCACAGGCCACAATTGACAATCTGATAAACTCTATGCGAAGAAGATGTGTTGCACTGCATGAGGCAAATGGTGGTCACACCAGATACTGACTGGTTCTGAGTCCCCAGACCCCCAATAAAGCAAAACAATGCACATTTCAGAGTGGCCTTTTATTGTGGATAGTCTAAGGCACACCTGTGCACTAATCATGATGTCAGATAAGCATCTTGATGTGGCACACCTGTGAGGTGGGATGGATTATCTCAGCAAAGCAGAAGTGCTCACTATCACACATTTAGACAGATTTGTGAACAATGTTTGAGAGAAATGGTACAATTGTGTATCTGGAATGAATTTTAGATCTTTAAGTCCATCTCATGAAAAATGGGAGCAAAAACAAAAGTGTTGCGTTTATATTTTTGTTGAGTGTACTAACAACACTGTAACACATGTCTGATCAAAACAAGGACGTAAACACCAGACTTTTTTTTCCAAACACACACTACGAACAGGTAGCGAATAGATATTCGCTGATTTTGATGAACAGTGTTACTGATTACCATGACTGAGTATGCCTTTATAATGATGACAAATGGCCAAAAGCTGCTATATCATTTTGGAGTAGGAGGAAACACTCTACTACAGCATTATCAGTTGGTTTAACATACGGGACCAGACTTCACCCTCATATTTGTCATTCTCCCACAAATGCTTACTCCAGACAGACACACAACCCTCGCACAAGAATCCACCTTATCTACCCTCATCTATTAATTTCAGCAGATGGCAGTTATGGCCATCTGTCTGTCTGTCCACACACACACACACACACACACACACACACACACACACACACACACACACACACACACACACACACGCAAGTGAACATTCCTTCTTTATTAAAAACACTTTGCAGCTGATCCTGTCGCGAAAGGTGTGCCGACCAAATTCACACATGTTAAAGTGTGCAAAACGCCATGATCTTCAAGGAGCACAGTTTAAAAGAAAACAGCGCATAAACATATACCTCAATGCGTATACATGGAATAAAAATGGTCTTCTGTGTAAAAAACACAATTAATTTAATTAGGAATTAAAGCAAATGAAGTCCACTTATGTTTGATGAACAACACTGCAAAAGAACACTATGGCTCATCCTGGCATGGTGATTATTTTCCATTTCAAGACCCCCAGTTACTCTGGCTTCATTTCCTCGTTTCCATTGCCAAGATAAGGGACATGATTTTCCCATCAGTTCTCCTGGACAAAGGAGCAGCTGAGTCTCATATGTGGATAAACAAGAGGAAGGATTCACCTGGAGACGGAGCAGACGAATGAAGATAATGTCAACTGAGACTGAGCGTTGTCTCTGTTTGCTTCATTAAGCTCCGATGGCCCATATCCTACTATTTGTCCGTTATCTAACAGTACTGGAAAAGGCTTGATAACAGTATCCCTATTAACATGTTCTGCATAAAGTTATGTTCCCAGAGCAAATAGAGAAATTAATGTGTCTCTGCTTGACCACGTAGCCTATCTGTTTTTACATGTATGTAAAGGTAAAATGTGTGATCGTTTAGGATTCAAAACATGTAAAAGAAAGTGAATGAAGAGGGGGCGTGTAACACAGTTGTGGGATTTGGCAAGATGACTAAAGAGGAAAGAGGTCTTTCTGCAGTGGTGGGAAACTTCTTTAACCCTTGACTTCCCCCAGATGCTCAGTGTAAACTTCAACTTCCGAAAGGCTTATCTGGGCGAGAGGGGAACTGTGTGTGTGTGTGTGTGTGTGTGTGTGTGTGTGTGTGTGTGTGTGTGTGTGTATTTATCTGGGACAGAAGTCCCTTCCCCATTTCACATTTCTCTCATCTCCACCCTCCCGGTCCTCCAATGTAAAATGTTCTAAGGAACATTTTGTTAGGTCCACACACTTCAAAGAGATGCAATACAATGTTTCGAATGACTGTCTGTTATAGTGACATATTGGAGTGTTAAAAACCTTAATAAAACTAGAAAGGAAAAAGGCCCAACAGCTGTGCTGTATTCATTTCTGCAACACTTTACAGCTTTATCAAGCTCAATCCTCTGAAAAAAGCTCCGAAGAAAAAAGATGCCAGAAAAAAGGAAGAAAGAAAAAAAGGAAATAGGCTACTTATTTCACCTGAAAATCAGGTTCAGCGTCTTAACAGATTTCACCTGTCAAACAGTGCCTCCTGGTGGCTAGTTTAGGAATCATATCAACAGAGAAAATCATACACAAGTAACACACAATACACTACTTGGCAGCTTAGTGGAACCATAGATAGTGAGTGGAACACAGTCAGGGGCAATCTGTGCAGTGCAAAAACTATCATTATGTGAGCATCTTAAGGTAAAGAAAAAAAAGGTCCTTGAAAGAATCTTAAAAAAAAATGCATGTTGATAAGCAAGTGGTTGTTAGGGATAACATATATTAGATATCAATATAAATTCATATGCTGTGATTGTCTTTATTGAACAACTAAAATAAACAAGGCAGTTAGGCACAAACCAATTTCAACTTTTAAATACTGTTTGCTCAATCCAATCCACTGATTCCTTACTTTACAAATATGTCTAGATGTTTGCGGACCTTTTCCATTACTGTAATATTCTTAATATCAAATAGTCACTGAACAGCGAAACATGATCACGATCACTCCCATGTAGCTTGCTTTGAAGAAATTCAGACATCTAAGACGTCATACAAAGCAAGGCAGAGCAATGTGGCGTATGAATGAGGATTTTGGTTAAGTGATTTTGTTTGATGTATCAGTTTGATGACTACGACAGAGCCAACGAGTTAAGCAGCCACCCATGCGACTTAGGCAATGAAGTTATTCTCAGTCAGCAACAGTTTTCTATCACAAGCACGTAGGCAAAATCTCTCTTTTCATTCTTCTCTTTGGCTCCCTCCCCTTTTCTCTTCTGGGCAATTAGCCGATAGGTCACACTGAGTAATGGTCTGGGATCAGTCCAGACTAGAGTAATTACACTGGGAGAGGATTGACCTGGGATATGCCTCAGCCTGTATATGTCTGAGTGATATAGGTGTGTTAATGAGAGACAATAAAAAGTACGCCAAAACCAATTTGAGATGAAGAAAGTGTGTGTGTTTTGTGTTTGCCTTTTTCCTGACCTATGGACAGGCAGAGACAAATTATCCACCTCCCTCCACTGGCCCTTCCTGCCCACTCTCAGAAGGTCAATCCAAAAAAAAAAATGACTACACACCTCAATTAGGAAAACAAATGACCTTCGAGATAATCTGTTTATTTTAGCCAATAAAAGGACACATTCCTTCTCAGCATGCTGAATAGGCTAGGTTGAAATGAAGGTCTCTCTTTTTGTTCTTTATCATAACAACAGGAACTCCTCAGTCAACACATTTCAAATGCACATTTGTTCCCTACGGCAGAAGGCAGAACTATCTTTGCTGTGTCATTGACTTATTTTACACTCGCTTTAGTGCTTTAACAATAATCCTTTTGAATTTTTTTTTAAATCTCCATATCACAATTAAACATAACATACTGTACATTGCTAGGTGAGGTTAATGGATGTGACCACAATGCTACCAGTCATTATCCCATTCATAAAAGTCTAGGTAAAATAAAATTACTCCCTCTTGTGATGTTTGGTACAGGGAAAGTAGCTCCAGGGCAACACTAAACACACTCAAAGTTTCTCAAATTTGAAAGCTGGTCTGAAAGGTGATAAGAAATGTGTTATTCCCGACCGCAGGTGGTCTGTGCTTTTTTCTGTCTAGAGATGCTAGATAGAGCTCCTTCTTCTGCTGTCTTTGATGGATGAACAGCAGGCCTGCCTGTCAAGATAACCCCCCCCCCCCCCCCCCCCCGTAGCTGAAGACACAGGAGCAGACTAGATGCCAATCACAATGAGTGTAGTGTCTTTAGCCTGGAGTCAACCTGATGGTAAGGTTTTGTTTTGTCACTTTCCTTGCATCTGCTACAGAAATCTGACATACTGTAACTATCACAACAGCTTGAAGTCATATACTGATAGAAATATTTGTATGGCTTCACATGATAATACCAAATAGAAAATGGAAATTATACACAATCTTACTCTGAAAAACTTGGCACCTTGACTAAAGATTGAAATGCTGTGAAAAGCATTGGTCGTCTGTAGAACATAAACAACAAGTAATTGATTTTAAAAATAGTTTTTGGTCGAACGTCCTATCATTATGTCAACTGACTGTTTTCAGCTCCAGTGAAGTGGCTAGCTTGTGTGTCTGTGTTTGTGTGTGACCTCCACTGACCAAGGTCGTCAAGCCACAGAGCATGACGTACGGTATCTAAACTATCAGCTGTCCAATAACAATCTCAGTTGCACTCTACAGAATGTGTGTATGTGTGTGTGTGTGTCTATAGCCCTTTTCACGCTGACCTTTTGCATAAACACCCCAGTGTATCGCACTCCCTGTGATGCTCAGATCAAAGTACAGAGGAATATTTGCTAGGAAGCTGAACAGCCTTAGATCACATGACCCCGGAGAGAGGAAGCGCACTGCAGTGAGGTCACAGCGGAGGGGAAACAAACACACCGACAGAACACGGAAGGAAGGAAGCAAGTATGTGTGTGTGTGTGTGTGTGTGTGTGTGTGTGTGTGTGTGTGTGTGTGTGTGTGTGTGTGTGTGTGTGTGTGTGTGTGCAAAAATTATGTGTGATGTCATTTCCTCCTGGAAAAACTGAATGGACAGGAAAGCAGCTTATCTAATAAACCCAAAACACAGTTGTGTCAGCCATATGGAAAGATTATAAAATAGCAGCAAAATAATCTTTCCCTTTACTGTTGCCAACAGCTCCTCTATGCACAAGACAGTTGTATATTCATTTCACTGAAGAAAATCCATTATAGAACTTCAGATTGAAGCAATAGGGCAAATAATCATTGAGCAAACCATTTTCTTTCTTACATACTAAGGGAAAAATGTGTTTTTAGGCCTTTTGGACCTACGTGGCAGTTTTAATTTCAGGCAGGTCACAATTCATTTAGACCCCTAATAGTGGACACATAAGTGGCTATGGACATCAGACCAATCAAATGTGCCCCCCCCCCTGTAACTGATTTCTTCGTGAGTGGTGAGTGAGAGATCTGATACTCGAGTTAGTCTGCTACAGTACTGTGAGTGGAGAAGGAGCAGGAAGATGTGAAGCCAGATGAAAAAGCCCAAAAGAAATTGAATCTGGAAAAAGTGACATTGTTTAGTTTTTTTTTACCCAGTAGTAGTTTGGATACAAACTAAATTACAGCCCTTTCCTCCTCACATAAGAAAATATGATTTCACTTGAGGTTATGCAACCAATTTCACTCACTTAAATCTCTTTTCTCCTGATGACACTGTCACACCAAACTGGTAAGTCATTCTATGCTAAAGCGATCATGCAGGCTGGTGAGCGGAATCACAGCACCAAAGCAATGCTGTGCAGAAATCATGATAAGCTGTTTTTACATAGCGAGCCAACAATTTGATGAGATTCTACAGGAATAATTCCAAGAGATTCCAAAGGAAATTATATAATTGAACACACAGGAAAGAAACAAAACATGTTGACAAATTTGAGCAGCTAGCATATTACAAACATAATTTAATTGATGATTGTCAACCAACGATATCATGGAAAGCAAGTAAATAGCACTCAAAACAACCAAGCATTGCTGTGGCAGGCAAGCCAAGGCATCAGATGCTTAATTCAGATATACTGTATACAGTATTATATAAAATATATTATCTAATTTATTGACAGTGACTAAAATCTGCAGCTTCTTGTAAGTTTATTTTTTGTGCATGTTATTTGTCTCAAAAGACTAACTCAATGGTCAGAAGTTTGTTCTGTAGTATTTGTAACCATTAGTGACAAGACGCAAGGGGGTCAAACCACACAAGGTCAGCATAAACAAGCTTTTAAGCTATAGCGTAAATTTGCTCTAAACCAAAAATCTCATGCTAGGATATGCTGATCTAATAGGTCTGATAAAAAAGTTCAGCAGCGGCAACTTGATTAATGAAGTTTATATTTAAGACTGGGTTGTCGCCTTACCAACTTTGCTACCATGAGCAAACAGAGAGAGCACAACAAAGATCAATGGCAAGGGATCATATCACCAAAAGAAATGTCACTGATTGCCTCTTTAAAGGTTTCCTATGGAGTTATTGGTCTTATGGCACTTTTTTCAATTAGTTGGTCCCTGCTTTATTTGACACCTTCAATATGTTTAATAATCCTCACATAAGAACATATTAGTTTTGGCTAGTAAGACTGAATTTAAAAATGTTTCTTTTTTTACAAGAAAACTCTTTATGTTTTTCAAAACAATACTTTTACTTTTACACTAGCATTTCAGATTTGTTTCCAATAACAGAGAGAGGGTAGGATGTGGCAGTGTGAGGGTAACTGGAAGCAATATGGGTTGTTATACTGAGGGGGCATGTTATGATTAAACAGACTTACTGTCAGGGTTGGGGGATTTTCGTCCGGCTTGATTAGGTGAGGAGCAGCGGAAGGTGGTGACGATGGTGTTGTGGTGGTGTGGGTTGGGGTGGTGCGGGTGGTGCACTGCTGGGTGGTGGCCATTGTTTTCTGAGGGGGGAGCCCTGGTGATGCTGATCTCAGGTTTACGGGTCACATCTCCTGGACTGGGAGCTGGCTCAAACTTGCGAGAGTGATTCTGGTGCTCAGGGGTCCGGCCGGTGCCATTGTTGTTATTGTTGCCCATATCGTTGTTGCCACGACGTGTCACTGGGGAATCGGCGGGTACCTTGGCAAAAGTCACCTCCCTCTTGTGGCTCATCTCGGGCGTCTTGGAGTGGCCCAGGACTTCGGGTCGTTTCAGGGTGCTGCCGCTGCTGGTGGCAAAGCGCGTGGAAGCAGGGCTGTTCACGTTATCCACCTGCTTGATAGAAGAAGACGAGATGTCAATGGAAAGTTCCGAGCGGCGCGATACAGGCTCCGGGGTCTTAGGGCCTCCTCCGCCCATGATGGAGCGCGGTTGGGTGAAGTTGAGGTTATTGTTGTTACTGGCCTGCGTGGCGGTGCCCAGGTCGCGGTAGTAGATGCTGGTGGGAGACATGGCGTTGCGGTGAGGGGAGTTGTTGGTTGTCCGACGGGAGCCGGGGGAGTGAGATGAAGTGTCGACATCCTCCACCTCAAAGGACCTCTTCAGAGCTGCATGTAAAGAGACGAACACACATATATCAGTCACAGGGTCAGTGGCAGTGGATTGCTGGAAACGATTAGTTAATTAGCCGCCTGAGCTTCTGTTTTATAGGCTATCATTGTAAGTTGAATATATTTGGGTGACATTTGGAAAACATCTTTGTTAGTGCACTTTTCTGAAACATTATTCAGAAAACCATGGTTTGGTTAATAGAAAATCAACAAATAAAATAATGGAGACAATCGCTGTGACTCAACATAGCAGTGTCCATTATAACTAGGTAAAATAACTTGGTAAGGTGCTTTGCTTAAAAGTAAAAGCACCAATTCATTGTTTTGAAAGACCTCCATTAATAAAGTGTATCAAAAACCTGGTATATTATTATGAATGCCAATTGGTAAGTGAAGCTCAGATGGAACTGCTGACAGTTGGACGGCTGGACTTTTGAAATATGACGAGGGGCCCCATGCAGATATTGCATGTCACACGCTATTAAAGGATGGGAACCACTAATCCACATTAATACATTGTCATTTCTTAACTTCTGAAAATAATATAAAGCATAATATTAATCTGAAAAATAGTTATTAACTACAGCTACCAAGTGAAGGTAGCGGAGTAAAAATATTTCCAACTGAAAAGTAGTAGAGTGGAAGTACAAAGTATAATATGGAAATGTTCAAGTAAAAAAGGAAAAGTACAGAACTTGAGCAAATATACATCAGTGATTCTTGAGAAGTGGGACAAAACAGGGTGCAATGTTGAAAAAATACAAACCCTATGTTTCGGCAAATTAAATTACATGTATGTATCCAACATATACTGAGCTGCTGAGCTAAGCTTTGACCATAGATAGTAAATAATATGGATGTAGCATCCGGGCTGACCTCAGTTATTCACACGGCATCCAATAATCCTGGGCTGTGTTCGGAAAGCCATACTAACGTCCTACTCATACTCATTTTGACTTCAATTTGAGTATGTGACGGTTGGGTATGCGAGTTTGGGTATGCGAGAAATTCCCGGATGAGTACTAACTTCCGGGAAGATTTTGGGTATGGATCGATTGGATACTTTTCCTACTCAACCGCCCCACAATGCATCGCGTCTTTTCAAACGACAAGGAAGGTTTTTTTTTAATTCTTTATTTACAATTCTGCATTTCCTGCACAACACAGGACTGTATGTAAAAATCTAGTTCTATATTTAACCTGTGGAGGGCGGCAATACGCTAAACAGCGTCTAAACGGCCAGAATCTTATAAGAATTAGAAGAAATTCTTTATTGCTTGAGTGTGAATGTTTCGACACACCTCGCTTACACAATCGATCTTTGAGTAGACAGTATCTAGAATATAGATGTTGAGTATGTAGGATGTAGGACGCTAGTATGGCTTTCCGAACACAGCCCTTGTTTGTGCGCGTCGCCATTTTGTGAGATTTTTACTCCGCCTCACGTCGGGGGGAGGGAGATAGCTGACGTATACCTCTGAGGCAAAGTGAGAGACAACGGGCGGAGAGCTGTCACTCAAGAGATCGCGCCAATACATTTTAACCTCCAAAAGAATAAAAACTATAAACCCAAAAAAATTCACCCCCCTCAGTGTTGTCATGACCTAAACATATAGACTAGAATGTTTTTTTAATCCAGGCCTGAAATAGGTTTAATAATGCTGTGAAAACGGCATGTTTAACATTGGAGTCAATGAGAAATGGCTGTCTTCTGCATCCAGCCCCCAGTGGCACTTCTGGGTACTACAGTTGTGGTCACTTCCTTATTGGATGCTGGTAAAAATCGCTGAGGTTGGGGCTTGACTTTGACACAACCTCCCAGCTTTTTTTTTTTTTTACCGTCAGATGTCAACCCCGTCAGATTTCCTGTCTGACGGTGTTGACATATTTAACGTTTCTTAAACATAACAAATGAATTTATCTAATAGCCATTACATTTTCTGTTGATGTTAGGTGCTAGTATGAACTACTTCAGGAAAATCAAATTATCAAAAAATTTCAAATAACTTCTTCAGAAATTGTAAGTCGGTGTTGACGTATCATTGTTGTGACACAGAACATTCAAGATTCGGAATGTAAAATATTCTAAAACTACAACGCTTATCAGAGCCTGTCTGACTCTAATGTACTCTGCAGAGGTACAATTTGAAAAGAGGTCCTTCAAAGTGACAGCTGCCCTTTATTTCGCCTGATTTTATTACATTTTACATTATGAAATGTCTGACAGTGTTGTCTTACAGTAAAGTGGTCCCACCACTTAGAATCCTTATAAAACATGAATGTGTTGTAGAAAAACTGTTTTCTTTGATATGAGAGATGATTTACTTTTGATGAAAAAAGCACTTTTTAATCATTAAAGTACATTTTTAATAGGTTTAATTGAATATGAAAGATTGAAACCTTCTCTGAGGACACACTGTTTTGGACGTCGTGAGAAGATAACAAGTGTCATATATTTGACATAATAATGATAAAATTTAATTTAGGGGGATAATTGTGCTCCAGACATTCTATTCTTAATCCCTCATAACATCTACAATTTTTAATATTTTTTGTTTTAAACATAACAGCAGTTATATATGGAAGACAGCCTTTTGTCCCAGTTCTCAAGAATCACTGACATACTAACGCTCTGTTAGGGCATAAAACAGAACACAAAATAGTGAACACACATCTTTGTTACCATTTCTAAACCAAAACAAGCTCATCTTTCCCTTATAAAACATGTATGGGCCAAGATTGCTGTTTTATAGGCAGTGGGAACAATATCATAACATATTCTTCAAAAAGGTCATACCAATTTACTAAGCAGTAAACAAAGTAAATCTTTTTATTCTCAAACACATTAGGGACAGTAGCCAAGTAGTAAAACGCCTTAGGTTTGAGGGTGGGGTTGCGATAGAAGCACAGTTTTTGTGGCAACACAAAAGAAATGTCAATTAAACCATATCTATCTGTGTAATTTGATAATGTCTTCCTTTCGCCAGCAGCAGGTTTTCCCCTGTACTGTACCACATCTTTAAGTGGATTCATGCGTTGTTTTGTCATGACTTAAATCTCCATTTTTTGTACACTACAAAACAAAATTCTAGGGTTTTACACAGAGCCATTTGAAGCCTTTCCAGACAAGTTATAATGCATGCAATCAGCCAAGCATTGCTCACTGCCAAGCATTTAGGCCAAAAAAAGTCCCAAGTCTCCCTGTTTTAATGAGCAACATGAGCACAGAGATAGAGGCTCATCCTTCCCCTTGGTTAGCTGTTATGTGAGAAAATAGCTGCACTGTCCAAGATGAGGATACCGAGGGATGGAATCACCCCCTGGGAAGAATGCACTGGCTCCAAGTCAACTTGAATTTGACTCTCATGTTGGATTTTGCTGTGCCAAGCCAAAGGCGAGGAGCTGGTATCATAATGACACACTAGTTGGACCAGTCCGCTCACTCACGCACACCCCGTCGGACATCTCCTGTTTCCTACTATCCCAAAACGCAGTGCTGATTTTTGTTACTGTCCGTGGCCTGCGGTCCGGACGATGTATCTTAGTGTGCAAGTGTCTTTGGGTAACTAACTATATGAAGTATTTTCTGAAAGTGCTTGTAAAAATGAGCAAGTATGTGTTACGGGAATGTGTACATGTTTATTTTTAAGTGGCTACGCCCACAGGGAGGGGACCGTGCCCCGGCCCCACTGCAACCCAAACTCTGTTAGGGGACACAGAGCTCAACACAATCACATCAAAGCCGTCTCCCCGCAAACATCAGCCAGCACCACTAATCTAATTTACTGCTATAAGCTGCTTAGTTCCAACATGTTGGACACTTGATACAATTTACCCCCTGACAGAAATGTAGGCCAGAGTCAGAGTATCATTCTTCTTTAGTGTTAGTCAGACACACCAAGGACGTTCTTGTGCGCCACGGGAATAAATGGATCCACACTCACGTCTTAAGGTTTATAGTGATTTGGGTTACATATGCTTAATGTCCCGCCACTCCCTGTACACCCTTTATCCAGACCTTAAAGCATGGTTACCTTTCATCTTTGACATTCCTGCTCTAAGAATGGTTTGTATATGTTGCTAAGGATGTGAAGCTATCTTTAGCCACTCAACATACAGAGCAGTAACTACATTATGAGGGGAAAACCAAGTGTCTTAATAAGCATAAAAAAGGGTGTAACAGCCACTCATAGTTGTACTTCCATTTTCTCACACTCCCATTGTTTACTTTCAGTGCTCAAGTTCCGATTAGAACAGAGTTCATTACCCAGTAAGGCGCCATGTACCAGCTTTAAAATCCATCCTTTGATGTACATATAAAAGAAAAAATTATACATAATAAACTTGCAATTTAAAAATGGCGTCCAAACGCATAATGCCAATGGACGGCGTCCTTCTTCCCCCTGCTTTCTTCTGGTGTTTTATGATTACTGAGAGGGAGTCCAAGGCTGTGGCTACTTTCAACTTTGGCCAGGGAATAATGGGTCTGCCAAAATTGCTCTGCAGATTTCATAAGGACTAAATGATTTTGAGGCACGTTTAAGACGTTCATTTAAACCTTCTCTGAGGGGCCCAACACTGTGCACACGCTCTCTTGACACTTGCCGTAGACTTTTGTTACATTTTGGACGAGCTGTAAATGCGAGAAGTAAGGCTAGACACGGGAGGTATGTCAGGATCCATATTAACATGTTTTGCCAAAATGAGAGCTGAACTGAAAGGTTCTTTTTCCAGTGAACAGTTAAGCAATCTTAGATTAGTATTTCTGTTCTTCGCAGCTTTGTGATTATGTGCCCCAGGCAGGGGACTATACAGCAGAGGACTTGAGTGCTTTCCTCTGAAGCTGTTTAGTTTTTATTTAGAGACTGTGCAGTCCAGTGCACATGATTTAAGAGCGCAGGCGAATTTGAATCTTTCAGTGCTTATATGCTGTCTGGGAATACAGAGAATGGAAAGAGAAAAGCCATTCAAGGCCTCTCTCACTCAGACGATCACTCAACTCAACTCCAATGTTTTTTTTTAAAGGATGGCACTTTTTCCCCACACTGTCTTTGTTGTTAAGCTAATGCAAAAAGGGGAAATTGATCTTATATTCCCACCGTTTAGGATAATCTTTCCATGAAAATTATAAATATGGGATCACGCAGCATTAGGACCTGTGCAGGAGTGTGGGACTGACAGATGGATGAAGGAGTATCGTTCCCAGTGAAACAGCATTCCCAGACTATGAGCTGGAAAGCAGAGGTCCAGTTTATACCTTACAGGAACCTCATTAACAGCAGCCAGGGGTCTCGTCTAACAAATGTCCCCCCTCCCCCCCCCCACCCGCTACACCTATCACCCACTGTCCAGTATCTAACGATGTCCCATGTGGGAAGATAATGCAGCGCAGAAAATATCGTGGAGGATAATCGGCGCAACAGAAACAAAGATGGAGGCAGCTGCGTCCTCACTTTGGTTTACGGTCATTCTTTTCCTAATACAGTCCAGGTGTTAGGCTAGGCTGCTCTTTATCATCAGGCGTCATCACTTTTTCTCTCAAGGACAACCGGACCAATGAACACAAACAATCAGTATCAACTTAACCCAGATGCACTAGTAGGAGATAGTCTAGTGTGAGAGGAAGGAACATAAACAGAGAGAGAGCGAGAGAGACAGGAGGAAAGAAAACTGAAGATAGAGAGGCAAAGAGGCTGCAGGGTGAGAATGGGGAGGTTAAAACAGGTCAAGTCCAGCCTCTCCCTTTGTCTTTGTCGCCATGGGGACATTCGGCTACTTCAAAGACAATTGATTTCACTTATTGTGTTAAGATTGACAGCAGTCAAAAAAAGACTAGCCACGCAAATGTCCCGCTACTGCCACACAGATGATGTTACACTAATGCATTGTGTTACTTTCTATACTTGGGTTGGACTATACTGACAAAGAAAATCAATCTTGACCAAATACCTTAGTATCACAATACATCTCTATATAGCATGAACATATTTTGGAAATACATTTTCTTCCCGAATATATGACATTAATGAGAGGTTAAAGATACAGTAACCAACGGATAGACGTACTGATATTTCATTCAGTGGTCTGGGACGGTGAGATAAGCTTAGAAAAATTACATGTTACATGTTATGTAATACCATAAACTGATATTACAATATTCAAAAACCCAGAGTAAGATCTAGTGTCATATCCACTCCACCTAATCTCAATTTGAGATGCATACAGAAAACATCATGCCACACTGAATATAAAACATGAACACTGCTCGATTCATTCATTCTGATGATTGATGTTAAGATGCCCATAATACATAGATACATTTCCTACAGTGAAGTGCCTCTGAACAGCTGGAAGGCTTTTAATGTGCAACAGATGTACAAACTGTTGCATTAGAAACAAAAAGTTTTTTCTCTTCTCTTGATATAAATTAAGATTCAGACCAATGTTTGTGAATTTGCCTGGCTCTACCTTGTGCCTTTGATAAAAAATAGTTAAATAGATGAAAACAATAGCATGAGTTTGTTACGGTTTGAAGGATAATTCTGCACGTTAAAATACAGTTGAGTTACAGAAGAGAACCCATTGCACAAGCACTGTATTTATAAGTAATAATGGATGTACCGAACTGTAAATCCTTGAACTCCAAATCGGTATTGTAATTCTAGCCTCAAGCAGTAAGTCAAATGAGCAGGACACTTACTCTTTGTCAAAAACTGGTTGTACAAAAACAGTTTATGGGCAGTTTAACTGATGTCAGTAGTAACCGCAGAAAACAAGCCGATGTGGTCAAACCTGGAAAAACATCCTTCTTGACAAGACGAGGCCAAATAACCAACGATAGAATTTCACCTAAGGTATTTTGCTTGGTCAGACGAAAAACCTTAATGCTATGCTATGTCAAACGCACACTTCCTTTTACTGGATGCTGATGGTATTGGATTTACTAACGCTGACCAGGAGCAGTATAGCTCACAGTGTCAAATTTACTGTGTGGTTCCCTCCTGCTCTGGCCGACACCCTATGTCCAATGCAAAGGAATTCTGGGAGTATTAGAGGAGTTTGCCAATGAGGGCAGACATGTAAAAAAAAAAAAAAGGGAAGTAAGTTGGTTGGTGCAGATCTTCAAAATCTTAATTTTGTTTCGATGATGTTGAAGTGCCAGATGTTTAAAAAGGAGGATCTGAATCCTTATCAGAACGCAAATACGCAGAATCAAGATGCAATTTCACCCCTGACTGGAAATTCGGGAGGCAGACTCTCACAGAGATATACGCACAACACACACACACACACACACACACACACACACACACACACACACACACAACGTCATTCAGGCATCTTTTGAATAGCTGCTCCGGTGCTTTGCTTCAGGCTCTATAGGCCTCAACCTTTGACAGGTAAAGCCATGAACAGAATTGCAATCATGACCATGAGGACATAAGGACATAAGGAATAAGCAATTTGTCATTGTCACAAACAAAATTTGCACCCTCCTTTTACACATGTTTACACATGTTTACACATGCATGACCCAGTCGAAAACCAACTTAATAACTCACCGGCCTCTCTGCCAGGTTCAGAAATTGTACCACACACACACTCCTTCTCCATTTCAATGTTAATTTCCTCTCTGTGTCCACATCCCACACTGCAGCAACAACATGGCACCTTTAAGCAGATAATCTGTATAGAAATGTCTTGGGTTGGACTCAAAATTCAGTTTTGGATGGCAAACCTAGAGCGGGAGCCCTGTAGAAAACTCTAGAAAATCTGTAGAAAATCTCTCTGAATATATGCTTATATATGCTCAGTATATATGCTTATTCTGGACGTATTCTCTGGTGACTCATGCGTTTAAATTCAGCTGAGACATTTTCTATCTTTTAGAGGAACAATTGAATTGAAATACTTTAATGATCCTTTGCAGGAAATTACAGTGTCACACAAAACAGCGTCTGGACATAACAAACACACATTCCCTCATAGCTAAAAAAAAGATATAAAACAATAAATACAATAATAAATACTACAAAGTGCAAAGTTATATTTGTGCATTATAAAACCGTATGGCAGCTGGTAAACAGGACTTCCTGTAGCGCTCTGTTTTGCACATTGGTGCAATTAGTCTCTGACTAAAGGTGCTGTTCTTGATCACCTTCAGGGCGTGGAGTGGGTGAGTGGGGTTAGTCATTATTGTATGCAGTTTGTTGAGGATTCTGGCCTCTGCCACCTGCTGGACCTTGAGCTGCTCAGCCCCGACCACTGAGCTGGCCTTCCTGATCAGCTTGTCCAGCCTGTTTTTGTCCGCTTTGCGGGCACCTTCTCCCCAGCATGCCACAGCAAAAAACAGAGCACTGGCCACCACTGAGTGGTAGACAGTGCACAGTAGGGGTTGGCAGATGTTGAATGACCTTAGTCTCCTCAAGAAAAAGAGTCGACTTTGTCCCTTCTTGTACACCGCCTCCATGTGGCTTTTCCAGTCCAGCTCACTGTCGAGCTGCACACCAAAACATAATATTGTTTTAGTGTCTATGGCAGTTTCTGTCATCCATTTTCCTTAATAGACCACACAAGAGCCCATCCAAAAGGCATTAGTACATCTTTAATGTTGCTCGCCAATTACGTTGCCTTTCCCTCTCTGTGCCTTCTCATTGTAAAGACAGTGCAGTTCAATGTACTGGAAAAGCTTAATGTTCTGGGATACGTTAGGGATTTACTCAGTCAAGTCTTGCCATGCACTTCTCCTTACAGCAGCTTCTGTCCTGGACAGAAACACTAAATTGTTCATACTGGGGTAGATTATAGTGGTCAATATATGGTATTGGATAAAGCACATGCTTGCTTTGTTTTACAATACATTTTAAGAGTACACACAAACACACACTGGCATTGCCAATACTCTAACTTCATTTAGGATTTAATCTTTTACAGAACATTTTTATAAATTAGTTCACATGAAATTCCTATCCAGTACTGCATACATATTTTCTGAGGGCATGCACAAATGCATTGCCATCACTGACTGAACTATAGATCAGGCTCAGTACTGTATATGTTTTGATGAAATAATATTCAAACTCAAGCGCATGCCATGTTTCCTGCCTAAAATATACCAATAAATAAATGCCAAGGCATCTTTGAAGCAAACTCTTATATATGATACACTTTCCAACCAAGACTAAAGACAAACATTTTAGTAACTGTTCCAAACTGGCAGTTTCAAAGGCCTGGCTAAATGCCGACCATAATAGAGAAAGAGGATATATGAGGACAACAGCACACATTTGGAAAGGCTTTCATGCTGTTTCACATTTAACGTGGGAACTGTATGGGGAGACAGAGTTTCAGATTCTGCACAATGATCTAACATCCACTTTGTTTGGCCCATACTTACCCCTTTACCATGCTTTCACCCATAGAAATAATGATTAATAATAGTCAGGCATGCTAACATTAGTTCACATAACTGAAGATCGTTCAAGTCTTATAATGATGAGGTAAAACCAGATGTGTAGCCACCTATAGTTTGCTTTGACCCTGATTGACAATACACTAATCTATTGAAACCGCCATACAGAAACCCCAATCTGATAACCTTTCTCTGTATCATAATCATATAAAAGAACATAACCAAGCTGTCATGTCACATGTTTTTCCTTTTTTTCTAGTTTTCTTACTTCAGTCTCGTATCATTTATGTAAATGCTGAGACAGATTTAGTTAAACTTTCCCAAAATCTACAACTTTTTAATCAAATCAGTTTTTATGTAAAAAAATATATATCACAAATAGCCATTTGCCACAGTGGGCTTTCACAATCCATACACAATAAGTCACCCTCTGCCCTCAACAAAAGCAAGAAGTCCAGTGATTATTGAATGAATCAATGTGTCAACCATGTAAATAAGGAGAATAACCTAGAACCTTACTACCTGTGATATTCAAACAATGGTAAAAAATGTGGCTTAACATAGCGTATACTGCCTCTGCTCTCAGCATGAGTCCATGACAGCGCATAGTGAGACAGCCGGAGGGACCCGGTCTGACCAGAGCAGGAAGAGGAAAGAGGTTGGGGAAGGAAGAAAGACAGAATGGTAGAGGAAGAGGAGGACAAAGGGGATCAATGCCAGCTCCACTATGGCGTAGCAAAACAAAGAAGAAGAGAGAGACACAGTTGTGAATGTTGTATGAGGGATATAAGGCAGATGTTAACTCTTAAGAGCTGAGGTTTCCACTGTCTTAGTGCTTTCAGCTGAAGGCTTTCCGGTGCTGGAATAGTGTGGTGTCAGTGCTGTGTTTGTTTCTGTTATTGACGTAGCATGGGGATAATCGATAACAGACTATAAGCTACAAGACACTGTTTTCAACACAAATACACACACAGTCATAAGGAAAATAGATGCACTTTCATATACAATAAAGGCACACACACACACACACACACACACACACACACACACACACACACACACAGTGAAAATATATTGGTCAGTGGATCAACATTATTCAAAAAATGCCTACTTATGAACTTTGTTGTTGCGTAACATAAACTGCCAACTTGAACAAATGAATGAAGATTATTTTTGTGTCATGCTACACAAGTGGCCCATCCCACACAGGATTGCAAGACATCGAAATAATACAACACAAAAAGCGCAGTGCGTACACAATCACAATACCCTATTTGTATTCTAATACAATACAAATAAGTGGAAGAGCAGCAGAAAGCAAATTACAAACCTTCAAAGTCAGAAATAATTCCCTCCAAGTGTGGATTTACTCCAGAGTCAGACATCTTTTCAAGCATGAAATAAACTTTCAAACTTCTTTAAACTTTCAAGCAGCTCACAGTCAACTCTGGACAAATTGAAAAAATTGAAATAATAATGGCAATGAGAAACTAAATCCAGACCCACAAGTCTCTTAAAGGAGCAACTTATTTTCTCTAACTTACCACTAAATTCTCTACGTCGCTGCATTCAGACTTCAGAGAGAGCAAAAAGGCAAGCCTCCTCCCTTCTCCTCCCCTCAGAGAAACACACTCCCCCTTCTCCCTCATGCCCTGGGTATGTGTGAGTGTCTGTGTGTGCATGTGTGTGTGTGCATGTGTGTGTAAGTGTTTCCCCTGCCCCCAAGACACTCATACATGCACGCGCAGGCATTCAGGCAGACAACAGACCCTGTCATTCCCCGAGACCAGAGTGGCCCTCAGGTCTGATTTCCTCCCTTCAGCCTCTGAGCGGCTCTGACAGTGCAAGCGGACGACCTGTCATACAGTGGCTTTAACCAAGTTAACCTGCAATCAGACAAGATCCTCTGTTATACTGGAGGCCCCTACAAATGACCCTCAGCAGTGCAGGCCAGTTTGCACTCTGTGACAGCAACAGAGGGGACTGCAGTTAAAGTGAGAGTTTGAAGCTTAAGTTTTTGCGTAAACAACATCTGCAATCGTGGCTGGCATGTTAATTAAAGTGCAGTCACTTTCTGTAGTGGCTGCTTTCCTGTGACAGAAAAACCTGGAAGACTTCCTGGAGAAAGTTGACATTAGGGATATACGACGGCGCCTTCGGGGGAAGTCGGAGGGCAATTCGTGCACCGACCTGCCTTCGGGTTTCACCGATAAAGGGAGAACGTGGGAATTTGAGCTCAGTCGACACATCCCACCAGGTAATCTATAGCACTGCTGCATTTCTTTTGGTAGGGACACAGACGACAACCAGCTTTAAATGTTGAGGATATAGTAATAGTACTTGTCCTTGAAGCTGCCATGGACAATTTGGGAACTGTTCTTTCGGGGTGACAGAGAAAGGCTGTTGAAATGCTGTTGATAAAACGGTCATAAGTGATGAAATGTCAACGTTGGCTTTACATTTACTTAACCACATCCACTTTCTCCCTGTGGGACATGCTGCAGGATTTCTTATCCGTGGATCTCCCCACAGAAACAAGCAAATAGTGATGCTATCGCTGAGTGCTGATTGGTCATGAGTGAGTGGCTTTTCACAGCTTCCTGTGCGGAGCCAGACGTGACTGTGAATGAGATGTACGTATGATTTATTGTCCCTCATTCCGTCTGCTCAGTCACTTTTACAATTTCCGCACTAATGGTTAAGGTCATAACATCGAATGTGGGAGCTGGTACACAATCAGTACTCAAAGGAAACCTCAAACTAAACCAAGGGCCTACAGGAAGCTGGCATTTCCACTTCCAGAAGAGATATTGTAACATATCAGATATCGAACATCACACAAAGTGTTTCAAGACAAAAACGAACAGCCCCAGTGCCTGTTGCTTTTATAGCCTACAGGTATTGGAGAGAAATTCCATTTGAATGAAAAGCTTCATTCTAAGGGGCACTATTAGGCCAAGCCCACCCAGTGGCCCCTAACCCTAACACCTGAGAGGTCGATGCTAATACAGAATAACACTGTGTGTTTATGGTGCAATCTGGTAACTTCATACAACCACTGGGAAGGTGTCTCAGGATAAAGAACAGTGTATTACAGACAGTTGCATATGCATTAACTCCTAAATCCATCAGTCATTGAACTTTACTGTGAAGAATACCAGTCCCTAGACGCTTGTCCTCATACGTTTTGCTATTAAACTTCAATGTTGTGCAGAGGGAACATAAGGTGCATCATAGATCCTCACAGCTGTGTAGTATACGGCCCCTTATGTTTGAATGTGTTTGTTGTTTTGGGCTTATTTGCATGTTAATGAGCATAGTGGACCTCAACAAGCATGATAAGTGCTGCAAGTGCCTGTAAGTCATCATGCTTTTACACACAGTACACATACATGGCAGACCTACATATATGTACTGTACTTTACATAACAAAGTGTGTGGCCGCTCCATGCCGGCCCATGTGGGCTGCACTGTAAACCATATGCTGCAAGTCTCTGTAGTACTCAATTAAACCGAAAACACTCGGTTTGCAAAATACACACCTCCACCAGCCAGTGTGTATTTATCTAAACATGGCTACACACCCTGGGCTGGCTGCTATAGGCAAAGCTGAGCGACAAAGGGAAACTGAGGGAAAACAACATCTGGTTAAGCCTGCCTGCATGTGTGTGTGTGTGTGTGTGTGTGTGTGTGTGTGTGTGTGTGTGTGTGTGTGTGTGTGTGTGTGTGTGTGTGTGTGTGTGTGTGTGTGTGTGTGTGTGTGATTGCACCATGTGTAACATTTATGTGGATATGTGCATGCATGTGCTCGTGCGGTTTCTTGACTGTGACTGTGGGGTGTGTTTGTGTGTGTCTGTGTGTCTCGGTGCCCCTGAAATAGCACCGTAAACACAGAGGGCTTCGCACACAGTGGGATAAATCTGCTTAGCCAAAACCATTTAGCCCCAGTTCTCTGTGGTGCTGAGGGAATTGTGCATGTGTTGTACCTTGTTAATAAAAGCTATTATGGGTGTGAAAGTGGGTGATCTACTTGTGAATACACATAGTGGTGTTTCCAAAGCAATTGAATGTTTTGATCGGCGAGGTTGTCAGATTTCATAATTCATGCTGAATCCATCTTTGTGGGATTTATTATCACTTGGTACCTAAGTCCTTGAATTCACTTTTTTTCACAGTATGATTGATGTCTACTCATCTCCATCTTTGTTTAACATCTAGTTTTAGATAGAGATTTACAAATCCAAAGAAAGAAGAAAGATTACAGGGAAAACACAAACAAAAGACAGTTGAAATAAGGAACAGTGGGAAAGCAGGTCTACAATCTATCCCACTACTTACAGAGGTATAAATGCATGTTTTCTTAAATTAATATGTCAGTTCTTTGGAAAAAGTTATCATATTTTTTTGAATGAAATCAATAGTGGAAAGAGTTGCTCTGCCAGAGTCGCAAATATCTATTATAAACCCATAATACGTCAAATGTTTTAATAAAATAGTATTACAATTGTTATAGGTATTTCTTTAAATCAGGATTTAGATGCAGGCCAGTTATCTTTATGTCCAAAAGGTGGGTCTTTGCAATACATTCTGCAAATGTGTTTTGAAAATACTTTCATCAAAAGTTGATACAAATATTATAAATATGGATAAAAAGGTATATCTTGTGACATGAAACGTCATACCTTGCATTATTCGAGCATGGATGCAAGTTCCACACACCTACAGTATATATTACCAGTTTCTTTATTTACAAATGCCAATTGCAAACATTTGTAAACACATCTCCTGCATAAGCTTTCAAAGGGGAGTTCATCTATCTGTGACATGACCTGTGTGTTTCCATCATATTGAATTATTCCACCTGTCACAAAGGCGGGGCTTCCCGGACAGTTTCCTGAACTCTCTGCTCTGCCTGTTTTCATGGCCCCCTCACTAATCATTACCAAATAATAATCTGAGAAACAATATGGAGTGAGATACTGGGAGGGCAGTGGGAGAAAGGGCTGCGGGGCGTCTACTAACAGAGGATATCCTGTACACTTCTTTTATGGAACACGGTGAGCTGGCCGATTTCCTTTAGTTTCTTTAACTCCGGGGTTGTGTGTGTTTGTGTGTGTGTGTGTGTGTGTGTGCATGTGTGTGTGTGTGTGTGTGTGTGTGTGTGTATGTGTGTGTGTGTGTGTGTGTGTATGTATGTGTGTGTGTGTTCGTGTGTGTGTGGAAGTAGGTGGGGTACATATGTGCACGTGTAAGGGTATACAGGGCTATGGGTGGATTCACCAGAGCACTTCTAAAACCGTGGATCTATACACAAAGAAGAGCGAAAAGACCCAAAGAGAGACAGAAGTTTCGGAGTGTAGGCTAATTTATTGCTAATGTAACATTTAAATAAAGGCCCAATTAAAAATAACAGTGAACATGATGTACTGCCCGTTATGAATACAACTATGCAGACATGGAGACCAACAGGAACCAACATAGGTCCTTCACTACGATAAGTGAAACATAATAATTCAAAATAGCAAAGTCACTGTCCAACTTGTAATCCAAACTGGAACTACTACTGAATTTGTATGTTTTATTGCTGGGAGTTTGATGCTTAACAGGTTCACAAATATTGCAATTAGTGTAAACCCAAAAGAGAGAACTCTGGTTTTCTTCTTGTTTAATTGGCATCACATCAAGCAACATGACACAACTATTTCTTTCATTTCCAGACTGAATCCTTTGTTTGACTATTTTAACAGCAGTGTTTCAACAATAACCCACTACAACAATGTGGAAACCGTTAGCAAATGATGTGTCATATTGAACACATTACTTAAATCCTGAGGCTCAGAAAAGGAAAGCAGGAGCCATTCCAGGTCAAAGATGGAGGTTTTTGAAGACGCATACACACATACACACACACACACAAACACACACACACACACACACAAGAGGTCTCAAATGCCATCTAGGCACAACAGTCTCAGCTCCTATCAATAGGGCAGGGTGGGGAAGAGAAGATGGCTATAGTCAAGACAACAGTGGGTCCAAAACAGAACTACACAGCACATGTTGAAAAACCAGGAAGCAGCTCAGTCCACGCAGGACTTCCTCAATTGAGAGGAGATAATAATAATATTCCACCACCTCACCTATGACTCTCTATGACACGCTCCTCGTCCCCCTTGGAGTCTTTATTACATTTTTCCACCTCACATAAAATACTAATGTCTACGAAAATATAAATCCCCCATTATGGAACATTTCAGAAGTCTTTGGTTAATAGTGGCTACACTGAAGAGGTCAAAATGACACTGCAACACTGCCACCAAGTGGTCATGAAAATGGGTGTGCGTCATCATAGTCTGTATGCATCATATGGCCGCTGAACTCAGCCACCTTATAACGGTGGAGTTAAAAGCTCATTTGCAGAGCGTCGCTCAGCTTGATGCCGAGCCTTAATCACTTTAGGAAACTAGATTAAGCTTATCTCTCAGTGGAGACTTTAAAGACATATGGGGCCTGCAAAGAAGTTGCCCTGAATCAGCAGTAGCACTCAACAAAACACACATTCCAGTCAATGAATGAACCCTAACTGGTTAAAATAAACTAATGCCATGCAGGGCTAACTGGGTAGGGCATAGTTATAACACCACAGATGCAGCACAGTGTTGTTGAGACGTCGATGCATGCTAAACATTCCTCAAAAGTGTCTGCCGTCTGCCAAATCATAATAACTGACATATGAGCTCTACTTACTTCTATTCCCCGCAACCTAAAATAAACCCTGTGCGTCAGTCAGAATTATCTGACAACTCCATGCCGCAGCTTAAAGTCCAATCATGTAAAGATGATGGCGTGAAAATGTAACCCCGTCCATTTATTGTCGGATCGTAGTCGAGTACAGAATGTGGGTCAAGAAATGTCAGACACCAAGGTTTGCCGGTTCCAGTACGCCAGCCTCTTTGCACTGGGGAGATTACACTTTATTTGACAGCCCCATCACATGAGGTCCAATCTCTGCATATGGAAGCTATTCAGAAATATTGTGTGCACTTCGCAGTGAGCTTAGCTGTGAGTGTCCATTCAATGGTAATAAGAGAGAGAGAGAGAGAAATGTCTAAGAAGTATTTTGGTCAGTTTGAAGCTGAAGAAAAAATGTGTAATAAATATATAAGAGGTAACGTGGACTTGTAGACACACATACAGACCCACAGACAAAGGTCTTGGAACGGCTGCTCTCACCTCAACTGACTTGGTGGCTTTTAGCTGACTACTGCCACTTCTGAGAAACTGATTACTCTGCAGTTTAACAAAGTATAAAGAGGGGGAAAAAAAGTCCCTCCAGAGAAAAGCCTTCTCAGAGTTAAAGTACCGAATAGATTGGAAAAAGTCACAACTTACCGGCTATTCTGTCTCGCTCCATAACTCAACGGCTACCTCAAATAGCCACATGTAACCTCTCCTTTTTTCTCTCCTCTCTCTCCTTCCCTTCCCTTTTTCTCTTCATGAAGACTTCCCCTTTCCTCCTGACTTAGTCACCCTGTCCCCCTCTTTAACCCTCCCTCCTCTCCTCCCTCCTTTTCCTCCCTTGCTCTTACTTCCTCCAACTTTTAATGTCTTCAGTCTGTCAGGATAACAAGTGAGCGGAGCAGACTCGCGCGGAGCCATGTGCTGGTCATATGGAGTCCCCCTCTCTCTTGCACTCATTCTCTCCATCCATACAGGCTGACACTTTCTCCAATATCACACACACACACACACACACACACACACACACACACACACACACACACACACACACACACACACACACACACACACACACACACACACACACACACACACACACACACACACACGAACTGTGTCTTTGAAATAGTTCCTCAGTCCTTTGCCCAAAGGTCCTAATCTGAAAAAAAACATGGTCCACTTAATACACAGAAATACTGCAGTGTTAGGCCAGGACATACACTATACAAACAACACCAATAGCATGTCATCATCACCACTCAGGATGTGGAAACCCACATAAAGCCATCATCCAAACAACTGATGACTGGCTTTATGGGAACTGAAGACTCTTAAAGTATTTCCAACAATCCCTGTCTTCAGTCCAGGGCCCTACGGTGTGAGGTTGTACTTAATACGGTTTGTTTACAACCATATTATAATCCGTGGTGCAAGATCTCAGCTCGTTGTTGTCACATCAGCTAAATCTATCTCATCCTCATATGTAGGAAATGACATCTAATGTCTTGTTCATCATGTTGCTCACAATCCAAATGTATCATTATTCTGAGAGAAACCTTGTCCGGCCAAAACCACTAGTGGTACTAGAGCGGAACACACACGCGTAATGTTTAGATACAGGTCTCTGACCCACAATTTGCAGGGGGCAACTAAGTTCCCAAGAGAGTACTACTCACAAACAATCTCACACACATTCTTTTTTATTTCTGAAAGACAGACGGAGGCGGTGCAGCTCAACAGCTTACTTCCTCTCCCTCTTCCTCTTCCTCTTTTGTTTTGGGCTGGTGTTAACTGTGTAGTCAAAGGGATTATACCCAAGCACAGACCTGGCAGCAGGTTGATCTTAAGTGAATCATTTAAGAATGAGTCTCACTGGCAGGCACATATACAGGTTGGCAGTAATACAAACATGAATAAAATCCAAGTATACAAAACTGAGATGCCTATAAGTCCTGACCAGGAGACTATAGAACAGAGAAAAGCAGGCAGGTGGACATAAGGCAGGACAGAGTCAGTGCAGAGACCCTGAGGTAGAAGGCATAGGGGCTGGGAAGGATGATGCTCGGACAGGTGAACTTAAGGACTTGGGGTTGTAACTTTGGGTTTAACCCTGGGTTTTCACTGGGGTAGATTGCCATGGTGAGGTACACCTAACCTGTTCCAGAGCAGTTAATGAGTTGATAACCACCGTTGTGATACCCCTTCAATCAATCAATAAATGTTTATTTAGATCGTTATCAGGATATACCCCTTACCCTGATCACGTTCTATGGTTTAATGAAGCCATGTGACCAAAAGAGATGCTCCAGGCATGCAGTGATGACAAATTTCTATCTGACCTGCTCTGATACAGGAAACATTTACTATGTATGTTTGTTTCTGATTGTGTGTTGCAGATGTGTCATATCACACACACACACACACACACACACACACACACACACACACACACACACACACACACACACACACACACACACACACGCGCATGCCTAGGGCCTTTTCTGACATCAACTGAGGAGATGAAGAGCAGAGGAGGCAGTTTAGGGTTATTCAAAGTAACAGCACTGTGAATGGATTTTTACCTCAGTAAGGCCGACTGACACATTGTAATAACATGTTTTGTATAAGTCTAAAGTGTCTGATTTATCTAACTCTTTAAACTTTAAGTTGGAATCCAGAACGTTCTGTCAGAATAGCTATTTTAGTGTGCAAATCAAGAAGCCATTACATTGTTAGTATGCCATATAAAACATGTAACGGTGCTAAGTTCAGTTATATCATTAGGATGCATGTTTATATATATACATATATTTATTTATATTTATATATTTTCTTAAGTTTGATTTGGGGCAGTTAACCGTTTATTTTGAAGGGCTAAGACAACAAAACTGATGTGTATTGTTCTTGTCTCGTTAGTCCATAGGGTTGGACTTCTTTGTGCAAAGGATGGTCTGTGTTTATGAAAAATAAAATACAATGGATCCTTTTATATTTCTGCAAGAATGGATCTCAAATATGTGTGCATAAAGTCAACAAAATCTAAATTCTGATGAGGGTGATAAGTTCAAATTTTAAGTTAGCCTTTTTGGTGTTGATTCCATATGGAAAGCAGGATGCTGGTGCAGTAACTAATTAAAAATAGACTTGTCTCTTTGGGCCGCTGGCTCTTTCTGTCTCATGAGCATGTTCAAGACTTGAAGAGCTGCAGTTAATCACACAGTCACCGTGAAGAAGAAAACATGAAACACACAACATGTGCTTATTCATTTGCTATAGTAACTTGCTTTCATATCCACAACACACAAACACATGTTTCCACACATTTGCAGGCATGTAACTGCTACTGTTGCATTATTATTTTTTAAGTTGTTAGCAGGGTTTTTTCCCTCTCTCTCTGTTTTACTGGATGAAGCCAAAAAGCAAAGCTGTCCCAGCATCACCACACACAAAAAAACTCACTCAAACCTGCAAATCAATCTTACTTTTTGAATTATTTTCATGTTCAGGTTACTTTATTTGTACTTCAGTGATTCTTGAGAAGTGGGACAAAACAGGGTGCAATGTTGAAAAAATACAAACCCTATGTTTAGGCAAATTAAATTACATGTATGTATCCAACATATACTAAGCTACTGAGCTAAGCTTTGACACAACCTCCCAGCTTTTGTCCTTTTTATCAAAATGGGCTTTTTACCTTGCCATTCCTTTTTAAAATGGGCTTTTTAGCTTACCATTCCTTATTTTGTGTCAACACCGTCACCAAAAACACATGCATTTTCCCTCAATTTATGCTAGACCCATGAGATGTATAGTGATCACAAATATTCACCAAAATGTATGAATATAATTTTTTTTTGACATCTGATGGTGTTGACATATTTAACATTTCTTAAACAGAACACATTGAGTTTTTCTAGTAGCCATTTGGTTTTTCTGTTGATGTTAGGTGCTAGTATGAACTACTTTAGGAAAATAAAATGATCGAAAAATTTCAAATAACTTCTTCAGAAATTGTAAGTCGGTGTTGACGTATAATGGTTGTGACACAGGACTTCCAAGATTTGGAATGTAAACTATTCTAAAACTACAACACTTAATAGAGCCTGTCTGACTCTAATGTACTCTGCAGAGGTAGAATGTGACAAGAGGTCCTTCATAGTGACAGCTGCCCCTTATTTTGGCTGATTTTATTACATTTTAATGGATTGTCTGACGGTGGTGACAAAAAGTGTCCCACCACTTTGAAACCATATAAAATATGAATGTGTTGAAGAAAAAACAGTTTTTATTGATATGAGAGATTATTCAGTGTTGCTTTTGATGATAAAATCACTTTTTAATCATTAAAGTACATTTTTAATAGGTGTTATTGCATATGAAAGATTGAAACCCTCTCTGTGGACACACTGTTTTGGACGTTGTGAGAAGATAACAAGTGTCATATATTTGACATAATAATGATACAATTAAATTTAAGGGGATAATTGTGCTCCAGACATTCTATTCTTAATCCCTTATACATTTTAAATATTTTTATTTTTAAAGATAACAGCAGTTACATATGGAAGACGGCCTTCTGTCCTGCTTCTCAAGAATCACTGACTTGTTGTAGATTTGTTTTGCAGTGGGCGAATCAGAAAAACAACAATTGAAAACATTAAAATACAAAACCTAAGAGATTTAACCTTATATCACTTGGGAATGCTGACAATGTAGCTTTACATTTGCTATAGGTCCTCAGTTTTCTTTTCTTTTTTTTTTCACTGATGCTACCTCCTAACACTTTGAAAGACTAATTTGTGGTCCCCAAACTACCTTAATTTTTTAAATAACTACTTTTCACAAGGATTTCCCTTGTTGCAATGGTCACTGCAGTTGTCTGAGCTTGTAAAATACATATTTAAACAAACCTGATGCAAGGCGCCCAGACTAAGATACCTTTCATCACCTCCCCTCTCCATCATCCAAACCTGCTGGCGAGATACAACCAGACACTCCCACCACACACACAAACACAAGTACACACTCACACTTACACACGTTCATATGACCACTCCAACATCCACTTTAAACCAGACACACAAACTCTAAGGGTTATCTGAGCAGATTCCTCTTGCAAGACCGTACGCCCTGTAAACACACTCGGAAAACACTCACACACACAGTCCATCTTTTCCTCTGACTTAGATCCTCATACTCCTAACATGCAGCCTTATATCCTCGCATGCTTAGGAAGATGGTCGTGAGGCGCAGACGGGCACGTGTGCTTGTTCACTCATGTGAGACAAACTCCCCCCTCTGTATATGCTGTGTATCACACATTGACTAAGGCTGGATGGTTGGCCTTGGGGTGCACATTCATGTATGCCGTCACTTCAGTGCGCGACCTATGGCCGAACGTGTGACTCAAACATGCTAAGTTTAGTTATATAACAGTCCAGCGAAAAACTCACCAGCGTGCCAGCCAACACTAAAGGGATGCCTGCGAGGCAGCGATGCCCAATGAAGAAGAAAGAACAGTGGGAAGCAGATAAAAGATAAAAGGAAAAGAGGAGGAGGAGTGAGCAGGGCAAGTAGTGAGAGAGGTAAATGGAAGGGAAGAAGAAAGTAGATAATGTGAGGAACGAGGTCAGGAAATAGAGCTGAAGCTGTGTCTTGTGGGGGAAAACACAAGTGAGAAGGATCTAACAAAAACTAGTGGAATTATACATGTGCACCATAGTGACACCTCGTTTGTAGTACATAAGACCCTTTGGTGTTTTGATTTATAGTTCAGTGTCAAACCTCACCTATTGATTCCAACACTAAATGGATGTGTGCAATATTGTTCAAGAATAGGTCTCTTTCACATTAGACACATTGTTTTGACATGTCACAATTAAAAGTGTTGTACACAGGTGTAAAAAATTAAAGGAGACATATTATGCAAATATTTGTTGTTCAAATGTGTATTTCTGTTGTCACACTGCCGATGTTTGATTACCCATTTCATTTTGTCTTCTTTCTCAAATACTCAATTCTGGCACCTGCCCCCTTTCTAAAAATAAAAGCCCAGTCTGCTCTAAAGGGATGTTTGCACCAAGCTGCTAATTAACTCTACCTGCCTACATGGGTGTTGGCACTGGCACTGATTAATCAATTCAGTTCAGGTGTGCGTCGAGGCTGGTGGTGAAGTGAGGAAGAGCTAAAGCCTGTTAAATACTCCGCGAGAAAAAAGAACAAAGTTCTCGGTGACAGAGCTGCGAGAAGAAAATGACGTAATTTTCATCTCTCAGCTCTTGTTTAGCTGTTCTCGCAGCTTGTTCTCGACACATCACCCGGGCCGAACTTTCTTCTCGCAGCTAGTCCGAGAACTATTGTGTGATTGGTCAGTCTGAAGTCAATGAGGAAAGCGAAGTGAAATCAGCTGGCGCTACTGAGTCAACTACCATGGTAACAATGCGCCGCGGTGAGGAGTTCGGCAGTTGAGTTCTCGTGAAGTATGTAATGTCAGACCAGAAAGAACTTCTCGCAACTCTGTCACCGAGAACTTTGTTCTTTCTTCTCGCGGAGTATGTAACAGCCTTAACAGTGCAGCTTGCCTCTACTCTGTTGCTCACCTTAGCAAGTCTCTGGCTCAGATGTGGATACCTATGGCGGAGTGTTTATATGCCAATGAACAGCAAAGTCTCTGGCTTCTCATGCAGAGCTTTCGCATGCTGTAATATGTTCACAAGCTTCAAATGGTGACACCACTTTTCAAAGCTTTTTGGCATAGTGTGTCGATTTACAATTTTTGACATATGCAGCCGAGAAGAAACTGACGAGTTGTCTTTTGTCAGCTGGTAGGGACACAAAATACCTAAAAATTGCGCACAGATACCGGAAAGTATAGTTAAAGTAAAGTTTTTCCATAATATGCCCCTTTGTGTGCATGTGGCTCACTGTTATGGCTCCATACAGTAGCTTCCTTACTGAAACCATGATCTATGGTTACCTTTGTGAGGATGTGTACTCTAGCTACAACAAGGCCTTTAGTTATTGGGTCTTGATGCAAAAGTTATGTTTGTACGCAGTAACTCCTGAAGAAACTATTTACACACACAGCACATTATCCCCTCACCCCAAATTCCCGACAAAATAATTTCTCCACACATCAGCAGAGGTTCAAAAATCCCGTCTACACAAAGGAGATAGTGGAGAAAGAAAAGGAGAAAACGGTGTGATGTGGTGCCGCTAGCCACAGTCTGATGAGCTCACCAGAGCGCTACGCAGTGTTCATCGTCTCCATCGAACACATGCACAGAGAGAGAGAGTGACGGAGAGAGCAGCCGTCTTCCTCATTTGTGTCCACTGCTGCTGCTACAGCTTACACATCCAACCTGGGGCATATTCAGGGACGACACAACCCTTCACATCACTCACCTACACAAACCAAATTTGAAAAGCCCCAGACCAAACTCATTCCATGAACACGGAGAAACTGCCATTGCTTGTTCCAGAAAGATATCCATTTTAATTGTATGAGAGCTCTTGGGCAACACATCGTCTAAAGAACACTGAGAGCCTTAATGCCAGTGATGCATAAAGAGCCAAAGTGATGCTTCTACCAACAGCCGTGAGGTTAAAATTGTAAATCTGGAATACATTTTTTGAACAAGCAATCCTCTTCAACTCAATGTACCACCCAGACTAAAGCCCAGGAGTTATTCAGACATTGGATGAGAGTAAGTGCGACACCATTGCAGCAATGTGGGAATGTGAAGATCTGATTGTATTTCTATACTCCAGACTCAGGCTTTCATTGAATATGATCAGTGATCGTGAGACAAAGTGATAGGACAGCTGGGCTGCTTTTGTTCTTTAATAACAACTTAATGACTCATTATGTGTTCCAAGAAATGTAGCAATGCAATGCATTTAAATGTAAAAAATTAAAGCAGCCTGATCCTTATTGTAATGTTTGCGTGCTAGGGTTCGGATTCAAAAGTGTTGGCCTGCTGGGTTAAGTGAACAAAGTGAGCCTGGATTCAATAAAAGGTATGAGTGACTGTCTGAGAATGGCAAGCATATCCTTTGTATCCAATTTAAAAAAAAATCATCATGGTGTAGTGGGTAAACAATACATGTGTAGCCACTAGACCACTAAAGGAGCGGCAGCCATTTTCAATCATGTTTGATGTTTATTATTAGTAGGGGAGAGTGGCCTAAGTTGTGCATTTTGGAAGTTGTGCCACCCCTTGTTTCTAGAAAACCGTGGAAGAAATTGGAAATGTGACCACATATTTAAGAAGAGCCATCCATTTGACTCATCCTGTAAAGAAGGGAGACACAAGGAATAAGATATAAGCACATTTAAGCTCAAAAAACTGTGTTTTGCCTTTCAAAGTAAAATTTCCATGATCAAGGTTTTTTGATTATTGTGTCTGAACAATTATAGACAAGTTTGAAAACATTTGACACATGTTTTAGTGCTTTGGTATGCTACATTTTGAGTCTATACAGTTAGCACAATGTCAGCCCTAAATTGCTGCATCATGCTTATTATCCAAATTTCTGGGATTGGGGTGATTTGTGCCAAAGGGCCTGGGTGAGTTATAAGTAAGTAAGTAAAATGTATTTATAAAAGCACATTTATGACATTTTTGCACTGTCCAAAGTGCTGTACATAGTGCATTCAGTAGGTAAACAATGAAGGTAAAATAACAATAACCAAAATAAAAGACGTAAAGCCCATACATCCACATAAACACAGATAGTAGTGCAGAGGTAAGATAGTTAATGGGGAGGAAACACCAGGGTGTACATATGGGTTTTGAGCCTTGATTTAAAGGCAGAAATGTAGGGGAATCACATTTGTCAGGTGGCAGTTGGTTCCTCAAGCACGGAGCAACTAGTGCAAAGTACATTTCTGAGAGTTGTGCCAGTGGCATGGCTGTATACGCTGGTCACCAAAAGAAAGTGATTGTCTACAGTAGCTCAGAAGAGAGTGACATCTCAATTCCACTTAACGACACCACTGATGAGAGTTCAGATGGCCAGAAAGATTATGATGGTGACTTTGTCATTGTGAGCTTTGCAGGTAAAACCATTAGATCTGCTAGGCCTTGTTTAAGAAAATTGTCCTTCAATCTTTGTCAACTATTTACTTTATTTACTTTAAATACACCTTAAACAAGTGATTGTCTAATGGATTTGTCTTGCATTACAGTTTATGAGATATATATCAATGGCACAATTCACCCCATGGTATTCTCTCCAACCGCACAACTTACACCACACCGGGGGCAAGTTGTGCATCAAGACAACTTTTTTTCCGAAAGCTATATTTCTTCAACAGTTTATTCCAGATCCAAAGTTTTTATTGCCAGGGATGCACAACACCCTGAAATATATATACATATTTGAGTTGGAGACTTTACTGTCAAGGCCTTACTTTAAAGTCACTTTGAGTGAAAAGTTGCACAACTTAGGCCACTCTCCCCTATTTGCAGTTGGATGTGTGACAGCATTTCCTTGGCTCAACACAAAACACTGACCAACTGGCCCTCCCTTTACAGCCTCTCTTAACATACACATATAACACTCTCCAAATTATTTGACTATTTAAATCCCACTCTCGGGTCATTTGGGATGTCAGAGGCTGTAAAAAGTGCTAGTAGTGCAGTCTGTCTGTCCCAGCATGGCTGTGGTAACACTGCTGGCTATTTCCTCCTCGCCATAAGGTAATCATTAGATGTGAGAAGGAGCCAGCAACCAGCTACATAAAATGGGATATCCTCAAAGTTCCAGATCCCTTGCAGGAAAGAAGGGCTCTGTGTTGTAGCAACTGATAAATATGTGGACACTATGTGGACAGCGCAGACAAAGTAGAAGCCGCTGTGGAAGTCTCTGCACGTTTCATCCATTCTTCGGGATGATTGCAAGATCCTTTTTTGTGGTTTTTGAAAGACACTGAAGCAGGGACAAAAAAACTGCCTGAAATGTGGAGCTTCACAAAGACACATGAAATGAGTTAAGCTGAAACAAAAGTCAGTGTAAGTGTTTTTTTTCCTACAGTGTGTTAAACACTGTATTGTACTTTGCACTGATTAATTGTGCATTTGGTAATGGAGAAAAGGAAAGCTTTTTGACGGTGCACGGATGAGAGGAACAAAGCTATGTGATTTGGTGGATTATCATAAAGCGAGCCACCTCAGCCCAGAGGCCTGCTGTTTTCACCTCCATCTCTGCAAATTAGCCCGAACCGATGGAAGGACCATGCTGGACTGAGGCAGAGAAGGCAGAGTGAGGAGAGAGTTCCTGTGGTTCCCTGTGGCTTCAGACCCCTGTAATCAGCATGCCAAGCTCCTGATGTCTAAATCCACAACCCGGGCCCAGACAGTCTACACTTACTACATACACATATACATGTACACACTCGCACGCACGCACGCACGCACACACACACACACACACAAGTTCATACATATAGAACTCCCTCTGTGTGTACATATACAGTATCTCACAAAAGTGAGTACACCCCTCACATTTCTTCACATTTTTCTTTATATCTTTCCATGGGACAACACTGAATAAATGACACTTTAATACAATGTAAAGTAGTCAGTGTACAGCTTGTATAACAGTGAAAATTTACTGTCCCCTCAAAATAACTCGACACACAACCATTAATGTCTAAACTGCTGGCAACAAAAGTGAGTACACCCCTTAGAAAAAATTTACAAATTGGGCCCAAAGTGTAAATATTTTGTGTGGCCACCATTATTTTCCAGCACTGCCTTAACCTTCTTGGGCATGTAGTTCACTAGAGCTTCACAGGTTGCAACTGGAACCCTCTTCCACCCATTTATGACAGCATCACAGAGCTGGTGGATATTAAAGACCTTGCGTTCCTCCACCTTCCATTTGAGGATGCCCCAAAGATGCTCAATAGGGTTTAGGTCTGGAGACATGCTTGGCCAGGCCATAACCTTTACCCTCAGCTTTTTTAGCAAGCCACTGGTCGTCTTGGAGGTGTGTTTGGGGTCGTTATCATGTTGCAATACCACCCTGCGGCCCAGTTTACGAAGGTTGAGTGCACATGGTCAGCGTCGTACACAGAGGTTGGCTTTGGAAAATAGACGTATGAGTGCTGCCAGCATTGCTGAAGGGCTTGAAGGGGTGGGGGGTCAACCTGTCAGTGCTCAGACCATACGCCGCACTCTGCATCATACTGGTCTGCATGGTTGTCATCCCAGAAGGAAGCCTATTCTAAAGATGATGCACAAGAAACCCCACAAAAAGTTTGCTGAAGACAAACAGACTACGGACATGGATTACTGCAACCATGTCCTGTGGTCTGATGAGACCAAAATACATTTATTTGGTTCAGATGGTGTTAAGAGTGTGGAGCGGCAACCAGGTGAGGAGTACAAAGACAAGTGTGTCTTGCCTAGAGTCAAGCATGGTGGTTGGAGTGTCATGGTCTGGGGCTGCATGAGTGCTGCCAGCACTGGGGATCTACAGTTCATTGAATTCTAACATGTACTGTGACATACTGAAGCAGAGCATGATCCCCTCCCTTCATAAACTGGGCCGCAGGGCAGTACTGCAACATGATAACGACCCCAAACACCCCTCCGAACGACCACTGGCTTGTTAAAGAAGCTGAGGGTAAAGGTTATGGACTGGCCAAGCATGTCTCCAGTCTTAAACCCTATTGAGCATCTTTGGGGCATCCTAAAACGGGAGATGGAGGAGCGCAAGGACTCTAATATCCACCAGCTCCTTGATGTCGTCATGAATGGGTAGAAGAGGGTTCCAGTTGCAACCTGTGAAGCTCTAGTGAACTACATGCCCAAGAGGGTTAAGGCAGTGCTAGAAAATAATGATGGCAAAACAAAATATTGACACTTTGGGCCCAATTTGGACATTTTTTCTTAGGGGTGTACTCACTTTTGTTGCCAGCAGTTTAGACATTAATGGCTGTGTGTCGAGTTATTTTGAGGGGACAGTAAATTTACACTGTTATACAAGCTGTACACTGACTACTTGACATTGTATCAAAGTGTCATTTATTCAGTGTTGTCGCATGGAAAGATATAATGAAATATTTGAAGAAATGTTAGGGGTGTACTCACTTTTGTGAGATACTGTATGTACACACAGAGGGAGCTCATGACAAATGGGCTCTGCTGCGATATCTGTTCATGTGGAGTTTGGCGACGGAGCACTTCCCAAATAAATGCAGGACGACTGAGTGTGAAAAACATTTGGTATCTATGCAGTGTTACACTGAGCCCTTAAGAAGTGGGCATGTCTAATTCACTGGCATCATTGGAGTTTTTTGATTCCCAGATAAGAATGCTGAAAAAAGAAACTTGGTAGGGCAGTACTCTGAAACTGTATATTCTATATCAATATTTATATTTATATTTATATTTATATTTATATTTATATTTGAGAATATAAATGTATTGCTTTAACATCTTTTGACATAAATACATAACAAGCGGCTTCCTTACATTATGCTGTTGCTGGTGTTTTACTGTCCAAAAGCTCAATCAAGGACATAGATAGCAGATTAATCAGTCATAAAAATAATTGTTAAAGGCAGCAGTCACATTTCAAGTGAGGGGAATTCCGCAAAAAAATTCCGGAAGTCTTGTCCACCAAGAGATTATATCAAGAGTTTCATGTGAGAAGATTGCCACAAGTCTGTGAAGCATTGGAAAATCTCTTGTCTGAAGGCCAAAAGATACTTATTACTAAAAAAGCTTTTTTTTATTCTTAAAAAATTTTTTTTATTGAAATTGTTGTAATGGTACATGTGGTTCTAGTGTAATGGTTGGAATAGAAAATAGAATAATCATTGTATTACAATAAACCTTTGCAATTTGCACAGGTAATAAAATAAGGTAACCTAAATGTTCTATGCTCAACATTTTTTTTATACACATAAATAAACAAAACCTTTTTCAAATAATGCAAAACAATATAAATATGAATGTTATACTCTGTACTACAACAAACAATCACAAATGCAAAGTGATGCGCTCATTAGGATCAGCCCACACTTTGGATATGGCATCTGCCTGTAACATCAGGTGTTTCTTTAACGAACATCCGGCAAAATCATTCACGACTGGCTGGCTGCTCATCATGCTAAGCAGGAGTGACATGGCCTGTTTTCATCCTTATGTTATTTACAGGGGGGGCTTTGTTAGGCTTAAACGTCATCAGCGACCATCACTATTTATAGCAAAACTCTGACACAGAGGCAGATGATGTCATACTTGCATTCGCACGTGCATGTGCACACGAAGGCGAGGGTATATGGGGCACTATTCAGCAGCGAGAGAGGTCTCCTTCATGTACGCGTGCATTGTTGAAGCGTGGTACAGCCTTTCAGAGCCCAAAGCTAAGTTTAATCAGATAGGAAATACAGCTGTGAAGAAGAGATAAACCGAGAGATAGAACCACCAGAGACAGAGCAAAAGCCATGTGAAACTTCCTGGAGTGGGAGGGAAAGGATTAGGCTAATAACTTGGAGTAAAAAGTTCAGGCCTTTCAATGAGAGAAACTTTTGTTGAGTAGTTGGTATCTAAGGAAGCCCTTTGGGGCCGAGACGGTGAGCTTTTGTACTTGGCACTTAAAGAAAAACTGATAAGTCTAATGCTCCTGGAGGCTTTCATGCCGGGATTTCAATGTGATAAGGATTATATGAAGCGGAGAGCTAGGCAGCTTGACTTTTAAGTTGTGCATTAAATAGACGCTCACCGTTGAATAGCCAAGTAATAAAGACAGCTTTATTATCACAGGGAGAAGTAGTGAATTGCATTGGCAGTCCAGGCCAATGTATGACTCAGACTGAAGGGAATCTCACTCAGCTATGACTAAAGAGCCATTGTTGAAGTAAAATAAAGAGCTGTATTGACTGCCCTCATCTGCTGGTCCTCTATGGGACCTACCGGAGTGGCTGAGTGGGAGGACGGATGACATGGATGATGCTGCAGTGTGTGACTGTGTGTCAAGGCATTGTACAAGTATGTCATGTCATGGTACTGTAGCCAGTCCCTCTGAAATCAACTGGGGTTTAAGTCATTTATCAAGCAGAAAAGGCCAAATATTTGTTTGTAACAGCTTGTCAAGTGTGTGAATTTGCTGCCTTTCCTTGTTTTATATCAATATAAATCTAATCGCGTTTGGTGTGTGGTCTTGGTAGAAAAAGAAAAAATATTTTAACAACTCGTCTTGGGCTATGGTAACTTCTGATGGCCAATTTGTGCCAATGTTCTATAGGTTATACTACTAAATAAACACATTTCAAATAAAATCAATACATACATTACAAAGGAAAATAATAAATTAGGTCTCTGCAATTTCTTTTTACCGAAAACAGCTCTTTGCACTGGGTGAAATCTGCGAGTTGTTAGGTTCACCACTGAAAATGACCCCTTTTATACTGTCAATTGATTAATTGCTTTATGTCAATATCAGTTAAAGCAGCTTTAATCAAGGTTAAACCAATAAATAAGTTGTAATTCTAATATTGACCTACTCTCAGCAGAAGTACATCGCAACCCCAACAACATTCCGCTGAGTTGAATATTTTGGTGTTTGGGCCAAAGACGGCACATGTCCCCCACTACATTGAATCCTGGCCAATCCCCCCTCAATCGTATACTGCACAGTATTGAGATGTTCAGTCATTGTAATAAATCCTTGGTAAAATTGTCCGGTTCCCCAAGACATCTATCATTTACGTAAAACGGTGAGTGTATTCTATGATGTTCAGTATATGCTTCTTAAATACATACATTCTCAGTGATAGGAAAATACGTCAGTCTTAAGCCAAGTTTATCTTCTCTGTGACTTCATCTGTCAGTTCCATCCACAAGTCAACATCCAGAACGCTTCCCAGAGTTTTTTTTTATTTAATTTTATTATCAAAGATAAAAGTCAAACAAATCCACAAAACCAGCCCCAAGCAAATGTTCACCACAAAGGAGTGTACTCAAGGACGAGTCCGTTTTCAAAAAATTACCTAACCATGAGGATAAATAGCCCAGATGACTGGGATCTCTCATGCGTAGTAAGATAAAGGAGAAAAAAGGTGGGGGTAGTGTTGCATTTACTCCACTGGGTCTCCCTGTTCACTCAGAGTCACATTACTTGAAACAACAAAACAACAACATGGGTACATCCAGTTCACTATGCCCAAGAATCTCCGGGTCTCATCGGAACGTTGCAAAATGGGAGCCAACATATTGTGGTTGGTGATCAAAGAGACAATACAATGCTCCCAGATCAGAACTCTCTTGAGTGACTGGATCTAATGTGCTCTTTCAAAAATGGATGTAAAAATAAACATAAACAAAAACATAAAAGAACAGAGTTTTGAAGTTGTATTTGCAAACATCTTTTAAGGCAGTGTATACTGCTTTTATGGTATATGGATATGAAAAGAGTTTGAACCCTGGTTCTTGGTCTTTACTGACCATTTTAGCAGATGATGACTGCTGTTTATTGGACATGTGCTTCTAACATCTGTTTTCTTCAACTCCATCACACTCTGATAGCGTCCACTAACAATAGACAAGTTGACAGATATTAAAGCATCTTTTTGGTGCTGCTAATTGGGTTCGTTCTCAGTTCAGCTATGAAATGCTCATGCCTGACATATAATCACACCTCAGGGTCATAATGCTGCATATTGTCAAAGCCTCAACAAGCTTAGGGCTGAGGTATGGAGAGTGTGGCTATACCTTGTCTAAGGGTTTGTATTTGCCTTTAGATTGTTCATATGGACAAGTCAACCAAACGATCAAAGTGCTTCCAAACCCCCTGGGCAGTACATTGCCAGAGGTGGAAAGAGTACAAAAATATTCTACTCAAGTAAAAGTATGATTACTTGGATGAAATTTTACTTAAGTAAAAGTAAAAGTACTGGTCTAAAAATCTACTGAAGTAAAAGTGAAAACGTAGCTGATTTAAAATGTACTTAAAGTACAAGTTACTAGTTACTTTTTAACAGCGGGAGGGGGCGGGGGTCTCTTCAGTGTAGGGCATAGGCTATATATAGACAAGGGGATATACATCTCAAACTAGTTTTGTTTAATTAATGCAACACTTTTACAAATTAAAGTGCACAAATTAAACAAATCATGTCACCACACATGTATGGATGTATACTGTGTCATTATACTTTAGATAAGCAAATATGGAGCAAATAGTCTGTTAATGTGGGAATTTAACCGGTCTACAGACTGCAGCTGCAGTTCTAACAATGTAATTGTGTAATTGATCTAAACCATGGACATTGCAAGGTTAGGCTGCTCGATTTTGACAAGAATCATAATCTTGATTATTTTGTTTGACATTGTGTAATCACAATTATTATAGACAATTATTCATTGATTTAAGAACTGCAACATGCACTTATGTAACATTTGAAACCATGACTGTTGACTTTAAACATATCCTAATTGAACTGAAAACAAGGAAAATGCAAATAGCCTTTGTAAAACATATTTTTAATAATTAAATAAAATAAGTGTCAAAATCAAAATAAACCGTTGCAAATGTTGTTGATAGGGCATGTCTTTTGCTAGCAGGAATGTGAGGGCATATGATGTTTTGAGGTGCAGCTGGGTCGCATATGCCTTTTTTTCTCTCTCTCTCACGGTCGTGCATGTCATCTGACTCGCGTGTCCACGCGTAACATATCTTGCCCATTAGTTTTACCTTTCTTCTCGACCAAAGGCTGACTTTCTGCCGTCTTCTGGAGGTGTTTCAAAGCTCCCGGCAACACGAAACGTCTCCATCCTACTCTGCACTGTTAAGCTGAAAGCTAAACTAGCCTATCAGGTGAGGGAGGGGCCGATCGCACGGCTGGATGAAAGGCTTGCTGCATTTAAAAGCCTTCACGTGCGGTACAATGATAGTTTAACTAGGATTATTTTGTTTTAATGATAAAGGGAAGCAATGTTTGTTGTTATCATTTAGTTAGGCCTATATTGTGTTCTCTCCTCCTGTCGATCATTCACTGTGTTAGTTTCCGGTATTGTGCCGTAAAAATAAAAGCCCCCCGCGATATTTCTTTTCTTTTCTCTCGTTTCCCTATCTATTTTTTTACTCAGTAACGCAAGTGATATAAAATGTAGCGAAGTACAATACTTCAAAATAAACATACTCAAAGTAAAAGTATAGGTTTTAAAAATCACTTAAAAAATTACAAGTACCCAAAAAAACGACTCAATTACAGGAACGCGAGTAAATGTAATTCGCTACTTTACACCCCTGTACATTGCACAGTAAAAAGTGTGTAAAAGCTAAAACGGTTATCTTCACAAGCCTAAAGTGACGTGGCCACCATCGTTGTCTGTGACCACCTACCAAGCAACCAATACGCCACTGGCTAAAGACAACAGCAAACATTTTGAGGGTGTTTGTCAGTGGACTATCAGCGCAGGTGCAGTGGTGAGGATCTCCAGAGAAAGAGACTGACAGTTGGTGATAAGACTCCTTAAACAGGGCCAGTCCCTCACCCTAAAGTATGACCTTTCCCACATTTCTATTCCCTACAAAGGTCAAGCACTGACTCCTCATGGCTCCAGACCGCTGCTGTGTTTGTGACAGCAGCTACAATATATGTAGTTAGTACTTTGATAACACTGGATACAGTCGGATCGGCGAAAATAAAATGTGGCCAATATCTAATGTAAAAAACAAAATATTCCAAATAGAGACATGAGTTTTGAATTTAGATGTGACACTTACTAACTCTGACCTGAAAAGCAAAAACATTTAAGTCTCAAGTTAAGTGACAGAGTAAAAGCATCAATGCCTAACATAACCAGCCACCTGAAATGTAAAATAAAAAACTATTAACAGAACTTTGGAGGGGGAACTCTTTTTTTAAATGTCGTGCCATTTTACTGGTTATTCCCTAGCCCTACCAAACTTTCAATTTGACTTGGATCTTTCTCCAATGACTCTACAAAACAGTGGCATAATGAGCAGCTTGCCTTCAAACTCTGTGTTAAATATGTGTCCTGTTTTCCACACAAGCCTCTGAAGCATCAGCTTGTGCCATTTCTATGTCTGTTTCATCTAGAGCGCTTTATTGAGCTCCCCAGAGCCCATCCTGTTCCTAAATGTTGAAAGGGGGAGCACAGATGGGACCTGAGCGAAGCCAGGGATGTGTTTGACACACACACACACACACGCACGCACACGCACACGCACACGCACACACACACGCACACACACACACACACACACACACACACACACACACATGCCCTCACTATATTCCGCCTTGCGTTTACAATGCAAACTCACACATGAGCAAGCATACACAAAAGCATAAGCAAATGTCTAAAATGTTTGTTAAAGCCGAACACACACACACACACACACACACACACACACACACACACACACACACACACACACACACACACACACACACACACACACACACACACAAGCGCAGCACTGTGTCCACGAAGAGAGCGCAGCCTGAAGGGGCCAGTGCATCCATACAGAAGGTCAGGCTGAGAAGGACAGATGATGATGCACAGTCAACTTTAATGGCCAGGGGACCCTGAGGTGCTCCCCAGGGTGCTGTACACTCAGTCACAAAACAAACTGCCCAAAACAAGAGAGTGGGCGAAGACTAAGTGAAAGGGATACAAAGACAACTCAAGATAAACAGAAATAAAGTTTAAAAGCTTTTTGCTTTGGTGAAACTGAAAATATATTATGTGACATATTTAAAAAGTGAAAAATCATCAGTTATTCACCTAAACTATACATTTAATTCATTAAAAAGTATGTCCTATTCATATACTGTACATTGTGTGTGGTGTGTACCTTGGCATGCAAAAGCACCATCAGTTTTTTTATAGATCATTTTTGCGCCTATGCCAAATGTAGGGCACATGTTTTATGCATAACTCTTACTTGGAATTATTTATCTGCACAGTTTGGATCATGTGACATTCAACTGAATGATTTTAAATTATAGTAGTAGTACAAGTATAATTCCATACTAAGTTCATTTTAAACTTAAAATCAACAAAAACGTGTACCTGAATTGGGTGTCTTCTTCATGCTCTGGCTTTGCATTGAGTCCACTTCTCTCAGTCGTCAGTTAAAGCAGCGCGTTGGTCCTCAGAGGAAATCCTAGAATTTGTCCGTCTGACGCTGTCCCAAGACTGGAGTGGACTTTGTTGTCTTCCCTACACTTGCTCTTATATACTGCTCGCTCCCACTGCGTGTTGGCACTCTGTGACTGCAGGGCAGCGCAGATGCAAAAGTGCCGTGTGATTCGCCGAGCTTGATGATGTATGTGCACTTTAGCGGGACGCTGAGATTCTCGAGACCCGCACGACCATGGCAAAATAAATGTGAGCGCACGAGCAGGAGGAGTGGGGGTCCGGTGACGCGTCCTTACGCACTGTTCATAATTGGAGAAAGTAGGCCTAGTGTATCTATGTTGTCCAGTTCTGTGCTCCTTGCTCTTGTCTAGTGGTGTGCTCCTCGCTCTCGAAGAAAAATAATGATTTAGTCACAGGCAGCGAACGAGTGTTGCCTTGAAATGAAGCCGACGTGATGCAGGAACAGGATGGATGTCCAACTGCTATCTTTTCCCTCAAGCTTAATTTTATTTCTCATATTTTCATTAAATACATATTATTGTATTTATTAGGCTATTCATGTATCAGTTATGAATGTATGGACATATAGGCCTACTCAAAACTACTCAACACTGTATAGGCCTACAGGTAGGCCTACATCTGAAAATATTAGGCTAGTTCATTAATTAATTGACCAAATCAAGCAATTTTATCATGCTCAGAAAAAAAACATTTGATGGTTCCAGCTTTCTCAAATGAAAGCATCGGCAGCTTTTCTCTTTACTTCTTTTTAATTTCAGACTGTTTTTATTGTATCTCTTGAAACCTTATCCTCGCCTTTGCGGCCATAAAGCAGCATCCTATTTCACACATGAACTCCGGAAATTATCCAGATAATCTGACAAGGAGAATGTCCAAATCTACCTAAATACTAGCTGGGGCCACCTGGGTAAAGTCCGGGTAAAGTCAGGGTCACCCAGGTAATCTCCGGATAGTCACAGTGCATGAGTGAAAGGGGCTCACTGACATGATAAAGCATAAGATACAGTAGCCTATGCACGGTCACCCGTAACAAACACATTGTCATTCTGTTCAACAAAAAGGCATCCCTTCACTTTATAACAGTGCACGCCTGTGATTGAATGCAATGGCTTAGTGTTTTGCTTTTGTGCGAGAAACAGCAGCAGATTTCACCAATCAGCTGTTTTGGCTTATAGTACATGGTTGGAATGACACCTTGCCTGCTTTCGTCTCATACACATCTGAACTTATCTTTTACCTGAAACAAAAACTGGATACGTGTAAGTCAAGAACCTTTTGAATCCAAGGCTGTTCATTGATTGTTATATCTCTCGAAACTGTCTGGCTGGCACACCTGTATGTTGCAGTCAAACAACTGTACAATGCTGCTCTCTTCTGGTCAAAACTGGCAGTACTTCAATTACTTGATAGACAAAAACAGCGTTGATGATGTATCAGGATCTGAGCATAACTTTCAGACCTATTTCCCTGTATTCCAGATGACATAGGCCTAGGCTGTGTTCGGACTGCCATACTAACGTCCTACTCATACTCATTTTGACTTCAATTTGAGTATGTGACGGTTGGGTATGCGAGTTTGGGTATGCGAGAAATTCCCGGATGAGTACTAACTTCCGGGAAGATTTTGGGTATGAATCGATTGCATACTTTTCCTACTCAACCGTCCCACAATGCACTGGGTCATTTCTACCCGCCCAGGAAAATGAAATATTTTCGAGCGAGTTGCTAGGCAACGCCATTGTTTGGGGTCCGCGATCTGACAACTGTACCGTGCAGTCATTCATAAACTCTTACAATAGGAGATGAAGATAAATACCTAACAACATTAGAGTTACTAAGTGAAATGAGTGATGTGAGTCTGATAGTGGAGAGAGATCAGAACAGATCGCTGTTCCACACACCGCGGCTCGTCCAGCTCAACTCACAGACAGCTGAGTGCTGATGAGCCGGACAGAGAGCGTTGGAGGGATCCTCCGCCTCAAAACATAATTATAAAACAAGAGGTCTAAAACACAGATGATGAACACAGGACTGTAAAAATCTAGTTCAATATCTAACCTGCAGAGGGAGGTTATACGCTAAACAGCGTCTAAACTGCCTGAATCTTACAAGAAGAAGAAGAAATTCTTCATTGCCTGAAAACGTATCGACGCACCTCGCATACACAATGGATCTTTGAGTAGACAGTATGTAGTAGGCTATATAGATGGTGAGTATGTAGGATGTAGGACGCTAGTATGGCAGTCCGAACACAGCCCTACTCTTTTTTCCATTCTACATAGCCTACTACATCTGACCATAAAACAAATCTAGTTAGGATGCAGTATGCTACAATTGGGACATACTTTTATTTATTTATTTAATCATAACATTGCGCCTTGATCTTGCCTATATGCGTCGCATCCCCGGTTGTTTTCATACGGAGGCTTCGTCGATGTGACGTCACTTCAGGTGCGCACTGGATTGTGGGTCAGAATTGCCCAAATAGCATGCTGTTTTCAACACTTAACATCTCAACCAGATCTAGTAGACATCCAGGTATTTTTAAGCATACTAAATCGACCACAAGAATTGGGACATCCTAAATCTTTTTTCTACCATACTAAATAGCAGAAAGTATGGGTATTGGAATGCAGCCTTTCATTTGTAGCAGGAGAAGCACAGGTGGAACTGATAATACTAATGAATACTAAACTATTCCAGTGAGCCAGCCTGCGTATTAGCAAGGACCTGAAACAGAGCTTCTAAATAAATTGCATCCTTTAAAAACACAATCATAATTGATACCTGTGCTTTTATGTCTATGACATGGAGGGAAAAAAGCCCTGCACACTTGAATAAAAAGACAGGTCACAGGAGCGAGGAAAATAAGTAGCTTGAACTAGTCCCACACACTGTGCAAGCTTTCACAAATAAAACTGACTTTATTTAGACATCGTTTCGATCTAATGGATCTGCCTCAGGTCTTCTGCTGGTAAAAAGGCCTGATTACTATGGACAAAATATTTTTCACCTGAAGTGTCATAATGTAGAAGCAAACTTGTATGTGAAACAATTCACAGGCTGATTCATTGAAGGATTGCAGCAATCTTTACTTGGTCAAATCAAAGGCTAATACTCACAGTCACATCATACACACAACCTCAACATACTGAGTGAACGGTTTTATAGGCACTTTCCAATATTAACAAAATAAAAACATTCTTAGCTCAGAAAGGAATATTAACACTTCATATTCTGGCAGAAGCAGTGGTCCAGAGTCTGTGTGAGCAGTTTTGCCATCTCCTCAAATGAAGGAAAATCTCATTTCTTATTTCCACTGCAGCAAAATTGTTTAATCTTCAGACAGGTGCAACGTTGACCACATAACAGCAAACTCAAAGTGTTCCTCGGAGAAGATACGTTAAAGTTCTGTAGGCTATATACTGGTTTATGAAGAGAACATGGGAGATGTCTTCCTCAGTATTACAGTAGTGTTTGTCTGCAGTTATTGTTGGTGTTTAATTGAGTGTTGACCTCAATGAAATCATGTCACAAGGTTATTATTTAATATGTTTTTATTGGTTATGAACCACGAAAGCACAATTACACTTTATTTGTAATCATTGTTTAAAATCAATGAAAGAAGAATAAAAAAGGAAAAGCAAACACAAGACTGTAAAGTTAAGGCGACGTGTGGCTGCATGCATGTGTGTGTTGACCGACACGTACAGATGTAAAATCTAGTCGGTTTGAGACAGCTAATGGACGAGATGCACTGATCAGATAACGGTGGTTTTTGAACCTTTCCAGGAAGCTCAGATGAATTAGTTCTCATCGAGCTGCGACTATCTTTTAGTATGTGTTCCTCTAAAGACCCACACTCACAGTCTCACCACATCCCAACGTGCTCACAGTTGACTATGTCGGTTGACTATTAAGATAAGGTCAATGGTTGACTATGAAGGTGTACATACCACACAATGGGCCTATAGGTTATGTGAACTGGTCATGTAAACTGTTCAGTGTGTGCTCAATTTTAATAAATAAAGGATCAACGTTGTATTGCACAAAATAATTCAAAAATGGTTGACATATTTCAACATCACTGTCCTTTAAACAACCACAGTGCATTATAATCATTATTATTGTGGTGCCTGTCAGACCTTGTCTGTGCAATGCCATGTGGTATAGTTGGGCAAGCACTTCCTGCCCTTTACTGTCATACGAGTGTGTCGCTCTGAAAAACATTTCTGGTGTTGTTGTGTGGTTAATACATGCAAACCCACATGCAGGCTGGAACACAACAGGTGCAAATACAACTCTCCTTCTTGTCACGGCAAAGCTTCGGCCCAGAAAGCACTTTACAAATACCAGTATGAAGTATGATTTCGTAGCACTAAAGTTGCATGATTTACAATATGCATCAAAACCACTAGCTGAGTTTGGTAGGAAAGAAAAAACTATGAAAAACAAAAAAAAAAATCTTAAAATTAAGAATAATCTCAGCAGATGAAGACATATTGTGTTATTAATCACAATTAGAATGAATTAATCAAATCATTATAACATAACTATCAGCAACCTTATAATTTTCCATATTTGTTCGCAATGAACCCCATTATAAATGTACAGATTATCTGGGTCATGTGAGAACTCAGACATACAAACCACCAAAGCAATCGAGCCACAGAATGCCACGTTCAAACAAATCTATAATTTTGCCTGTTTCCTTTGGCAAGGAGATATCTGTAATTAGAAATAGTTTAATTAATATGTACTTTGGATTAAATATTATTCATAATTATTATAAATCAGTTTGTTACAATAATTCTAAGTAAAAGTAGATTTAACAATTTTTTATAGAGATAAGAGACAACATATAACTGTATTCAAGTATATATTAACTAAAGTATCACTATGACTGGTGATAAAGCAGTCAAATATGAAAACACTTGATAAAAATGTTGAAACAAACAAATGCTGATAGTCAAAACAAATACTATGAGGAATAATAAAACACTAAAACCCTGCCTCACCCGCGTTATTGGGGACGATCCCTCGTGCACAGTTGGATTTGATTATGAACATCTTTTAACAGGAGAGGATGATCAACTTACTTTTTTTTGTGCCTTTCTATAGCTACTTTCGTCTCCTTTCTAATCTGAATAGGGGTTTTTACATCCATCCAAAGCAATTTTTGCTTTTCTTATTTTTTGGTCTTCATGGTCCCATAACTATTTTCACATTCAACTGACATCACTGCATCATGTATATTCTATAGACCAGGTTTTCCTGAAGAAAAATATGTCATAGCTTGATTGTGCATCACAGGGCGCATGTTACACAAGGTTTATTAGATAATATATCCAGACGGACCAGAAATGGCTGCAAGGTGAACCGAAGAAGATGGCCAGGAAGCCAATATCATATGATCTGCTATGCTAAGCAAAATCTTATGGTCTCTGCGATTGAGGGCGGAGGCCATCTTTGGTCATGACTTCATATATATAATCATTGGAGGCCAGCGGAGCACTTGTTGTCCTTCTTCTGATGCTCGTACATTGTTTCACCTGTTGGTAGTAAAATACCACAGTAGAGATTGTCTGAATATTATGAAAGTGTGCAAGTCAAGAGTAAAATACAGCTTTCACAAACTACAATCGGTTGAAAAATAACCAACTACTGCCTATCAGTGGCCTACTGCACAATTGCCCTATAAGTTGCCCTTAGAATAGTAAAGACACATTGGAGTACAAACTTCCTGAAGGTAAGTAATGTTAAGAGGAGTTGTGGGAATTCAGTATAAAAGTATATTAGGAGCAGCAATGGTAGAAACATTATGTGCTAACGCATATGTCTGGGGAAAGAATATATTACAAAAATAATGAAAGTAAATAGGACTAGAATTATGTTTCACATTGGAAAGTTTTCCTGTATAAAATTTGCCTGACTGCTGCGACATGACATTTGTATCATTGAAATGAAGTCATTCTAAGACTTGTGTGCAAGGATCTGAGCACTGTTTTCTTCAAGAAAAACGACTTCCTTCATGGCTGTATATAGCTGAGTGAAAATCAGGGAGGCTTGATTTATTTAAAGAAACCTCTTAGAAATGAAATGAAAAATTTGAACAGAGTAAAATCACGGCAAGTTTAAGGATTTTTACACCCTCAACCTGCAGATAGAGCATTCATTAGCTTTACAGTATATGTAATCAGCATGAATATCTCAATTTCTCACAGCTTATGTTTTCATCAGTTTGGTGGCTTTGGTTGGAAACAGTGACATAGACTGATATGGTGCACACATTGACATAGAGATAACATCTGCAGACAATGGAGGTAACCACTGCTGAGCCTGGCCGCCCTACTTGAATATTTTTGTTATTCGAGACGTCTGAACTCACCCTCGGAGTGACTATCAGGATGAAGATCATGGTTACCAGCGTACTGATGACGCAGGTGGCGCTAACGATTAACACCAGTGGTAGAACTTTCTCGTTGGCACAGGCGCAAGGCTCTATTTCTGATCCGGAACATGGTACCACTCCTGTGGGAAATTGCCCTAAACAAAAAAACAAACACGGGTTGAAACAAATAAAGTGTACTGTCTACATGCAAAGGTTCCATCTAGTGATAGCATTGGCAAATAGGTTCCCTATTTTTTCACAAGAAATACTCTTAAAGATGATATTGAACCAATAATGTGTCACATGCTATGTAGTTGGATCTAGGATCTGCAAAAAATACCAGACATACAACTGAAAGGCAAACATACGTCTGAGCAACAGTTAAAAAACAATATAAGAAATCACCAGTCATTGGTCAAATAAATTGGAAGCTTAGTATCAAAATCGGTGCAGATTTAAATGGAAAGACGGTTCTTTTTTAGTGTCTAGTCTACAATAATTCCTTTAACAAGCTGAATTTAACAGGCGCATTGCTTTAGTACAGCGGTTCCCAACCTTTTTTAGCCGCGCACCCCCTTCTATGTCCCAACCAGGTTGACGCACCCCCACACATAAAAAAAAATGCAACAATCTTTTTGTAGCCATATTAAAGATGGCATGTTTAATCATGCTCAAATGACCAGAACACACATGATAAAATAATCACGATCACAACAAGGGGCAGAAAGCAGATAAAATGGGGAAAATATTATAGCCTAATATTTTGAGTCACGTTGAGCAACAATTGCAGCAAGTTTAAATGACCGTGGAGCAAACAACCCCGTCATCATAAAACAGGTTATGGAAATAAAATTAGAATGGCAGTAATTTTAAATAAATTGCGAGAATGAATGTAGAGGCCACAAACTAGGTGCGCATATGCGTAGAAGAAGATAACTTCGCTTCATTTTGAATAGCCTCCATTTATTTATTAACTAAAATTCAAGTTTTTGATTCTAAATTTTACAAAGGAAATGTTTATTTACACGTCTTTATTGTGTGGAGAAAAAACACTGTACCCGTATTGGTCCGAGTATAAGACAACCCCGATTATAAGACGAACCCCCCGTTTTTCAAAACTCAACTCAATACATTTTATTTATTTAAATAATGTACGAAAATAAAAACGCATTGAAAAAAACACTTTTCTTCATTGCAAATAAACAGTAGGATAGTGTAAATAGACCGAACTCTGATGTGTTCACTACAGACTATTCTTCACAGGCAAATTCCTCTGCCCCCCTGTGATCGCTCTCGCTGTCATCTCTCCTATACTCTGGTTCGGTGCATAGCGGGTCATCCTCGCTGCTGTCCTCGGTTTCTGAGACGCAGCATTTATTTAATGCTCATAGTTAATCACATAGCCTAGTGCTGAAACGAAAGCTATCAACGCTGTGGTTTAAGGCTGAAATGATAACCGGGGCACTTAACGTTGTCGAGGGGAAGCCCTCCGAGATCTCCGTTGGTTTCAGTTTACAGCTCACAAAGTGACAATCACCACCATCACATGGACAGCGTTTAAATAAAGCGTCTCATTTTTAAAATCATTAGAGCTTTGATGCAAATGAGGAAATCTGAACATTACAGCAGCAGTGCTGGTGCGTAAAAGGACAGCGCAGTTGGCATCTCTCCTCAGCACAACTGCAGCAGCTAAAAAGCCACAGTCGATCGCTCTGCCGATTCCTGCCTCTGACACGTTGACTCGCAACATAATGATTTGAGGCTTTGAATCGGCTTTATCGATGTCCCGTGCCTCTTTTTTCTCTCCACACAAAGCGTTCTCTCTCCAAGCGCACAAACGCCCCGGCCGCTTCCGAGAGCACAGCCAGTGTTCCATCCGATTAAAAAAAGAAAATAAACACAACTTGGAAAACACGACCCGACTTTTTACGACCTATTTCCGCGAAAATAAAACCCTCTTATACTCGGACCAATATGGATTGTGTAATGATCAGACCGCCATTACATTTTTCATTTCGCGCACCCCCTAGCAGCAGCTCACGCACCCCCAGGGGTGCGCGCACCACACTTTGGGAATCCCTGCTTTAGTAAAACTGTTGTTAAAACTTCAAAATAGAAATTGATTGGTTAGTAATGGGTTAGCACTAATGGCATATCAGCTGAATGGACTGATAAATCACAGTTTAAATCAATTCAATCTAACCATTGATTAGACTGCAGAGGGCAGGGTTCCCAAACTATTTAGAGCCCAACTGCTGTTCAATATTTATCTATACGCTTCCAATTTTTCTCATCCTGAAAACAAATTCAGCCTATAAGCATAGTTTGACTCAATTTAAGTTTTAATTACCGAATTCTTCCTTTTTTGGGGCCAAAATATTTCAGATGTAAATAATACAATTTGGTTTCTGGTGTCTTTTGAAATGTATTTTTTCACTTTGTTTCCCTATGAAATGTACTAAACGTAAAAAAAAAATGGATAACAGAAAAAGGTACACCCTTGAAAGAAGACCTTGTGTAATCTTTTGAGAAGCAGAGATAAGTACGCACCTCTAACAACAAGTGTGTAGACCTGGCATTGTGCTTCACCAGATGATGGAGGAAATTTTGTGTAGACGCATCTGTAGACACCAGAGTCATCCACGGTCAGGTTGCTGATGGTGACGGTGTGGTTGGCCAGAGATCCCTTTGTCTGAATCCTCTTTGTGTATCTACTACCCGGGGTGATTCTGTCCTCTGATCCTGCATTGGGGCGATAGTAAAGCACCTCATGGCGCAGCTTAAAATGTTGATAGAGATACATTCCAACGTACCCCTCAAAGCTTTCGACACATCCTGCTAAGGAACACTCCAAGGTTACGCTCTCTCCGGACTCTCCCCACTCTGCAGTGCTCTCTGTCATGAAATAGACAAACTGTCTTATTAGAGGGTCTTAAAACAAAACACACATCACAGCCATCTCCATTATAAGAACAATGGATAACAATATAACCTGAAGCAGCAACTGAAACTATTTAGCAAAGTTCTGCAATAGTCCTCTCATCTGGTCTAGTGCACATTGTGGCACTGCACAAATGTTGGTAAAATGTTTGTTTAAAAAAAAAAAGACTATAAGGTCATACCTGCATTGGCAGAAAGACAGAGCAGCAGCAGCATGTGACAACAGAGTAGCATCATCTTGCAGCAGTGACACTGCTTATGTTTCTCATAACTACTGTATATACACAGCAGTGCCAGTGCTTCCTTTCCTTTGATGTGGGGTTATAAAGGGCCACCTGCGAAGAAAAATCATTTAATTTCAGTCATTTCCTCATGAGCCTTCAGATAGTCCGCTGATTGGCCACGGTGTTGATATGTTGAAAATCATACAGTGAAAGTGTGTTGATGAAAGAAATTATATAGACTAACAAATTCCTTTCATTTGGGATATGTGTGTGTGTGTGTGTGTGTGTGTGTGTGTGTGTGTGTGTGTGTGTTCCCTTATTGAGCCCCTGGTACTACCTGTTCAATTAGGTGAGATTGCCCCCTTGTGGAGGTTACACAAACAATTTTCAAATACATTCAACATGACAAGAGCCTTTTATTTAAATCCACATTGAATGTATATATAGGGTTTGATCTATATAATGCTGTTTTTGAAAACATTTCAATTACATTTAGAGAAAGAAAATACATCTTACTGGCAGTCGCTCTATTTATTTTCTATATGTTTATGTGGTGATTATTTGGACAACAACCAGAACAACAAAAGTATTAGCATTCAATATACAGGTGTAAGACAAATATACATGTAGAACTCACAGTTTAATAAGATACAATGGCATAATCCTGGAATAAAAACTGTTCTACAATTCTCACACTTGATGGAACCTGTAAGGACACAAGTGTATGAAATGATGTTAAGAAGATCTTGTTTCAATATTGTATAGTCTTGTAGACTTATGAGTTCTGACCATGTTGTCACTGAATGATCCCACGGACAGGAACAGTAAAAGTCAAGACATCCAAAAGTATGTACAACCTGTAACGAACAGCCGCTGACCCTGTTCTGAATTGACAAATTGAATTGAATTGATCATCCATAGACATTTAGGATTACATACACAGATATCAAACCTTTCATTAGTTAGTTAGTTAGTTAGTTAGTTAGTTTATTCGTCAAATGCACAACATAACAGGCAAGCAGTCATAGCTGGCAATGAAATTTTTGTGTTCCAAGCTCTCCTCAATAATGCAACAATAAAAAATTTAAAAATAGTATAGAGTATATAGAGTAAAAGAGTAACAACATGTAGTGCAATAAGAAATTTTAGATAAAATAAACCTAGAATATATGTACAGTATATGTATATATATATATATGTATTCTTTACATACATGTTTACATGTTTGTGTATGTGTGTGTGTGTGTGTGTATATATATATATATATATATATATATATATATATATATATATATGTGTATGTGTGTGTATGTATGTGTATATATATATATATATATATATATATATACACACACACACACACACAAACATGTAAACATGTATGTAAAGAATACATATACATATATATATAAGTGTCTCAGGCAGCAGTTAAGGGACTTGCGGAGTTCAACATTCTTGTGCTGCTCGGAAAAAAGCTGTTCTTGAACCTGGTGGTTCTGGTTTTGATGCTCCGATACCGTCTGCCTGACAGTAGCAGAGTGAACAGTTCCTGGCTAGGGTGGCTGTGGTCGTTGAGAATGCGTTGTGCTTTTCTCCAACATCTTCGGGTGTAGAGGTCATGTATGGATGGCAGATCAGACCAGGAGCCTATCCGAAAAGTCCAATCTCCTAACCTATATGCCTCCTTTCCTATGCCTTAACCCCTAAACGTCATCGGGGTTAAGGAGAGATGAAAGGTGCTTCCTATCAAACATAGGAAAGGACAGCGCTGTTTCAAATGAATTCGACTCCACCTTTCCTAACCGACGTCATTGCGTGACGGCGAGTATTGCTGACGTGAGTCGCGTGAAACTACACTATTCTCCGAAAATTGACTACAACAAGCGCTCGTTTGATCCATGCGTTCTTTTCATTTTGATTTTAATCAGGTTGTCGCCAACAGAGTGAGAATCACTCCCATATATCCCAATTCACATGTGGAATAAAAAGAGGCTACACTTAGCCTATGTTGATGTTGAAATGAACTGCCCCCAGTAACTTCATTAAATGTGAAGTTGGTATTTTATTTTCTAATGGTGTAAACGATGTGCTACGAAAATAACTAAATTATGATGTTGGTCTTTTATGAGTTCTTTATTATCTTAATGGGGGGGGGGTATTTTGTTTTAGCTGAGTTAAATCTTCCTCTCTTCTCTTCTCTTCTCCTCTCCTCTCTTCTGTTTTGCCTCTCGTTCGTATTCGTGTAGAGTCGGTAAACTCCGGCGGTGGCTTGTTGCTTTAAATCTTGCCGCCGTAAAGGATTATGGGATACCACTATCTCCTTTCCTTTAGCATAGGTTGGTCAGGAGTAACCTATGCTAAAGGAGGGTTAAAGGATGAATCGAGGCTCCTTTCCTATGCCTTTCCTAAGCATTTTGGGAATTCGGATCACCTATCCGCCGAGTACTTCCGGTTCATCTCGATAGGAAAGGAAATTTCCTATGCAAAAAAAAGTTTTCGGATAGGCCCCTGGAGTCGAATTCATTTGACACAGCGCTGTCCTTTCCTATGTTCGATAGGAAGCACCTTTCATCTCTCCTTAACCCCGATGACGTTTAGGGGTTAAGGCATAGGAAAGGAGGTTTATAGGTTAGGAGATTGGACTTTTCGGATAGGCCCCTGGTGATGTGCTGTGCGGTTTTCACGACCCTCTGCAGAGCTTTACGGTCGCGGTCGTTGCAGTTTCCATTGACATACATATTCCATCTATTTAGCTCTTATTTTCTTGAAAGTCTAACAGAGACCGTCTTAGGACTGCCTGAGTGTATGGTGTGAAATCTGGGCTGACGACAAAACTTTTCTAAAGCTGCTGATCGTGAATTAGGACATGATTTGATTCTGTGGGAATAGATAAGCAAGCATGAGGTAAACATTCTTTCAGTCCGGATGTCCTCTACTGTGTGTGTGAGCTCCCACCCACTCAACCACCAACCTCGAGGTGGGACCTAACGTGCTGCTAGCTTCATACTGAGGAACTCCCTCGCATGCAGCCCTGTACCCTCTGTTAGAATGCAGACCTAATCTCTTCCATGTACAAGAGCTTTTCTGGCTCTGTTTTTATTTTATCTTATTTTTGAATCAAAAGCTGTTTAGCAGAACTAGGGCTTCTCAAACTCTTTCTACAGACATACTTTAGATTCAGGCCCCAACAGTAAAAACTGAAACTGGAATGTCTTCTTTCAGAAATATTTACTCCCACACACAAACACCCTTTATAACAGATCTTCAATTTGATACTCTGTTTCCTGCAGTTTCCAAGACCATGTGATGGAATTATTCATCTCAATTGTTTGTGTTGTTGGTGAAACTTGATGAAATACCTTTTAAACTGCTGGTGCTGTTGTTGTTTAATGGTTAATCGTGCACACTTGCAATCCTATTCAATAGCTTTTAAGTGTAAATAAAGTTTTAATCAAAGGAATATACACTCAGTAGTCAAGTTTATTGGCCACTAAAACTAGTGCAACAGCCCTGACGTAAATCCTACATTCACAAAGGTATTGATTTTCTGCTTTTGCTGAACTGGTGTTGAATGTCAACTATACATGTTTTGGAGTCTGCCCTTTGTGGCAAGTTGCATTATTATTTAGAGAGGTATTTCTATCATTTAACACAACATCATTGAAGTAAATAGAGTGGACAAAACAATAAAAACACCTATCAGAATAATACAATACAAGACTTCAGATAACTTCAATACTTACTTGCTTGTTATCAAGCTCTCAGTCCTATCACAAGGCTTTGATCAACAGATGACAGGGTTGGTTAAATTGCCATGGATATGTCGATGTTGAACACTTTGCAGGACTCTGTGCACCACCGTGATCACCAGGGCAACATATAATACAATGCTGGAGGAAACCATTCAAAATGACACTTAGTGTAAAATCTAGAAGAAAAAAAAACTATTTCACAACAAGGTATTTCTAATCTGTTGCTTCACAACATGTTGTAATGCTGATTGTCCAACAGATGGCAGGATTGCGTCCAGCAATATTCATGTTAAACCTGGTTCAGAATGATCTCTGATATCAATAGTGATATGTTTTATTTACTGATATAAAAACAAACTGCAGAAATATTGATATGACACTTGATCCCAGTGAACATCTTGTAAAAAACTGAAATTTTAAATACAATTATCAGAAGGTGCAGGTTTGAAAGTATCACAGATAACCATCGCTCACCAGTACTAGGTTACACACAGTATCTTTTAGACAGACAGACTTCATAACAATATAAGGCTGGAAAGATTAAAGTGTGTGCAATGATGGTGAAGCTTGTCAAGGTTGTATGCACATACTAGGCCATTTTCATACACGGAAAGTGATGAGAAAGATAAAGAAGGGTGATGGTAATCATTCTAACAGCAGACTGCAGAAGCTCTCTTGCGGTGATAAAATGCTGTTATCAAATGAGCTTATCAGGAAGACAAAATGCAAACCACCAACAACAACATCTTTCAGAAATAGCCACCATCTGAGAGAGGAGCAGCTACACTCTAAATTAAGTGTACTGTTGAGATAATGTGTAGCAGACAGGACATTATTTTTCATGTCTGTGTTCAACTGACACTGGGGTCTGTGGGCGAGGAAAAGAAAAGGCAGGTACCCATGAAAAAGACTGCCATTGGTAAGACTCAATCTACATGATTGAGCAGCAAAATAATGATAAAAAAAATAAAATAATTCCAATTGTTCTTTCTTCCATTTCAAAATGTGTTTAATAACAAATGAAAACAATAAAAAAATCACAGATCACAGTTATGGTCACATGTTAAACAGTGTGTTTTAATCACAGAAACAAAACAGTTAAAATTGTCGGGACTTTTAGTTGTTTTTAGGTTTAACAACTCAAATTCACACACACACACACACACACACACACACACAGCATTAAACTTTGTACACATTTATAAAAACAGTACTTACAAAACAATACACTCAAGCACATCTATAACATTCTGTTGTGTTACGTTTGCATTTGTTTACACATCCAGACTACAATTTTACAATTTAAAACCTTTGAACCTTTACGTGTCGTGGACGTGTTTACCTGCCTGAAAGCCAATGATTAACCTCAATAGAACCAAGATAAATCATACACTTGAGTAGATGTTGATAAGGTGTTTTTGTTGTACACTTTAAATTGAGATTTTTTTTATTGGTGTCAGGACAAAGCTTTGGGCACAGCTGGGATCATTACCAAGCAGGTCTCAGATCAAAAATCATGCTAGCAAAATCTTACAAATGTGGGTTTTTATTTCTCTTTGAAAGCTGGTATCAGAAGAAACTTACATAAACACAGTCTTAGCGATGACAGTTAAGAGGAACAGTGTGTTTCTACTTTAATATACATCACAGACTATTTTGCAGTAGCATGCAAATAAGAAATTAATATGGAAGTGCAACCAACATTTATCAAGAGAACTTTCTCGGTGGTCGGAAAAAGGATGTGAAATGTACTGGAATGGAATGTTCTCAGGCAGTGAGGGGTAATAGTTTGCATAAAGTTTGAGCACATGCTTTGCCTTAATAAGGATATAACCAAAGGGTTCTAAAAACCATGAGGAGCTTCTGAACAAGGACCAAAAAATGATAAGCCTGGTGATATTCCATGTTTTCATTCTTTTCTACAAATCCCATGATGAGACAAAAATGTCAATAAAGGGGCGCCCTTAGCTCAGTTGGTAGGACGTCCCCATGGGCCTCGGCCAGCAGCGGACCCGGGTTCGATTCCAGCCCGCGGTCGTTCTCTGCATGTCACTCCCCTCTCTGCCCCATTTCAACTCTGCCTCTGCACTATCAATAAAGCATAAAAATGCCAATGCCAATAAAAAAATATGATTGATTATTAGGCTTGCTGTTGTTTATCTGCTGTGCCATAAGACCTCCATTGTTGTCCAGGGTTTGCCCCTGTTACAAACATGAGGTGTTTCAATGGTTCAGTGATGTGTGCACAGCAAAGTCGGAGGTTAGACAGACAGGACAGAAAGGTCAAACAGTAGTGTTCTGATTGAGCTTTACAGAGCTTGTACTACATATAAGTTGAGTCTGAAACCTACAAAAATAAAAAGCATATGGCTACATTTCCTTGGAAGAGACATACACGCGAACGCACACGCACACACACACACACACACACATATATATATATCTCTCTGCCCCTATCCTATGAATATGATTCAACATTTTCCTAATAACGCTGACATAATATGAGAAGAGGAAATGGGAAGAAGAAGGGCCACCCCCGCCAAGCTGCCAGAGGCTAAAGTTACTGCGTGGGCTAAACAATGACCTTATTAAATATGGTTTCTCCACCAACAACCAACGCATATCATATACAATTCAAATATCAGGTTAGTTTTTGAAGACAATACGTATTGCTCCTGATTAGGCTGACAAGAGTTTTTAAGGTCACAGGACCAGAAGGAGACCCAGGTGTCCAAGACTGATTTAGAATCAGTGACGACCAGTAAGATCTTTGATTAGATTTAGACCCTGATTAAGTGTGAGCTTAGTAAGCTAAGGTGAAATAAGCACTTTCAGTTCCTCTGATAAATTTGAGTAATACAAGTGATTCCTGGTTACATATACAGTTTGTTTGCCAAAGGAAAACTACAACAACAGACCAGAGTTCAGCAAACAGGGTGTGTTGATTTGAGAGGTTGCTGTGAGTATGCTTGCATATTGCCATCACATGCAGTGTCTCCTGAATAGAGGGTGCGAGAGAATGGGAGAAGGCGTTTAGATATTTCATTATTACTGGTTGACTACCAGTACACACAGGTATAAGAACAGAGTGGTGAAAATAATAATCTTAATTGTTTGCTTGAAACATTATAATTACCTCAGGCCTGGCAGTCTTGGCTTTTCTCATCCATCTCCTGATTAACACCTGCAAAAAGATTGAATATGAAAGCCTGAGTTCATTCTTACAGAGAACATTTGAGAACAGTAATACAACTCGAGAAAAAAGTTTTATAAACAGAAAAATAACAGGTTTTATTCATTTTTTTTGACATGGTGAGTGAAACTATTGTAATCTAGACTTACCGTCCTCAATAAATGAGTCGCCTGTAGGAACCCTGTCATGGTCACCTGGAAAAAATAAAACATTTCACTGCGGGTTACAATGGGTGGGTGTAAACCACAACATATTTAGCAGGTTCACAGTATGCAAGCATAGACAGATTCGAGGTGTTAAGTGTCCGAAACAAAAGTCAGGTTATATTATGATGAAGAAAATGGTGATTAGTAAGAAAGCCCTGTTTCCCCTCAAGTCATTGAAAAAAAAACTTTAGATATTTTGTCACCAAAACAGGGCAGGGATAGTGAAGTCTTTTGATCAGCGGTGAGCGTGTGCTCCAACTTCAACAGAGTTGAAAAGTACATGCTCGAACAGGCTTGGAATGCGATCAGAAGCCTGACTTTGGTGAGAGAGTTTGGTTTCATGTTGCCTTGAAATGTGTAGTCCACCAATGTTTTTTAATATTTTCTTAATTTGTAATCATTTTAGCCAACTGAATCATTTAACACCAGTCATTTATCTTTCAGCGGGACTGGAGTAGAGGTTTGGGTGGCTAAAACAAGCAGATAGATGGAAACATGAATGGATATAACCTCAAAATAAACCCATATGCCTTTCCTTTTGAGTTTGAAAAAGAACATTAGTAGAATGTCCAATGAACAACATACCCATGAGGGGTGCTGTAGAGGGCCTCCGGGCCTCTGTCATGGAAATGAATGAGTGGATGAGGATGACATTTTGTACACAAAACTTTGCAGTAACAACACTTTTTAACCCAACCTTAGAAGCGTGTACTTTCCCACATGGCTGCTTGCCAGGTGTATTTCAGGTTCTTCCTCAAACTGTTGCATAGTTAAACGTATCTATTGAATGCGTACTTCCTTTTAGCTCTTTGTGTGTGAAGCAAACAACCCCAAATGAAATCCCAGGCAACATTTGAGAACAGTTTGAAATATAATTTCAGTTCCCAATCAAATATTACAGTAATAGTGGTATAGTATTCATCTAATTGTATATTCTAAAGGTAATGCTTCAGGTCATTGGATAGGTTATTTCAGATGCCTCCTCCCATCGAAAGGCTTTTGTCTTTTACCAGGGTTGAAGTATGTCCTAAAACAAGTGTGTGTATATATATATATATATATATATATATATATATATATATATATACACACCATTGTTTTTGGTATAATATTTCCTTAATATTCAAGTATTGACCAAAAGCCACAAGGGGCCTGTGTGGCTACTCACTTTGCGATCGTCTTCTGTGAACCCAGAGCAGCACCAACAGCAACCCAACGATCAGCGAGCCGATGACCACCACAGGAGCCACTATTTTAGAGGCTGGACCCAGAGCTTCTCCTTTATTCTCTATATAAAAAAAAATAAGAATAAAGGTTCAAGGCCTTAATACTTTCATGAATAAACAGAGTGAAGATGTGAAGTGATTGTTAAAATATACAGGTATACAGGCACTAAATACAGTACTTAGCAATATACATTCCCTTTCTCTTTTGACTCCCAGTGGTCTTAACAATTTGGAGTGGGAACAGAACTAGGTAACACACTAAGCATAGTTTATGCTTAACCAAGAATGAACTAACCATTAATAACTAAGCATTAACAGGTAGTCAATGCTTAATACGCATTTACTTCGCATTAACTAACAGTTAATAGTATGAACTAAGCATGACCTACCAGTTAATAAATGTACCCTTATTGTAAAGTGTTACCCACAAATAAATAAAGTAGACAGTGAACAGGAAGCAATATTGCAGGCAGGCAGCACTTGGATTGCAACAGTGTGAAAGCTGAGAGAACTGCAGATACCGATGAGCTGATGATAGATGACATTTTACTGTTGGACAGCGCTTTGAGAACCTAAATAACAGCTAAGCTAGGGCTGGCTGGAAGTTGACAAGTGAACCTGGTGATGAGTGTTAAACTCAATGAAAATGAATAGTCGGTCAGAGAATGTAGTTCGACAACATGAGCAGAACTAGCCATTCTTATCAGTCTCTGGCCCACATGCATAGTTTCCTAGAGATAACAGGTCAGATATAGAGACATGTTGCAGCCCCTTGCTATTCATAGAATTGTGCTTTTCTTTAAAATGTTGTGGACACATGCACGAAACCTCTGACTTAAAAAAAAACATTGCAGAAGTTCAAGTTGAGAAATCGTGAACAAGTTGTATATGTTACAATCGTGACATCACGTTTTACTTAAAAATTCGGGTGAAGTATGACCCAACGTGTAGCTTTGGCTTAAACCTCTGTATGACATTTCATTGTGTGACGCAGGATGGAGCAAAGACAACGACTAAAAGGCATCTAGACACATACCTCCAGTTGTTGGTACGTCCGGTACTTCAAATGTGAATTCCCCCTCTTTGCTTCCAGAGGCGTTGAACACTTTGCACTTATACTTGGGGAAAATGGACCCTGGCAGCAAAGTCATCTCGCTGGAGAGGTCAAACAGACCACTTTCTCTTTGGTTCACGTCCATTTTAGAGCTCTTTGTCCAGTCCTTGTCGTGCTCATCAAACCAGCGAATTTGGCCCTTTGGATAGCCACCTTTAGAGGTACAATTCAGGGAACTCAGGGTACTTCCACTGAGGGTCTCAGGGATGGTGTGGACTGTTGGCATGCTGTATTTGGCTGCAGAGAGAAAACAGAAAGCAACCATGATCATTTAGCTGAACATTGCACCATGGCGTCAATCAAATGACACCAAATTATCACAAAATTATTAAGTGACCATGATAATTGACCGTGGTCTATGGAGAACAATGTGTGGTAAGCCAGACAAATGATAAAGAAATTGGCACGCACAATAGGTTTTTCTGGCTGTGTGAATATTTGTCATAGTGAAACAGAAAGTAAGTAAAGACAAACACGTACACTGACAGGGGGAATGCCAATCTAAGAAAAAAAATTCCCTGGTTTCGTAAAAAAAATCCTCATTCCATCAAGCCCACAGTTAAATGTGTGGGCTTATTCATGCTTATACATTTGGAATGAGCTAGTAGGGGATAGGTTTGAAGAGACATTTTGAAGTCACAATGCTCAATTTTCTGTGCCAAAATGATTGTTAAAATATTTTCAATGGTCTACCAAGGCCGAGGATTCTCACCTGTGACTTTAAATCTGATGCTTTTTTCGTCATTCCCACTGTCTGTCATCACCAAGCATGTGTACACTCCCTCGTCCTCTACAGCTGTGTTGCTGATGAAAAGGGATACGTTCAAGTTCATGTCGTTCCAGGAAGGCTCAGAGAACGAATAGCCTGGAAGAGGCATAGTTACTTTGTCTTCGTTAAAAACCAGTAAGGTCTTCAGCCCTTTCTTCCAAGTGACCACTAGGATTTTTGGGTCTTTTACGTCCGACCCGGCTTGGACCACACACTCCACCAGTGACTTCAAGCCATACTGTCCCACTTGTCCAGTCGTGCATTCCAGAGAAATAAAAGCTGCAGAAGAAGAAACATGTTTGTGTTTTAAAGGAATGAGGGAAGACACCTCACACTTAATCATATTCGCAGATCACAATGGAACTTATGATTTACCACGTACTATTTACTACTTACTATTCTTCGAAATTCCTGCAGTTATACAGATGACGCTGAAGATAAAGAGGATATCAATGGAGGCCATGTTCATGTACCTGAAATGACAGTCAATACAACAATGTGGGAATCAGTTTAAATGTAACAAACACATTCTGTTTTTGGGCTGATGGTGGATGTATTTCTGTGAATCAACCCGCAGGGTGATAAGGGCCAGTCAGGTTCTCTCGGTATTTCTGTGGTCAGATGTAACTTTTTGAACATTTTCTTTTATTTTCTATAGCACAATGCAATTTCTGGGCACATCACCATAAAATCTAACCACCAAAGTTATATTGTGACAGACATGGTCACTGCTTTATCATGAGACGTACAGTACATATGTCTGTTGTACCTTAATGTCAATTTAAAATTTGGTGTTGGTTCTGTACCCATCTAAAAGACTTAGCTGATATTCCAACCTAAAGAAAGTTCATAGTGCAGGCCAGTTTACAACTGTCTTTGGATTGTAAGAGTGGTTTTACAAACACAACACTCATATTAAAGACTACAGACACTGCCCTAAAAGATGCCTGAGTGTGGCGTCATCCGTCTGCATGGGAGGCCACCATCTGTTGTGGACGATGACAGACGCTGGTAATTACAGAATAATCTCGTTTTGGCCTTTGCCCTGGCACAATCAGATTTTTGCTTTCAGAATTGTCTACGTGTTGAAGAGAGTACGACAAAAGAAAAAACATGGAAGCAAGATATGAATGAAATGGGTCGGTGTAACTTTAGGGAGGTATGTTTGCCTAGAAAATGACCTCAATGAAAAGAAAACACGGGTGTGCTACGAGTCGCACGCTTGACATACATAGTCAGAGAAGGTGAAAAGCAGATTTAGCTAAATCAAATGTGGTCAATCGTGGCAGCAATGTTAGTGTGCCACAAGATTTCCAAGCTTAGACAACCGAAATCGTCACGGTAAATGAGGGTCACCCCTCAATGATCTCTTGAGGATGAATAAAGGTAAATTAAATGAATGATTGAAACAGTGAAAAAAACCCTGCTGCGGTGCTGCAAGGTCTCCCAGACACAAACTCCACTAAAACCATAATAATTAATGTAGCTAGTCATGAGTCAACTGATTTGTCTTAACCCTGTACTCTCTGCCCGCATGAAAGACTTATTCACAGAATGATGAAACAACATAACACATTTATAATTATCCACGAGTAGGCCTACTGAACCAAGTGAACAACATTCCAATGACTGTTTGTTTGGCTAGAGACCTCTTAGAAAATAAATATAATGCTTTCAATAAGGTGGATTCTAGTTGTCTTTGCGCTGACAGTCAAACCCTTCTGATCTCTCTGCTCGTTTAATTTCTTTATACCCTCTTGGATAACATTCTCAAATAGCAATCTCTACCTTCACATACCGGTTTTCACTTTAGTTCTTTTTCGGTAACTTGACTTCATGGTTCCTCCCAGGTAAAAACCATGTTGATATAAGACATGAACAAAGAACAGACTCCGATGGCCATATTAACTTGCATTTTCTTTTCTTTTCTTTACGATCAGGCAGTTTTCCTCAGAATTTATTCATTGTTCCATGTGCAGATAAACACACCACCACCACACATTCTAGTGGGGCAGAAGTGATCATTTAGAGGGATTATTTACTATAATTTATTTTTTCATTAAAATGTTGCACATTAAACAATCAGTGAAGTACATACAAATAAAAGCAAATCATTCTAACATCTACCTTTGCAAAACCTTATTATGAAAAAGTGAAACAAAAGTATCAGACAGTATTTCTCAGACTAAAGAGAAATAATCTGTAGCACACAGGAGTCTCATGATACTTTTAAAACGGTCAAATACAGTTTCTACCCAGTCACATTCCATGACAAAGATTGCAGCTGTGCCAACGGGAAATGCAATCTCGAAAGGAGCATTTCTGGTAAGCCATTTTTTCGATTGGTAAATCCAGGTAGTTGCTTCACCAGCAGTGACTGAGCTAGAAATCATGAGAGATTTAATCAGGCCCCTGATCACTTTTGGGCCCTAGGTATGTAGACATTGAGAGAAATGTATAGCATATAGGCAAATTGCACCAAGTTAAACGTTTAATTGAGAATGCAAAAAGAGGCATGTATTCAAATCAAATGGTAAACAGCCTCGAAATGGCTTCGTTGTTTTTCTTGTTTGTTTTTGTTTACACAACTCTCATTTTGTTCCCTGCGGTCTAACATAAGGCCAAGACTACTCCCGAAACCTGTTTGACCGGCTGTAACGTCTAACTTTTAAAGAGGACCTATTATGCTACTTTTCTGGTCTTAATTTCTTGTTTTACACTGCTATAGAGCAACCTGACACGAATCACATCACAAAAAACTATGTAGATTTTCGGGAAGCTCTTTCTCTTATTTTGGCGATCCAGCACATCCTGTCAACACTTGAGTGTGTGTGCTTCGGCTCCCTCCGCCTGTGCTTCGGCCATCTCCGCTCCCCTCCCCCCCTCCTGCAAACCCCACTCCGTTGTGATTGGTTACCTTCCTTCCGGAACACTTTCAGTGGCGGGAAGCGCGAGCATGGACCTATAAGGGCGCGAGGCAGACGCGAGGCAGACGCGAACAGGGAAGTGACAGCATTACCATACATGGAAACATCCGCGTGGAGACATCACAAAGTTTTATGCGACGGCACAAATTATGAAAGGGTAGACCGCTTTGAACACGTGACTTCTCGACTGGCTAGAATAGTGTTTAGTGCTCTGCACAGACACCCCAGACGGTCAGCAGGGAATATGTCGAAATGCATGTAAGTCATTATTTGATAATTTAGTATGGTTAAGCATGACTATGAATCATCATAACAACGTTTATAGGTCATAAAAGTCAAAAAGCATCATAGGTCCTCTTTAAAGTGTTTGTATTTTATTTGAACTTGACTTGTAACATTACCCCGTACATCAAGGAGTCATACAGAAAGAGAAAGTCCACTGAATAGATGTTTATACCCCTTCAGGAGGTGCCAAAACTAAGACAATACAATCTATATCAAAGAGCTCAGCTGTGGAAGAAATTAGTGATAACCTCCTCACCTTTCAATTGTCTGGGTCCTGCTCACTCTGGCTCTCTGCTCCTACAATGAAATCCTGGTTTGCTTATGTTTTTTTTGTCTGCATTTTGTGCAGGAACTATATTTCCAAAGTCACTTGTTGCTCCCCTCCAATGCCTTTTTTGTAAATAGTTATACAACAAAGGTATAAGATAATATTTCATTGTATTTTGACCTTAGACTCACATGTGTGATCTCCTGTATTTTCCCTGACCTTTGATAAGGTTCATGACCGCGTTAATGAGTCAACCTGTTAAGTCCTGGGGCCTCATTTATAACGGTGTGCGTAGAAACCATCCTAAAACATTGCGTCCGCACAAAGCCAAAAATGTGCTGCGCAAAACAAAATCAGATTTCTAAAACTGTGCGGCGCACAGTTGCACGCAATCTTCCCTTTATAAATACCCACCTGCGGTGAATTGTGCGCAGACGATCTCCACCCCGTGTCCTCCCACTTCACCTCCCGATTTCATCCCACAATCTACCATACATGGCGAATACTAAATAGCTCCTGAATATGATGACGCACTTAATAAGCACGGAATTTTGACTGACATGAGGAAAAAAGGGAGACAACCTGCCGCAAAGAAAGCGACTGGGAAGGAATAAAGCCTGTGACGTGCATGTGCTGCAGAAACTGGCACACATACACACACACCCGCGCGCTTATCACATATAATGATTGGCACAGTCGTTGTAGTCTTTTTAAAGCAGTTTCGCCCAACTTTCTACTTTATGCAATATCACGTATTAGCGTAGGCCTGTAGTAGCCTACTATATGTAGGCCTATATAAAATATGGTGTGACAAGTGAAATAATGCCTATAGTCTATTCGAGAGAATTGTTTATCTCCCGTGAGATCAACACATTTCCAACAACGTCAGATTACAGTTATATCTTCCAGGGTGAATTGTTATGGGAAAGAGATGCGTGTAATGATTTGCTAAATTAATAACATGATTTTATCTAACAAAATATACAATTTAATTAATATCTGTTGGCCTTAACTTTGTACAAAACTTCTTTTTACTCACCTCTTCAAATTTGCTCTCCCGCTGGGCACTCACGGAAACACCTCCCGACATATATGATATTATTATAGAGTAGCGCTATAACATTAAATTTATAAAATAACCAAAACATGTATAGACCTACTTGATAAGTAATTCAACCTATACATCACAACTGTATGCCATAGACTAGGCCTACAGTAGCCATATATTCACAACTATAGGTAAGCGTATACATTTTATTGACTAAATATATTGGGTGCCAAGCATTTCACAGTCATTTGTCTGTGTTTTTCTGATGACTGAGCTTTATTTTGTGGTGTTGCCATTGAGTGTCGCTGATTCCCCGAGTCAGGAAAACCTTGCGGTAGCTCTACGCATGGTCGAAAGTTGGCGTAGGAATACGCACATTTCTCCGCAAAGAATGTTTTTATAAATACCAACGTTTGCCACCGCACATTTTCCCGCACATTTCTTTCCGTCTACGCAAGGTTTTTGTGCGCCGCAAGCTTTATAAATGAGGCCCCTGAACTGGTATCCTTTAGGGCACGGTTTCTTTCTATATCCACATTGTCGAAAACAGCAAACTTTGATTTATCACTTGAATTGGTCACCAAAACCAGTCCCCTGTAAGCAACTCTTATATTACTAAGCTGCACAAATATGAAGTTCAAATATAAGCTACATTCCAAAAAAATCAGTCACAAAATGAAAGAAGTTCACAAAAAACAAGTATCTCTCTCACACAAGAGCTTTCCCAATACAATAATCAAGCCACTGCAGCTGTGTAGTGGCGGATGCATGTCCAGATCACTTGGACACGGCGTACAAAACATCTGCACTCAGACTACAACCCCCTCATTTAATGCACTGAGCTCTGATTGCGACACATAGAACACATAACCTACCGCACATCCTGCATATTCCCCAACTGAGACTAATACAGCTCAATCCACCCTGAAATTATGGAAGCACACTGTTGTGTTAGCACCTGATGGCTGTGGTTTTTCACTTTTGTTTTCTTATGCATTTTATGAGCACTGATAACACGAACCCAGGGGCCTGGCCTGTCTGTGCAATTCCTGTTTGGATACCAGCGGTGTGTTAGCCTGGAAATCCAGACCTGCCGCTGGCAAATTAAATTGGCTGCGCCTTTTGGTCTGGACACCTCTCCATTTAAACTCATTAAATATGTCATGAAATCCTGAGCTACCAATCAAATCGTTCTTTCTGATGTGGGCGGGCCAGAGCCCTATATGGCAAGCCGATTTAACATAAACTTATTCAGTTTCGCCTAGTCAAAAAGAACATTTCGGATATCCGCAACTACATTCCTCCTATCCCCAACTATCATTTCGGATATCCACAAAGACATTCTGCCTAGGAGAAATGACGTCACTTTTGCCATTCATGTCAATGGGGTTTCTCATTACAGATATCTACAATTCAGTTGCGGATATCTGCAACTGAATTGTAGATATCTATAATTCCAGTTATAGATATCTACAATTTGATTCTGACTAGTCGCAATTCCAGTTCAAGATATCTTTAATTCACCCCAATTCAAGATATCTACATATCCGTTTTAAGATATCTTAAATTAAGTTTTGACTAGGCAAAATGACACTGGATATCTCTAACTGGAGTTATGACTAGTCAAAATGACGTTGTAGATATCTCAAACTGGAGAAAGGGATAGTCATAATTTAATTGTAAATATCTATTATAAAGGTATAGATATATTGAAATGAGTTTTATTTACAGAAATTTAAAAGTGTAGATATCTGTAACTTTCATTCCGCCTAGTCAAAATGTAATTACAGATATCTTGAATTAGAGTTTTGACCAGGCGAAATGACGGCAGCCGGAATTGTCATTTATCATCTAAATTTGACTATCCGGAATTACATGTTAGATATCAACGACTGGAATTACAGATATCTACATTTCAGTTGCAGATATCCGTAATTCACAGAGTGGATATCCGCAACTGAATTATAGATAGGCCTATCTGTAATGAGAAACCCCATTGACATGAATGGCAAAAGTGACGTTGTTTCTCCTAGGCGAAATGTCTTTGTGGATATCCGAAATGATAGTAGTGCATAGGAGGAATGTAGTTGCGGATATGCGAAATGTTCTTTTTGACTAGGTGAAACTGAATAACAGATATCTGAAACACATAACCAGTCTAGTGAATTTATGTCAAATTGGCTCGCAATACTTAATGACGTTTGAGATTTCTTTAACTTTCATTCTGCCTAGTCAAAACTGAATTACAGATATCCGCAATTGTCATTTAAGACGTGTGACGAGTTGAATGTCGCTTTCAGTGACGTCATTACAGAAATCTAAATTACAGATATCTCTATCTGTCGTTTCGACTATAATCACAACTACGTTACAGATATCTTGAAGGAACATTCCAACTATTCAAAATGTAATTACAACTAGTCAGAAAGAAGTTGTTGATATCTACAATGTTAATTCCGGATAGTCAAACTTAGTTGATAAATGACAATTCCGCCTGCCATAGGAATGTTTTATTTTGCCAACCGACCACGCCAAAAGTTTAATTTAACAGTTAACCCCGCTGTTCGCTAAACGAACGCGGCTTAATACGTCACCTTGTTCATTGCACTGATTGGTTGTAGTGCTATCCAACTGCGTGCATTGGCATTTGAAATACACGAGTAGGAGCCGCCCCTTGAGTTGGGAGGGTATATTGATCGTGGCCAGACCCTCTATCGTTCTAGACATGGGTCTGGATTTCCAGGCTAGCGGTGTGTACATTTTTCATTCAAATGACAGAATTGATGAGGGAAAGAAAAACACCTATGAATTGATTTTGGTCTTATTCAATTATTTATTTTATTTAGCTATTTGTTGTTACTCATGAGCGCCAAAATATATGACCAATGTATTTGTGCTAAACTCAAATCATATTAGGATTAGGGTTGGTATATTGAACTGACTGATATGCTAGTTGATGGCCCCCAGCCAGCCCTTTTTTGGACCCCTTGAATCTGAAATGAGAGGTGGTGGAACGCAGCCTTTTTGGATCTTAGAATAAAATCTCTACTTTTACTTTTTGTTTCCCACTCTAACCCCAGTACCACTATGTGTCCATCATTTTAATTCCTACAGTAAGGCTGGAAATACATATAAAGACCCACTAGCTAGTTTAATCATCGCCTTCAAAAAAGTACTTTATTCCAACTGACGTCAACACCCGTAAACAGTAAAGGCAAGTGTGTAAGAATTCCTCCTAAATGCCAAATTTGCACTTTCCCACCATACGCCTACTTGTGCACTGTATGCTCTTTTATTTAACTGCCTGCCTTGTCATAAATATTGCAATTACAGTAGAAGGTCAGCCCAGATGAACAACCTCAGTTGTACTTACATGAATGGAGGGCAGACAATCACATGAATCAGGGGCTGAGCATATGATGTATGATTAATTTCCCCTCTTTCCATAATATGTTAACAGCAATATACTGTAGCCTATATTTCTGATGTAGGCCTACTGTAGTTGTGTTGCATCACTGTGTGTGTGTGTGTGTGTGTGTGTGTGTGTGTGTGTGTGTGTGTGTGTGTGTGTGTGTGTGTGTGTGTGTGTGTGTGTGTGCAGGTCTGCTATGCAAACTACACCTTTGTTAATGTACACTCATTATGCCACACATAATGAGGGTTTTTAAATAGCCTACACTGCCACAAAAACAATTTTTGTACAGGGTTTAGTAGGCTACTGCACAAAGTCACCTCACTGCAATATAACACATATCAGCACAATCTGTTGTAATAATTTCAGGACAAACAGTTCCTCAAACTTATTTTCAGTTCTAGTTAATCTTAACGTCCAAGTTCATCTGCCTGGGGGGGGGGGTCATTATCCTACCACCAACTCTGTAAAACGACGCAATGGAAAATAAACAAGTTGAACTAGCCTATATTTGGAGTGAGGCTGATCACACGAGGGCACATTGAGAGGATTCTTTTTCCCATGGCCGTATACAACACACATGTCATTTCAGTAACCTATAACATTAAAGCGTACACATTCAAACGAAATAGATTGCGTACGTTCATTTCTTTATACGGCTATTACGCATGCACTTCCTCCTTGTCTGTGTTCTCTGCCTTACTAACTATACTATACTGTAAATGGCCTACATATTAGACAAAGCCGGTTTATAACAATAATAAAATGTCAAAACTCACGGTACACGCTCCTCTACACTGAGCCCACGACGTCTCTCTGTGAACGAACTGTTTTTATCTGCTAAATGAAGAGTTGCCACGCCGATCCCCTCCTCGTTCCTTTTTTGCTTTCACTTTCATTATGAGTTGGTAGGCAACAGTTTAACAGTTGGTTGTAGCAGCAAGAGCGCACACACCGGACAACAACATCACTGCCTAACAGGCCAGTGCTTCTCAAATGGTGGGGCGCCGTGAGTTGTCATGGGGGGGTGGGGGGGGCGCAGCTGCCTTGATTTCCAACTGACAAAAAAAAAAAAAAAGCAAGCAAGATGTGTGCTTGTGTATGGTCATATTCGCGCGAAGGGCCGTGATTTGCAGTAAATAAATGTCCACATGTGTCTCCAGGTGTCTCTGTAGGCTATTTAAAAAGAAATCAAGCAAGTAGACTAATAATAACATTAATGAATTATTGGTTATCGCATCACAGAAGGCCTATTGACCTATTTAACTATGTTTACAGTTAAAAAATGTTTGGAATGAAATGCAAACCTCAGTGAATCATTTGCTCTTGTTTCTCTGTCCTGAGATTCACACAGACTGAGCAGTCTTGTTTAAATGTTGCTAATAATCTGAACTTTGAATTTTTTTTGCTGCAGAAATTCTAAGCTAATTTTTGTTATCTAAGTTGATAATAAGGTGATTGTATGCAGAATGCTCGTGCCAGAAACTCATACAGTGGTTTTGTACAGATAAATAAATAAATATTAGCAGGTTGTCAACAGTATTTCAATTTGGGGGGGAGGGGGGCGCGAAAAAATGTCGGTCCCCTAGGTTGGGCATGACAGAAAATAATTGAGAACCACTGGTGTAGGCTAATTCATAAAGTATGAATGAGAGGTCTTGTTGAACCCCCCCACACACACACACACACATAGCCTACACAACCCTTACTTTACTCTTGCTGTTCGCATGGGATTTGTTGTCATTTTAAAATGTGACATGCAATGATTCAGTTCAGACATTATTGATTTACACATGTATTCAAATACGAAACAATAAACCATAAAACACAACAAATAGGCATCTTTCGCATGCAAAGAGTGTGTGTGCTGGAGAGGTCAGACACCTGTGGGGGGGGGGGGGGGGGGTCTTATAAGGAAACCTCACCAGGTCATTAAAAATGTTTTATTCATTTGACTTCAATAATTTGAAGTTGTTGACAATAACACAAATTAGTCTTTAAATTAGCAGTCGACCGATATGGGTTTTTAGCCGATGCTGAGAGATCAAGTTGGCCGATATTTAATAATGCCGATATCACGTTGTTTTGTTTCTGCATCAGATAAAATAAATAAACAAGAAACAATATGTAGAAAGTATCTGAAAATCAAAGATATGCATTGTCCATTGCGCTTGGCCTTCCCTGGTGTTTGCTGTGTAAAATGTTGTCATAAGGACTTCTGTCTATAAAATAAAATACAAGGTAAATGAATGGATTTAATATTTAAACAAGCCCCATCACTGACAAGGCAGCGTCAAGGGCCAATGATCTCAAAATGCCATAAATCAGCCCCATTAATCGACTGGCTTTTAAATCGATCTGCCTCTTCATAAAATACATAACCATATCAACGTTAGAACACATGCCGTGACCTTTCCCTGTGTGTTTATTAGGCCATTCAAAGATAACTTCCTAATGCTCTTTCGATTCAGCCGATAGGGGATAACATCCAGTCCTCATTGTGCATAGAAATGTACTACAAGTGTATGAGGCAACAAGAGTCCAGGTTAGTCAAATCAAGTGGACATATCTTCCAAAGTCACAGGCTAATCTTTTTAGTATTTATTATCTGTGTTTTGCCAGACAGTGCTGCCCTCTTGAACTGTTGATGAATGATGAGAGAACGGATACACCGGTGTTATTCTAAGTCAGATAACACAAACACAGCAAATGCAACCCATGGTCAAAATTGATTTTTAATGTTCATTTCCACTTGTGCCATTTCTTGAATTCAAATTTCTGCATTGACTTACATCCAGTGACAGGAATTGACATAGGATGCACACAGACATGTCTTGCATCATAACACACGATAAAAAGAGTGAGACCCCACAAGACAGAAAGCGGTTCTGAATTTTGGTTTAAATAATGTGATGTGAAATGTACAAAGAGACTGTTCCAGTGAGCAGGAGAACATTAACAGATGATAGGGGGTTAAAACATAAGGATGTGCTGTCATAAGGTCACTTGTCAAATCTACGATGGGTTTACAAGAAAACACGTGTCAGGACCAACAACATTCCATTGACTCGAAATGGAAAAACTAGGTTTTGGTGATACTGGTTGATGCAATTAGGGAAACCCAACCTTGTTTGATGTTGTAGCCTAACACACAAACAGGCACACTTTATTTAAGAGTTTAATTTACCAAGAAAAACATGGGGCACTCAAAACCGGCACTGGGGTTACAATAATCTAAGCTTAGTGACTACAATATAAAAAAGGTTTATTCCAATTCTGTTACCTGACACGGGACTGACAGTAATCGTCTGAAGACATAGGATGGTTGCATCCTTCAGATCATAGTGACAGTAATTCATGAGGCTCCTATTTGGCTCCTATGTGGATAATAATCATTTAATCAAGAATCATCTTCATGCAACAAGAATACTACTATTATTCCACAAAAAAGCAACTTACAAACAGGTTAAATAAAATTTAAAAAAACCCTTCACAGTTAAGTTTTCTTCTCACATTCATACATTACAGACCAGACGTGCATGCAAGATGGGTCAAAAACTGAACACAGTGCAAGAGTGACAGCATTCTTTCTTAGCTTGTGTTCTAGAAACTGTTTGTATAATTACCTAGAGCTCGTGCTGTCGCAATAAATTCAGGGGAGATTCACCGTCAGTTGATATGAGAAACGTGATCCTTGTACCCTTTCTGGCACGTCTAATGCATTGTAGGGGCCAAGGCAGACTTTGAACCATGTAATTAGAAATACATAAAGTGCTTCTGTCAAAACAAAAAAAAAACAATAAAAAAACAGTACAAAACAGTTTTCAGAAAAGAGGTATCAAAACAATGCACTTGAGGATGTGGAGGAGAGTGGTGTCTGTTGAACATCAGATGGGATTCCTGCGGTACTGACAAATGGAGCCGGGTTCCTTGTTTGGAACAAATAGAAAAATTAAAGAGATGAATTCTGAGATGATGAGCGGATGTAAAGAGGGGGCAGTTGGCTGGACTCAACCCAGGATGAGGCTGGACTTTCCCCCAGGCGGGTTCCTGCGGCCGGACGGTAGACCTGCAGCGGAGTCCTCCACTGGAGGGGCCTCCTCATGCTGAACTGGAGCTGCTTCAGGCTCAGGCGCACTGTATTCTGAACAAAGGCAGAAAGACGTGTTAAATCACATTATGAAAAAAACATAAACAAGGGATCAGTCGCTGGAATGTTGGCACATGAACAGATCACACACCTTGGATGCTTGCCAGGGTCAACTGCATCATTTCTTAACTGCTAGCTACAGCTGTTAAAATCTACCAGCACCAGTTTTCATTTCAGATGGTAAAATGGACGGTGGTAAACAATATTACTTTCTTAGCCAAGAGTACTTACAAATATTGACAGGTAGGCAACAGGGAGAACGGTAATGTGACAAGAAAAAAAACAGTTACTTACCATTTTCACGTACACAATTTTCTCCATCCTAAAAAAACCAAACATGAAATAAGTTGTAAGAATGTCATTAACCTTCACATATGACAAAAAAGAAGAAATGCTGTACTGCATCATTAGCTTTGAGTGGAAAACACAGGTGTAGTGAATGATAAAATATAGATACTACTTAAATGTAATTTAGTAATGACTTAATCTGGTATAATTGTTTATGTTGGCATCTCATATCATTTTGTTAATATATATATCTCACTCGCAGTATTATTTTGGACACTTGGTGGCAGTCATTAGATGTACAGCTTTGTGTTTGTAGGGTCATGGGTGAAGAGGGAGGGGGCACAGTTCTCACCAGACCACTTATCTAGAGTAACCATAGTCTGGAGTGAAGGCCCACCAAACCCTACAGGTTATTGCTGCAGCTCGGAGCCAGCGGATATGAACAGCCAATAAGAGTATTCAGTAGGTTATGGATGCTGGGAATGGATGTGTTGAGTAGAGGTGGTTAAAAAAAAATCGATTCATGTAAAAATCATGATTCATATCTCCTGCAATTTTATATCAATTCATAATTTGCAAAAACCCATTTAAATTTATATTTTTTTAATATGTATTCTGCAGCCGCCGGTAATGTTGACATGCCTTAAAAGGCACATGCATTTCAAGCTTCACATTAAAATAGACTTAAAATAAGATGGATAAGACATGGACTTCAATTTGCTTTAATGCCTCAACTACTATTACAGGGTTTTTCCTGCATAGAGAAAGTTTTGGCGCGCACCAAAGCGGATTTATCCAGCGCCAAAGGAAAATCAGGAGCGCCAAAATGATGACTATTGAGAATAAACATAGTTATTTAAAACCTCTCCAAATTCAGCCCAATTTAAGTCATCCTTCTTGAGGGGCTGGGCAATAACTTGCATTTCATTTTCGATTACTATTACGGCTTCCCTCAATCATGAAAACAAAATAATCGTTATTAAACTATCATTGTTCCGCACGCCGGGGCATGCAGGCTTGTAAATGCAGCAAACCCTTCTGCTATGCGCTCCGCTCGGCCCCTCCCTCACCTGACAGTTATATCGGCTGGTCCAGAGAGTACGAGGGAGATGTTACGCATTGCCGGGTGTTTTGAAAAACTTCTAGATGATGAGAATAAAGGTAAAACTAATTGTGTTGTCTGAAAACACTTCAGACTCACAACAAACTAAAATAATGTGCAAGATATGTCACGCGCGGACACGCGAGTAACGTGACATACGCGACCGCCAGAGAGAGAGAGAGAGAGAGAGAGAGAGAGACAGAGAGAGAAAAAAAGGCATATAGCCTACGACCTGATCTGCACCTCTAAACATCCCGACCAATTTGTTTATTCACTTTAAGTAGAATCATAGTGGTCTATGACCAAGCAATCACTGAATAAAAAACACAGGAGGTTTAAAGCTCCTTGACTCCTGCCACCACAACTGTCAACACTACAATGCAACTACCTATCCACCTTGCTCCTTGACATAAATAAATCATGCCCTTACATTTAATGCTATCAAAAGACGTGCCCTATCAACACCATTTACAACGGGTTATTTTTATTTCGACATATTTATTTTATTCAATTATTAAAAATATGTTTCACTTATTTAGCCTATTTCTATTCTCCCTGTTTTCAGTTCAATTAGGCCTTTGTTTAAAAAGTCAAAGTCATGGTGTTATTAGAAAAAAACCTTGTTAAAAGTAAAATAAATGCATAGTGTTCTTAAATCAACGATTAACTGTCTTTAATAATCGTGATAACACAATGTGATTACTCAAAATAATCATGATTATGATTTTTTCATAATCAAGCAGCCCTACCTTCTTGCAATTTCCATAGTTTAAATCAATTAGAAACAATTAAAGTATTAAATAGGTATGCCTAGTCATTACCTGTATCTACAGGTTGTTTATTGTGATTTCATAAGCTCAGTGAGCTCCATGGTAACGCAGTGATTGACAGGCTGACTGAAATGCTCTTTATCTGGACAGAAACTGCCCTCTCCCAACCCCACACCCTCTTAAAATACACAAACCGTTTGCCTTTACTGTTGCACATAGTCGCGACCCCAAAAAAAGTTGGTCGCGTACTGACCCCCCAAAGGCCCATTCTGAGCCAGGAAAAACCCTGTATTAGCACACAATGAACTGGAGTGGATCCTGGAATCCTCCTTCAAACTGAATAGAGAAATATTTTTTTTTTAATCTGGAATGTTTTTGAATCTAAAATCGATTTTGAGTCGAATAGTTACCCAAAACCCTGGTGTTGAGATTTTGTGTTCAGCCCACCAACTGAACACAACTCTCACTGTATGCACTGGCTTATCATCCTCTACATTGCAAAGGTCAAAATCAAACCGCATATTGAAGGGAGGGCTTCTTGGTTCTCAAATAAGAGTTCCCAGAGGCTGCTCCAAGAACTTCTGCACAGGAGCACTGAACTTGGAGTTGCACCGCTCAACATTTTGACCTTTGACCGCAGAGGATGATTAGCCCGTGCCTATAGTGAGTTATGAGATTGCCTTGGCACAGTTAGTGGCCGAAAAATCTTCAATGCGTCCCTTTCTGGTGTAACACCAGCATCCACAACCTACCTAATACTCTGAGGTTTGCTTTACATTAGCATCAAACTGCATTACAGTTTTCTGCCATTTCCTTTTTGAAGGCAATCGTTTTGCAGCTTTTTCCGGGCTGAAAGGGGTTTTAAATCTTTTCCCGACTTGTGTTGTGCTTCTACGATTCTAATTACATGTAGCACCAGAAGATACTCCAGACAACTTCTGCCCCCCTTTCATGGTTGGATGTTCATGTCAGCTAGCTCTGCCCAGCATCATAGGGTTTGTAGGGCTTCACTCCCGTCTACCAGACCAGAGCAACATGTTACAACTTGCAGAATTGCACAACCTGGAACATTCATCTCTTTGAAAAACTACCTCACTAAACAACAAAATAAACTGCACATAGCTGGAAAATCTGGTCTATCGGCTCTGCGGAGATTACACCCTACCTGTATATTAATGGCAACTGGGAAAAAGGGGACATTGGAATAGTTGAAAAATTGCCATTAAAAATTGATACCCACAAGCTTCCTTTGTGAGCCATTAAGGGAAGAAGAAGTGAGTAAAAGGGTAGACGCATCAAATAAATTGGAGTTGAGTTGCTTCCCTATATTTTGTCTGCCCTCAGGTTTCACTTCATTTTCCAGAAACAACTCATGACTTGAGGCGTGATCTTACTGTGGCGTCTGCGGAGTTGGTGCCGTTGTTCCCTCCTCTCCTCCGGGGGGCTGACGGCTCACCACATAGCACACCTGTGGGCTTCCCACCTGGAAGGAACATGGAGACACAATGGCTCAGACTGAGACAGATAGGCCTCAACACAGGAGGAGGTGCAAAGACGAAATCTGAAGAATTCTGCAGTCACATGTCAGATCTTTACCAGCATTTTCTCGGGCAAATAAGTTTGACTTAAGGCTACAGGGTTTTTCCTGCATAGAGAAATTTTCGGCGCCCCCCAAAGAAGAATTACCGAGCGCCAAAGGAAAATCAACAGCGCCAAAATGATACAATTTGAGAATAAATATAGCCATTTAAAACCTCTCCAAATTCAGACCAATTTAAGTCATCCTTCTTGAGGGGCTAGGCAATAACTTGAATTTCAATTTCGATTACGGCTTCCCTCAATCATGAAAACAAAACAATCGTAATTAAACTATAATTTTTCCGCACGCCGGGGCATGCAGGCTTGTAAATGCAGCGACCCTTCTGCTGTGCGCTCCGCTCGGTCCCTCCCTCACCTGATAGTTAAGCTTTCGGAGAAGGAGGGAGATGTTGCGCATTGCCAGGTGTTTTGAAAAACTTCGGAGGACGGCAGTAAGTCAGCCTTTGGTCGAGAGGAAAGGTACAACTAATTGTGTTGTCTGAAAAAACTTCAGACTCACAACAGATTAAAATAATGTGCAAGATATTTCACACGCGAGTCACGTGACATACGCGACCGCCAGAGAGAGAGAAAAGGCATACGCGACCTAAAAACATCTCGACCAATTAGTTTACTCACTTTAAGTCAAATTTTAGTGGTCTATGACCAAGCAATCAATGAATAAAAAAAGATGTTTAAAGCTCCTTGACTCCTGCCACCATAACAGTCAACACTGTACAATGCAACTGCCTATCCAGCCAGCTCCTTGAGACATAACTATATGATGCACGCACATTCCTGCTGGCAAAATACATGCCCTATCAACACCATTTGCAACGGGTTATTTTTATTTTGACATTTATTTTATTCAATTATTAAAAATATGTTTCACTTATTTAGCCTATTTCTATTTTCCATGTTTTCAGTTCAATTAGGCCTATATTTGATGTCCAAAATCATTGTGTTAATAGAAACAACCTTGTTAAAAGTTAAATAAATGCATGATGTACTTAAATCAATGATTAACTGTCTTTAATAATCGTGATTACACAATGTCAATCAAAATAATCATGATTTTTTCATAATCGAGCAGCCCTACCTTCTTGCAATTTCCATGGTTTAGATCAATTAAAGTATTAAATAGGTAGGCCTAGTCATTATTAGTATTTAGACTTCATATCTACAGGTTCTTTATTGTGATTTTATCAGTCAGTGAGCTCCATGGTAACAGTGATTGACAGGCTGACTGAAATGCTCTTTATCTGGACAGAAACTCCCCTCTCCCAACCCCACACCCCTCTTAAAATACACAAAAGTTTTGCCTTTACTGTTGCACATTGTCGCAACCCCAAAAAAGTCGGTCCGCGTACTGACCCCCCAAAGGCCCATTCTGAGCCAGGAAAAACCCTGGGCTGTATGAATCATAGACTGACCGCTCCGTTTTTTTTGCCCCATCTTCAAATTCTTATCTTTATATTTGAATATCTTTACTGTATATAATGATTTAAGATTATATTGTTATATCAATATTATAAAAACTAGAAAAAAATGTGCAATTGTTCTGAGCTAAGGAGAGTGTAGGATCTGTAACAATAAAACTAATTAACTGGATAAGAAAACACCAACTCATTCAGGCGTTCGTTTATTGAAAGCTGCCAGTGAGCAGATTAGGTTCACAAAGGAGACTGATGAAGAGTTATGGTTCACTAAAGTCATCTTGGCCCATACTCTGGCCACCATGGATACTTGACAGCAATCCATCTGATAGTTGTTGAGCTATTTTAGCCGTAAACAAAGTGGTGGGACGAATGGCCGACAGTCCAACACTTAAACAATAGGGATCTTTCACCTAAAATAAGTGCAAAACATAATTCATAAAATTAATTATTTCAAGTACAAAAGTAGCAAGTCTTGACAGCAAACGTGTGAAAATAAGCACCATTAACATTTAAGCTTTTAGTCCATGGACATTGTGATGTTTTTTTTTCCACCAGATAAATCAGGAGAAATACATTTGTTGTAACTAGCTACAACTGTCATCCTCATGAATTTTTCAGAAATTATATACGGCCAACTTGGGATCCTGTTCCTCACTCAGGGGATTGGACTGCAGCAAAGGCACATTAAAATCCCACAAGAACAGCCCAGGAAATTGAAGTGCACTGACAAAACATCCTGATCTTATGACCTAAATAATGCAGAGCTTTTTTTGCTGTTTTGCTTTGCTTTCGTTTTTAATCCATGTATTCACAGGCTTTTTGTCGCTTCATGTCCCAGCGAGGGAAGGGAAGCCACTGTTATTTTTAAAGAAGGTGTTAAAGATATGAATTGGTTTGACAGTGGGACTTTTCATGATCTCTCAAGTTTTATGAAATTTGTATTAGAGTGGATTTAATGACCATGTGCAAAGGTTCGAGAAAAGTGAGAACACAAGATCAACATTTGTGGTATTTTGATCCTACACACCTGTCAAGATTAATTTTTGGTATGCCAGAGCTTTGCCAACATTGAAGTGAATAGAAAATAAGTACATTTACTAAAGTTATGTTTTGGAGAACTGATATTTTACATTAGTTTCTTATTTCTAAACACATTTTACATTAAATACAAATTAAATGTAAGTTAACTACATGTAGCTGTAGTTGATAGTTAAAAGAGCAGCTGTCCTATGTGTGAAAATGTGTGAGTTTTGAACACTATGGGCATACAAATGTACGGCAGAGATGCACCTAATATGGCATCAGAAGTATTTCAAGGTTTGCCAGAAAGTCTCATGATGATGCATAGGGCTGCAACTAACGATTATTTTGATAATCGATTAATCTGTCGATTGTTTTCTCGATTAATCGATTTGTGTTTTAGCCCGTAAAATGTCAGAAAATGGTGAAAGATGTTGATACATTTTCCAAAGCCCATGTTGACTTCCACAAATGTATTTTTATGTCCAAAACACAAAGATATTTCAGTTTACTGTCATAATAGGATTAAAGAAACCAGAAAATATTCACATTTGAGAAACTGAAAGAGAATTTTTTATTAAAAAATTACTTGAAACGATTAATCGATTATCAAAATAGTTGGCGATTATTTTAATAATCGATTTGTTGATAAATCGTTGCAGCTCTAATGATGCACCTAATTTCAGTCCAGGCATGAGTGACTTGAGACATCCTGTGTGACAGAAAGATTTTCCAATCGCTCGTGCCAGAACGGGTAGCCACAGCTACGTTAATATGCTGCACATGTTGGTGGAAAACGTCGAACAAGGTTGTTAACTGACCATAAGGTTTTTAATTTTATTTTATTTATTAAGATATTTTTTTTTTGGCATTTTTATGCTTTATTGATAGTGTAGAGACAGAGTTGAAATGGGGCAGAGAGGGGAGTGACATGCAGAGAACGACCACAGGCTGTAATCAAACCCTCCTGCTGGCCGAGGCCCATGGGGGGGGGGGACGCCCTATCAACTGAGCTAAGGGCGCCCCTAAGGTTTGTTTTCTACCTGGAAAATAGTGATATCAAAACAGTGAGAAAATAACTCTACAAGGAAACTGCTTGTGCAAAAGTTGATCTGGTAAATGGAAAACAACTATTTGCATTAAATTATGCTTCAAAATGCTGTTAGGACAAAAGGTCTCTATCGCTGAATGTGAGAAGTAAAAAGAAGAAGAGGGAAATGTCAACATTCATTCAAGCTTCTACACAAAGGTACACAATAAACAGCTGTTACCACTGCGGTTTATATACAGGCCAATAATTTCAACCTTCTGAAACAGAGTTACATCTTTTCCAAAACCACAGCATATGTCTTCTGCCATGGTTGTTTAAGAAACAAGAAGCTATTAAATGCATAAGTTAGGGTTGAATAACTTGTTGCCAACTGAAAAATATTTATCACTGCAGTTGTTGACCGATGTAGCGCTCTTGCTTATTTGCCAAGTAAAATCCAGTTTGAGACTTTTTTTTTGGCCAGGCAGTGTATGTTGCAGTGAACTATCAAAATAAGGTGTTTATGAGTTATAGGCTTTCACACTAATGCAACAAATGTTGGTAGATGAGGTCCAGTGTACCTGGTGGGTTGTTCCTTCGATTAGCATAGGGATCCTCTGGCTCAGCGAAAACACTGGAGGCCATCTTGTCTTTCCGGACGGGAGCCTTATCCTCATCTGCACCGAAGGAAATGTTGGAGGCACCACCGGGAGGGCGCAAAACCCTGGAAAGAGAGAGATAGACAACAACATTACTGAAAGCTGGATTTTGCTGGCTGATATCTATCTGGAACATCTTCTCCCCATTTTAGCATTATAAAACAATACCCTGCATAAATGCTGTAGTGCAGACTACAGATGTACAGTATTAACCGATAAGAAATTATTGTTAAGTGTCAATAATAAGCCATTTTATTTTGGCGGCATTTAACAATATGCTACCCTTTGGATAACACGCAACGACTTTCTATCAGGTAGATCAGTTTCAACCGTTTCAACTCATCATTGTGATAGGGTATGTCTGCAATCTCTGGGAAGTCAGGCTAGGGGGATCCACATGAGATGAAAATGGTTCACACTCTACTCAAAGTTGAGGAAAGCTTAGATGAGCCTTTACTGATCCCCAGAGGAGGAATGCAGTTGCTGCAGCAGCAAAAGATCAGAAAATGAGTAGACTTTAAAAAATAAACAAGTTTAACAGAAGGAAAATGTTACATGTAGGCCACTGTTGATCTCTAGATAAAGAAATCATTTGTATTTTCAGCGACAAGGATCATGTGTTGTGTAGGTATTTTTCTCAAACACATTTATATCAAAAGAATCAGACTAAATATTGAGAACATCACTCACTACAATAGAATACAACAGCACTACAAACTACAGCCTGCAAATTGACCACAGGGTAGGATTTATTGCAAGATGTTGTATTACACAGCACAATTGTTTCTTGGTGTGCCTAAAAAACTTGCAATATAAAAGCATATATTTTGGGATACGTTTTGTACTGTTCACACTGTTATGTATATCTATATTGATTATGTTTGCGTTGATCACCAATATTGAAAAGTAACACTAGATTGTGCTTACACATAAACTTAATCGTACATTTAAACAGGAATATGGCTGGAATATCAGTGGATATGGATTTATTACGCTGCATCTCTATGATGAAAATTAAAAATACCCGCATGTGGCTAGGGTTATTTGCAGGTGTAGCCAACTGTAACATGGCCCTCGCCTCAACCAGGCCATATGGTGGGCAGACTAGAGGATGTCTTATTGTTCACTGATCATCTCGGAAACTGATTTGAAACCCACGGGGTGCCGCACCCAACTGGGAATGACAGATCTGGTCAATATCTCGTCGCCAAACAACATGAACGACAATAAACATGCACGCCAATGTAAAAAGGCCTGCATAAAAACTGACGTTTGCTAGCGAGCCGCCTGGTATGTACTTGCTACTAGCTAAGCATCTTCTCTACAAAAGGGAGGCTGCACATGCTATTGCCGTTGCTAGCTAACGTTAAAATGGGAATGGTCCACCCCAGCAGACAACACGGGAAGGTGTGGTACCTAGCACCGTCGCCCGTGCTTAGTTGCAAGCATTTTGAAGCGGTTTGCCAACAATTACGGGTAGGCGTCAGAACAACATCAATGTCTTAAATGACAAGTGAACATATGTCGCGTTAACGTCTGGACTTTTGCTTCATGGAGGCTAACGGGGTTACGATGCTGTCTGAGCGACGCCTTTTTCCTTTTTCTTGTTTTTACCTTGAACTGTTTTTAGAGCCGGGGTCCATCCCTTGATAGATGTTGGTCGTCGTCATTTGTGCACAATAAATGCCGTCAACTATTTATGAATCTGCCAGGATACACGCGAATTACAATTTCATTAGCAGTACTTCACCGCCTCATCATTGTCTACCCGGTGGTTCGCTATAATCAACCTGCCTTTCCTCCAGACTGAGAGCATCGCTGTCAATTTCACAAGAGGGAGATCTCGCACTTCCTGTACGCTTTTCAAAATAAAATAGATTTGCCTGGAAAAAATATAAGGTTGAGGTATTTTTGAAGCTCATATCAAAGTAAAATCCAACTCTATCTAAATTATTAATTTAAGGAGCACACGACTTGTTGCAGTTAAGAATAGGTTGTTTATGACTCCCGTCTTCGACAAAAGTGACACATGTGGACTGTAATTTTGAGGCAAAATCCGTGTTTCCGGATGTTATTTTGCTAATTTCTGGGTTTTTCTAATTAAATGCATGGGTCGGTTTGACACAGACGTGCGGGTGCGACAGAAACCGGTGTTGCAGACGTGTAAAACCAGTCTTATCGCCGTGGATCGTTCATCAAGTCTATGATTGGATAACGGAACTCATGTCAGTCATGCAAGTAAATTAGGCCTACAATATGTGATGTTGCCCCAAAGGTCCAGAATGTTTCCATCATGATGCTATACACAGCTTTTGTGTAGGCTATTTTAAACATTCAATTACAGTTTTTGCCTAATGCTTAAACACTAAAAGTGGTTGCTATGCCCAAAGCATCACAACCTCTAACTTTTGTGACCATGCCCTAAACACAAGCACCAACCCTACAAACACAATATGTGCTTTACACTGTGTTTGAAATTCTCCAACACACTTCTTGCAATACACTACACAGTTTTTTACACAAGACACATTGTTCAAAAATGAAATCTCCTGCAATCATTGGGAAAACATATATATTTAAAATACAAAACACAACTAAAATTGGAAAAGGATTGGAAATTGGAAGCGCACAGACTCACACACATGAAAAATACAAAAATAAAGCTAATTGAATTAATACCAATCAGTGTGAGCCTTAGCATTACACAGACTTCAGGTGAGCTCAGCCTCTTTGTGAGACAATACAGTAAGAGTCAGGGGAAGAGGACAAGAGAGAGAGGCTGGAGGATGAGGACAAAGAAGGCAACAGACAGACTATAGTGGACCATGTTATAGACTCTAAATGAAAATATAGTGGATCAATATTTCCGAAAAAATTCTTCAAGAGGTTGGATACGGCATGCAAGGCGATATTTCGGTGATGTGGCCAGATGCCAACAGGAGACAGGATTCATAGACTAAATGTCTTAAAATCATTCCCCTACAACACTATATTTTGCAGAACATTCTAGTGGTACCATTTCTTGTGTGTCTTTGTGTTTTTTTTTTTTTTTTTACTTTTGCAAAAACCTGAAATGGCTAAATAAAATAAAATTTTTGAAGCGTTTACATTTTGTTTTCATGTGTCTAGATCAACTGTAGTGGATCAATCTTCACAAAAAATCTGTATGAGACTTTTAAAGTCAAAAACCATCCAAAGTACTGAATACAGCTGTGTTTTGCATAAAGCACATCTGTGTGTTGTTGCTGCTAGGAAAGTAATTCAAAAGGTGCATGTGTTTATTGTTTTGATGCTAAAATCAGTTTTGAAATGGGATTGTTTGGTTTTGTTTCAAGAGTGTCATTTTGCCGTATAAGTTAAAAGTTTATCTCCATGTGCTGTGTCTTATTCGGCCTGTGTGTTAAGTTTTGACACAGTGAGCCAAAGTCTGCAACATGTGTGTAAGCATTTGGCAAAAACTGTTATGTAGTATTAATATTATTTCTGAAACAGATCCCACAGGAGCCATGTTCATCTAAAGTAAGGGCAGACAGATTAGATTACAACACCTACGACAACCAGGGTACAGTCAGCATGCCTGGTAAAAACTCAATTAGCCCAAAGGAAATATCGGATTTTCCAAATCAAGTATAAGAGAGTAGTATCAGTTTGTAAGACTCAAAGCAAGTCTTGTTTACAAATTCAATAAAGTTAACTGTGAAAAATTAGGCAGGAGACAGCTTTGGGGCGTATGAAACCTTGACATAAATATCTACTTGTAGTGTGGCATGTGGGTACCTCACATTCTTGGTCTAACCTGTGTGCATCCCCTTTTTTTCTGCAGGAAAGCCAGTGACGAGCAAAACTGTCTTCTGCACAGCAGGACAATGATTCTGAACAGGTACAGAAACTGTGAAAGACCTTTCTGTGGTCTGAGGAAATACAAGTGTTGACTGCCTGCAAAAACTGTTTTTCTTTGCTGTTAATCTCAGGTGCAAAGCTCTTTCACCTCTGTCCTGATATTTCAAAGCAGTATTTAACACATTGACACTAATAACCCTTTTAGATTGGACCATGAAAATATAGTTAAGCCAATTACTGATGCATGCCAAGAAACCAAATACTGTACCGTTTTAAATGAACAGTGTACTTACTATTTCTGATCTCTGCTGGTTTAGTATCCATCCATAAAACAAACAGGGACATGTTACAAAAAAAGACTCAATTTATTCCAATAATACATTTTCATAACAACCGATGTGAATTTAAAACGCAGGCTTACTAGACAATAACAAAATTCTATCTGAATCAAAACCTTGATGACATAAGTATAAAAACAAAAACAATGACCAAAGGAGTTATTCCCCCAACAAAAAAAAAATCCAGAAAAAAAAAAGAAGAAAACATCATGAAATCATGACGAGCTTTTAATTTCTTCAGAACATTAGACTCACTGCAGCTTACAAGTTGTGAACACTGCGCAATTCAGACATGTTAACATACGAATGACAGAGTGATTTAATCTTCTGCTGCTGCCTTGGAGCATTTTGTAAAAGTAAAATCCACTGGATGGTATGAACACTGTCATGAGCATTTGAAGTATGGGCATAACAAAGATGTTCAGGGATGAAAGGGGAGGTAGGGAAGTTGGTAGGAAACAGTCTTTAAAGATAAGAGCCTCCTGTTTGCTGTTGGAACACATCAATCGTGTCTTCATCCTCCATTTCTAGCTGTAAGAGAAAGTTAAAATATCAGTTAGTATGTTAGTAGGGCGGTCACGTGGAAAACAAATAACTTGAGCATTATTTCAGTTTTTCTACAAACTACTGTACACAATAAAAACCTATCGGCTGCACCTCAAAAAGAATGGGAGCTGCTGTCAGAAAACTGTTGCTTTCTGTTCTGCATCACATTCCCCCCTCCATTTGTAACTTAAACACACGTCATGTAAGCGCTTCACACCAAACTGCTTTTTCATGTCGGAAAGCAGACTGTCTTAGTCTTACAGAAGTGATGCATCAAAAAAAGGAAAAAATGGTAAAAAAAAATACATAGTAGCCTAAGACTACCAACATGAATGTGAACAAGGCCTTTTCCTTTGTGTAACTGTTCGGTGACCATGAAGCTACAGCATGGACTCTGATCTGTTCACAGCTCTTCTGTGCCCTTTGTAATGTCTGTGCATTATCTGTATACACTATCAACACTGTAACAAAATAATACTAACTGGGCAAAGCTAATTTCTGTAATTAAATAAAACAGGAATACTATTTGTTTGGGTTTCAGAAGTACTTTGACCCTTGACTTTGTAAATCCTGTTACAACACAGGATGTAACTGGATAAACTGAACAAGATTGTGTAGCCTTACCTGCGAGGGTGTGTCCGTTTCATTGATGGGCTGCCCGTCAAATCGAAAACGTATTTGCCTCATTGACAGCCCCTGTTTGGACGGACAAAGAAATATTATGTATAAATGTGTTAGAGACATTTTACATTTCAGTTTAATTTCCTGTTATCATGCAACTATCAGTTTACTAATAAAAGGCCTAAAATGCCCTTCCAAAAATTATAACAAGTTTTATGTCATTTGGCTAAGACAACTTGGATCCCTCAGTTGAGTCCCTGGTCTCCAGTTTGACAACTACCCAAACAGACTACCAGCAATGCATTGGGTTTAACCAGGTCTTCTTTTGAGGAGCAGTGTGTGTTGCAGTCTCACCTGCCGTTCACAATAAGCCTTCATCAGTTTGCTGAGAGGTGTGTGCCTCTTGATCTTGAATTGCACCACTGAGCCATCCTGCCCTGCCACCTTCAAGTTGATGTGCTCATTGTTCTCAGTCTTCACTCCCTCCTGAAAGAAAAATAAACACATACGTTTGCAGAAAGTCGAGTTGCAATCAAAAATAAATAACAGATGCAAGAAAACACTAAACAGCTCGGTTACATGTGACCTAAAGCTTATGTAGTGCCTGTGCACCCCAACTCCCCAAAACTTCAGACACAATTTAAGTTCAATGTATGTACATGAGATACAACTTGTCACAAAAGTTATAATACGTATAAATAACTCATCACATCACCCGTGTTAATTGAGTTTTTACCACCGCTTCATGTGTCTGACATCTGCTACTGGCGAGCTGAGATCGGACGACTGGTATGGTTATCACAACTTCAACGTTAGCACTAGCATTAAGCAAGCCAATAGAGAAAGGAGGCCTACAATGTATAATGCCCGAGGGCCTGGTCAAGATGAAAATTACACTCGGAATAAATGTTCCTGATTTTTCCGAGACACCTGGGGTGTGTGCTGGCGATGAGCACCATTAAACTATTCCACGTGAGATCCGCTAACACAATAAGCGGTTTTTGCTCAAACAATTAATGTTGGCCCATAGCTGTTGTACAGTTGTCTTACCGTTACGTGAGCGTTTTAAAACAATTAAACCGCCACATGTCAAGAGTACGTCGCGTATACCAATGGCAACATTTTGATAGAGTATTTAAAATGACCAGAACATAATGATTTATTTCATACTGCCCAGATCTCGGCGTATTAGCCACGTTAGCTTATTATGCTAACTTCACCCGCTAAGCTAGCGAGCTAACGTGCTAGCTCCGGTTTTTGCTGTTAGCCTCCTATGTTATTATGCGACCATTGATAAACTCGTCTCGAGTGCGGCTTTACGCGGCATCATCTGTGCAAATTATTGCACACGGATTGAGAACATACTATAAAGAAAGCCCTGTAAAAAAAAAAAAAAAACCCCGATCCTCACCTTGGGTTTCTCGTCTGCCATGGTTGCTGCTGTGTTTTTCTGCGCCTGCTCTGCTGCGGCTGCGTAATCTGGCGCGCCACTTTGCGTCGGCTGCAGTGCACACAGCTGCGCCACATCAACTATGGCGCTCTAAAAATGTAGGCCTGTACTGTACCATTTAAATATTAGTTTACACAGAACAAACCATTTTAACGATGAAGCACTTGAAAGTTGATGGCAAAAGTGACAGTGAAAGTAGCCTATTTCACTCTACTAGAGAATGTTCCACTCAATAGGTTACTTTGTGCTTCGAATCCACATTTCAAAAGTAGGCCTAAAGGTTGCTCTTTTTCCACTCCTACATAGCCTATGTGAAAACGTTAGTCAATTTTTACAGATTTATATTTGACACAAACACTATGATTTATATTTGACACAAACACTATAATAAGCTTGTTACTGATCCAACACAATCCAGTAGGCTGCCACCTATAAATTAACCAGTTCTACTTTACCTCATTAAATGCAGGACTTGCAAGAATGTATAGGCCTACTTTACACTGTGGTATAGCTCTAGTTGCCTATTATATTATGTAAAGAATTTGATTATGCTGAATTGAAAATGCATCCCACCACAGTTGTGGTTAATATGCTACTGCGTTGATTGTGGTCTTCAGACACTAAAGAATATTGCAAAATATGCAAAAAATTGTCATACGTATAGATCCTTCTCATTCTTTATTTTTCCACACACAGAAATAGCTTTTCAAAAAATTATAATATTCAAAGACAAGTTTATTTAACAATCTAAGAAAAATAAATAATTGTATATGAAATATGTAGAGATTTTTATTTCTCCTTTATAGCACTAATAGCCCCAGATGACAACATACTGAAGTCACAGTTTCTGATGAACACATGATAAAAGCCGAATTAGTCCCACACACACGTCCCACTACGTTAGAGGAATCTTCCACATGAGCTTAACATTTACAGTTGACCTAATGAAAGTAGCCTTCCTCTTTAGCTATGTTTCCCCAACATGTTCTTAAAGCAAGAGCAAGTGCAAGGCTATAAATGGCATTCTATTAACTAATGCCTTTCAATATCTCCATGGTTGACCAGGGGTTAATTGTCAGGTAATCTACACTTCCTTAAGCACATCCGCTTAATGTATACACTTGATCCCTGCCCTTAATAGCTCATGTTCTACGTGCTAAGGAAAATGAGCTAACAAGACTGCTTCATTTTATCTCGCAGGAATTAAATTTTTATAAAATGCTATCCGGAGTGCAAATGGAACTATAAAGAAAGGAGTGCACAGCCAGGACATGCCGTTTACCCGAATCCATCCTGTTGCTACATAAATGCAACATTTTACAAAATGTCTGTCAAAATATTTGGTAACATAAAAGCCTCTAGGTCAGACCCCTATAATTGATCTGTGCCTGTCTTACTGCAATACTAAAAGTGTCCATCATAAGATGCGTGTGCACAAGGAATGAACACACAAAATAACAAATCTGACACCTTCTTCCCCATAACAAAATAAATAATACATTCATGACAATAAATACTGGAAGGCTTAAAAGTGTAACAACAGCAGTAGTCTAAGCTACGAGTTAGTGTAGAACTGAGGATCCAAGTAAAAGTATTCAGTAGTAATTAGCCTCGTTTGAGTAGGAGCCGTCTTGCTCAGACCCTCGCCATTATGACGCGCGTCTTGCTGAGCGCACAGCAAAAATTCTGCAAAAATGCTGTGCGCTCAGCAAGACGAGCGTCATAATTGTGCAGGTCTTAGCAAGACGGCTTCTTCTCAAACAAGGCTAGTGTGTGGCAAATTGCAGGAAGTCCTCTTGAAGTAACTGCTCCAGAGGGAATCATAGCAAATCATGTCACATGTTCATATGACCGTGGTTTTCACGATCAGCTTCAACATGTGTTTTTGTACTTTATTAAGACTGTCCGGCATCCAAAAAGTGCAAGTATTCTCTCTAATCAGTTCTGACATGATTGAGGGACAGGACTAAGTATGGACATTTAAATTGGAGCAAAAGTTTATAATGATAGTATAGCAAAAACCTAAAAAAAAAGAAAAAAAAGTATATATGTATAATGTATATGAAATAAACTAATAATAACTTAGAAATATTTAGCATTACCGATTTCCCCACATAACCATCATCCACTTTTGACCTCTTCTTCTTATTTGACAGCACCATCCAGACTACCCTCTAGCATTTTAGTAAGGTTAAAGATGGATGGGCGCCCCAGTGCCCTGGCTGCTTCAGTGAGCTATCTCAATCAGGAAAACCTCTTTGATGTCCATTCAAGTTTCATATTATATTCTTAAAAATGTTCATAACAGCCTTCAAATACTGCCCTTTTTGTCGACCTCGGAGCCACACTGACAGACATTGTGTAAGATTGTCTGGGAGTGTCTGGCCAGCCTAAAGGGGGGCAGGGCTATAGAGCCCCCCATCTGTCGGCAGGCGGAAACTCATTCATCTCCCCCACTTCAGTGTGCTGCTGCTCTCCCAGCGTGAAAAGAAGTTTGTATCTCATCCGAACCTTTTCCTGCAAAACACATGCACATGTGCATAGTCAGCTCGGCAGCTTTCATAAGCGTGCAGGAACGATATCAAGCATTGCCAACGTCAGTGATCATTAAATCTTGTAAAACTGTAAAGAAGGGTTAATACTGTGCTGTAAAGTATGGCCTCGAACATTGGTAGGAACACTGCTGAATTAATAAAGTCCTCATTAAATGTATCCATCATTAAATGCATTAATAAATGATTACCAAAAGATCTGAGCTCTACCTTAAGAGGATTGGCAAGCAGCACAACCTGAGTCATGGCCGCAGGAGGAAGGATTGGGTTAAAAGGAACCAGCTCTGTGCCTGAGGGTGGTTGCAGTCTCACTTTCATGGTCTTGAAGAATTGGCAGAACAGACATCATCATGTGCATCAAACAGAAGCAGCAACACAGCTCAATTTAAAGTGTGTATTGATGTTGCAGAGGCACAGCAGGTTTTACCTTGGGCACTGCAGCCTGCAGAACAATGTTCCTGACTGGCAGTGGGGCTGTGTTAAGCATGGACGCCACCATCACCAGTATATCAGGTCTGCCTGGTGGACAGTCTGTGGCAAAATGCAGCAGGACCCGCACACCATTTTTGTCATACGCTGTCACAGGACACACTTTACCTTAAATCCAACAAGCAACAAGGGACAAAAGCAAAAGCCGATTACTACAGCCATAAGGGGACATAAGACAAAGATTAATTCAGGAAAATATCACGCAGTGGCTGCGTTCCAGTTTTGTCAAGTTTGCCACCATCACCACTAAGTGGCAGTAGTGTCTACAGTTCAGTTTTATAGCCACCTACCAATCTCCAATAAAGAGGAATATGTTTTTTTCTGATTTAGAGAACATTACGTAGTTATTACATTTCTTATATTACATTGACATGAATGGTCCCCACTTATTTTATAATAGTGACCAATTCTAGAATTGTTGTGGTTGACAAAGATACAGTATACCAATAATACATGTTGCATTAACATAGGTTGAGCTTATGGATGTCATGTAGAATTGCTCTGAGTTTCTACTAGGCAGTCCACGTGACATAAACTAAAATTCATCAATGCAGATAATATAAAGCTCAAAATCTAGTTTATTGTCTTCTACAGTATGTCTGCCCTTCTCCACTGCTAACTGGCTAGATGATGATGATGAATATGCAGCTGGATAACAAAGTGGGTAACACAAGTGACGTTGATACGGGAGAACAGGGGTCAATTCCCTGTCAGGGCTGAGCAAGTCCAATGTGTGCCCTTAAAGCCTTCCTCGCTTTGGATACAAGCGTCAGCTAAATTGAATGTAAAGATGAGGAAGTTTGGCCTTTCCAGTGAAAATGTCAGTGTCAAACATAATGGACCCCAGTTAAACGGCTGTACATACAAATAGATTCATAGCTGGGTTCTACAATATGGCATGGAGAAATCTGACTCAATGTGATGTCCTTATTTGTCTTGAATATTTTATGAAAAACAACACAGAACAAAGACACAAACGCCTATTTTGTTGAACTCACTTGGTTTGATGGCATCCAAAGGGACAAAGATATTGGCTAGGGACATCTCTGGACTGGCCTGGCCCAGAGGGAGGCTGGGGGACAGAGAGCGTAACAGAGGGCTGTCATCTGCACCAATGTAGGCAGGCGGGGGGGCGGACCCTCCATGCATCCCTCCAAGGAACAGTGAGGTGGATGTGGAGGAGTTGACACCAGGACTAGAAGACAAGGTTGGGGGAGCGCCTGTATCCTCACACTTGACCAGCAACTTCCCAAAGTCCATCCCAGCAGGTGTACTGTGTGGGTAATCACAGGCATAATCAAATCATATGTATTTACAGTTCCAATTATGCTTGGACTTATTATGGCAGGCATACACAGTGATAGCCTATGATAAGAACAAGGTAACACGAGCTGGATTAAAGAAATACCACGTTATTGTTCAGACACAATAATCAAAAAACCTTTATCATGGAAATTTTACTTTAAAGGCAAAAAAACGTTTTTTGAGCTTAAATGTGCTTATATATTATTCCATGTGTCTCCCTTCTTTACAGGATGAGTCAAATGGATGTCTCTTCTTAAATATGTGGTCACATTTCCAATTTCTTCTATGGTTTTCTAGAAACAAGGGGTGGCACTACTTCCCCAATGGCACAACTCAGTCCACCCTCCCCTATATATATATAAATACTGTATATAAATTTCACATTAGAAGTATTTCTCACTTTTTAGAACTGCCCAGATCCAGCAAATCAAGGTCTTGCAGATTGAAAGAAGTAGAAGGTAAGTTGGATGCTCCAGGTAAGGTGGAGCCCTGTTGCATGGTGACAGGGATGGCTATGGGAGCAGGTAAGCTCATGCTGAATGAATGAAGAGGAGCTGCTGGGGCCGTGGTGGTCAATATTGAAGTGATGGACTGTGGGAATATGACCGATGATGCTGAGACAGATTGTGTGGACGTTGGGCGCGTGGAGACGACGGGGCCAGGGAAGCTTACGGCAGAGGCAGTTGTGGAAGACTTGTTTGAGCTCACTGGGGCTTCTGTCAGAGAAAGGGCGTCTTGAAAAAACGAAGATGTAGACGCGGGAACCGAATGCAAAGGGGTGTGAAAAAGGTCCAAATCTTGACTGAAATCCTGAAAAAACATGGTCATTAAAACACTACAATTACCAAATTAGACTATACCCGACATTAATATACATTCTTGAAATTCAATTTAAAATACCTGTAAAGACGGTAAATGATTGCTGAGGTTTACATGCGTTGATTTAGTTGGACCAGGTTCGCAGAGGCCTGTGAATGAACGCAAATGTCTCGAAACATGACATATTACCATCATATAAAACAGAACAAACAACAGGTAATGTCCAATGTCGCCATGAAAGAAAAAAGCTGAATGTTACCTAAAGATAGTAACTCTTCGTCCAGCAGAGAGAGTGCTGCAGACGGGGCGCTGTGGCTTGACTGCAGCTCGCTGGCAGCAGAGCCACACAGCAGGTCAGCAGGGAGAGACCTGGAAGATGTCGGAGGTATGGAAACACTCTGCATGTCCACACCCATCAGGTCAACCAGAATCTCAGACTGGTGTGAGCGGCCGATGCCTGCCACACAGAACACAGTGGCAGTAAGAAAACAAAAGATATATACAGTACATACAAAGATTCATCCATATGTCCGTCCAATAGTGCCTTTCCAAATTATCCATAGAGGATAGCTATGTTTGGCGGTGGTGTTGTTCTGGTGTGTGGTGTGTGTTTGTTCCAGATACAATATCCCACTTGCTTAAAATAATCACAGACCGAGCTGTACACTGCTGTCATTGAGAACTATTGCAGTTTCTTATGAGAAACTTTCATGTCTCACAAAGTCAGAAAAAAGCTGTGTGTGGGAGAAATTTGGATCCTTGTGCATGACATCCATATACTCCTCAATAAATCAGTAACTAGTTGATTAGTTACTTACTTGATTATGTAGAAGTACAACAACAATGGGCAAATTATTTTGTTGTTCAGATTAAACTGGTTAAAAAACTCTGATGTGTTCCTGGCACATTGCTATGTATTTCCCTACATAGTCTATTCTAGGTTTCTCTGCTATGAGCTTGAATTATGATAACATGGGTAAAACATTGCTTATTTATACGTATAAAAAGGGAGGTTTTAAAGAAAATATGTATGACACTGCATTGCCAAATGTACCTTGTTTGACCGATAATCGTGTCTGTTGTGCTTCGCCAGGCTCTCCATTGATGTTATGTCCTTCCACAATCTTCTTATAGGAATTGATGACATGGGAAAGGTCATCACTGGCCTGCAGGATGTCTCCTGTTGAGTGCATTTTGAAAGGTTAGATTGGGGTGAGGTTTATAAACAAACCCATTTTTCTCCACCGTCATTGCGAGATTTAAGATATCTGTGAGCAGAATGTTTTCAAAGGAGTTGACTGGGCACTCTGGTCCGACGTGATGTTGTTCTTACGTTAGCAAAAGGCCTACGTAAAATTATGAGTTCCATACAGAAATTAGGATAGTGAGATTAGACAAGAAACAATGGGGCCAAGTTACAGGATTTATTTCTTACCCAAGCTGCTGTCGTTGTCCTCAGTCTCTGAAGCGAGCTGAGACACCGTTTGCCTGAGCTTGTCACAATCACCATACAGCTCCTGGAAGAGAATTAAAAATATGACTGAATATCCCAACTTGTATCTTATTTTTGAAACTGCTGTATGGATATTAACAAGAACAAAATGTCCCATATACATACTATGGCATTAACTCTGCTATCATTACACATTTGTTCAGGACCCTGCCATTGCATTAAGTATCCCAATTAGAATACGTTTAAATAAATGACTATGAGCTATTCAGGGAGTATATTTCTCTACTTAATGAGGAAAAATTGAGTTCTTATATAACACACTTCACATTTAATGAAGAATGTTTCAGAACAAGACCATTTTCATTTCTTCCGGCAAATTAAAGTTAAAACAGCAGACTATTGTAACAACAGTCTTTCCATATAAGTCAATTAATGCAAAAGAAATAAGTTAGGTTATTTTATAATAAGCCTCATGGAGAACGAACCCTTATGAGCTCCTTGTCTCCATCCGTGGAGTCTTCTGTGCTGAAGTGAGTTAGCATCTCGTTTAGGAGTTTGACGCTGTTGCTTACGGCCTCCAGTGTGCTTTTCTGCTTTTTCCTCTTCTGTGTTCTTACCTCGTCCTGGGAGAAAAATAAAATAAAACTGTTCATAGCATTGCATTTGATAGTACTCGATACGCTCTACTGTCAGTGAGAACAGAAGCCTTAAGAAGACAACTGAGAAAAGTGTGCACTCTATTTTCTCTATGATAAAGCAGAGCTGAGGTTATACTAAAAGCACAAACATAACAATCAAAAATGTTTTACTTTGACCCTGACGCACCTCCTTCACCATGTTCTTGATGAGCCGATTGGCTTCTTTCAGATCTTCCGGCTTCTTGCTCTTCAGCAGCTCTGCTAACCTCTGCAGAGGGATGAGAGAAATCAGTGAGTAAACACACTCAACCCTCAGTTCCCACAGATTACCCAGGCTCAGGGCAGCAAAGCCAAACAAGCTCCCAGACCCTTAAAACAACAAACTTCATCCAAAGATCTATTGCAGTCGACACAAAACAAACACGCAATCGTGACCTGTTTTGATGTGCAGTAACCAGTCAAGTAACAGGATGAATGAAAACAAAAACAAATACACATGACTTTTTCTCTGGTGGATGCCGCCATACAAATACTTTAGTCAGGGGTGCAAAAGAGGGAAACAAATAGGGATCCTTTTAAACCTGTCAATCTATAGTTGGCAGTGAGAACATGCTGCAATCCAAATGCCCATTAAAAATTGTATAAACATGAAGGTATAATGCTATGTAAGACTGAATGGAATTGGTGATTATGTGGTTTCTTTTAAGGATTGTATTTCTAATAAGAAAGTGCTGCATCCATACGGAAAAACTAGCATAATAGTTGAACATTTTGGGCAATAAGCTTATTTGCTATCTTGCATAGTTAAAAGATAGAATACCACTTACATATACTGCCAGTAGACCCTTAGCATAGCTTAGCAAACTGACAGAGGTAAACAGCCTTTTTTACATTTGACCTTAGCTACCTATCTAAACAGGACTAGGTCGCAGACTCGTGAGTGGCTGGACCGTATTATGGTCAGTGTGGCCGGATAGTGACACAGATAGTAAGTGGTTGTTTCTATAAAGTGAATTATCTGTGCAGTGAGTGCTCCCACAATAACACTTCTTACCTTGCCCTTCTTCTCATCATCAAACACAGGATTCTTGGGTCGCGGAGAAGATGATGGTATTAGTGTGGCATCAAGACGGATTTCTGGGTCAACCAAAACTACACCTGGTATAAAAAACGACAGGAGACAGCTTATGTAACTTGGAATTTGGAAATAACTTCAAGTCGACAACGTTGCCTTAAAAGAGTCCAAGGCACAACACGGTCCTACATGACTGTTCAATGTATTATTTTTGGGATGTAGCTGTTTTGCATTCACATTTTTTGTCACAGTTGTTATATCCTAGCAGCATAGTTAGTCATTAGCCATAGTCATTAAGATGTTGGTGTCTTACCCTGTGACTTGAGCATCTGATATGCCTCACAGATCTTTGCTTCCTCTGGTATAGACACAGTCCAACTGTACAGCATCTCGATTACCTTTGTCTTCACTTTCTCCGATACTTTGTCTCCTAGATACTGTACAATAATAGAAGCAAAACTTAGAATGACACAAAGCATCCTTTCAGGTAAAATATCCCAAATAGAGGGAGACTGAACATGCACGTCACTTACTTTGTGCGAAACCACCTTAATTAATTCGTTTAAAAATCGAAATTTCCCAACTTCGGTGTGAAACCGTCGACCACAGTTCTTCATACAAGCCTCGAGAACCTGCAAAAAATAAGTAAAACAAGCCCTGATAAATACATTGTAATTGCACCATATTATGAAAAAAGGAAGTCGAAAATGTAAACACTATGGACCGTTAATGCTTGTATGGCCTCCCATTCCTGAGGGGATTGAATCTTGTGAGCCAACAGTCGAACTGATATTTGTGGGCTGCGAAATATGAAAGAAAGAAACAATCAATTACAAACTCAATAAGGCCATCCGGCCTATAATAGGCTTCATAATAAGTTCAATGCGTTTACCACAATGAGGACACCGATATGCAACATTAGGTAGCGCGATTGAACGTTATGGGTGAGACTGAGTTGATTGAATGAATGTGACCATACCCTTCTAGCTCTTTATTGATTTGGTCACAGAATCCCATTATGTAGTCCCAGTCTTCCTGTCTGTTGGAAGGGTTGGTGGCTTTGTCTGAAAAGCAGAAGGAGACGATCAGCCATTAACATGAAGCCCTGATAGCGCAGTCTTGCCAAAACAGCCTATGTTGAAACAGGCTACCCTGTCAGGGGCGGATCTACCGGGGTGGCATGGGGTGGCAGCTGCTACCCTAAAAAAAGCCTTGCCACCCCAGCTGCCACCAAATTCCACAACTCATTACTTATGTTACAGTTTAGTACAATATTTATTCATTTATATTTGGTTCCTCCACCTTAAGTCAGCCCAGGCAGGACAGAATAGTTATGTTTCGTTTTTCATCTCCGTGTTGGACAGCTGTTCGCTCAGCTGATGGGCTTGAGCCTCACGGAGCAGACAGCGCGAGTCAGTCTAAAGTCAGCGAGGATCACTCACAAATCAAAAAGCTAAATTATAAAATAAAGATATCTCTTCCTCCCTCTGTCCACTGCACACTTAGTGACTAGTGGCTTAAAGGAAATACATGAGGATTAAAACCTCATTTTGCACTTTATTATTTTTGAATATTTGAAGATTGCAGGCAAGTAAAATACCACCAGCCACTACATTCTCAATGATAGACGTGAATAATCACTTATTTTTTTACAATCTAAACCATTTTTTTAACAATAGAGGAGAATGAATATTTGAAGGCAATACAGAATGCATGATATTACTGTATTGTATTGTATTATTTTTTTGTCACTGGGAAACTAAATGTTGTTAATTACTTTACATAAACTTGATGCAAACAAATTCACCAGAATGCAGGAAATTAAGTGATGAATGCTCAAAAATTTCTAGGGGGCCACCCCCAGACCCCCCATTTAAAAAGTGTCCTAAACCGAGGTTTAATCATAACCTACACCCTTGAAATTCATTAATTATTTTGTTTAATTTTATCTATAGGCCTTTGTACAAGGATACTTCCTAATTCTTATCACACTATTTTAAATTAAAGTCTTAGGTCGTGCTTATCAATTGCTCATAATAACCAGTAGACCTATTTCTGTGTGACATTACTGAACCTCTTCCCATTTACAGTGTGTTTAACAGGTCACTGTTTGTGACCAAAATGCCGCACAATATTTATATGAATGATTGTATCTCTATTGTATGTAAATTACTAGAATATTTGAATAACTTGATATTTGCACTCAAGTTTGACTGATGATTGACATCTGATGGGAGTATCTCATATTAACACAGACAAATACCAAAGACTCACTGTTACTCAACTAAGTACTTATTGCAGCCCTATTTGCATAGATTTTGAGCCCCATGCTGGTGTATTAGTGCAGGTGATTGTTGTGAGGCAGGTAATGTAGTAATTATTCAGTAATAATAATCTTTAAAAATGTTATGTTTAAATGTAAGGCTTCACTCGTGCTACAATACATTAAGTATTATGTTATTTAGTCAACATATCTAAATGTGGGGGCTTTCCCAAGTAAATATTTATGTATATGGCTTTAATTAAATCGGCATACTATACATCCGCCACAGGTTGCCACCCATTAAAATCTCCTGCCACCCTCTTGCCACCCCATGAATATTTTTCTAGATCCGCCCCTGTACCCTGTCCCTGGGAAGCTAGAGAGGGCTGGAGCTGTGTGATAGCCTGCGTGAACTTCACCAATAATTAATTAAACAACTCTACACCAGCTGACAAACAACCCAGACAATTGTTTTCCGAAGTTTTCAGCTTGTTTGACGTTATTGATTCCGTCTTTAATAGCCCCCAGACACTTCTCTAATCCGGTATGTTGTTGCTGCTGCAAGTCCTGTTTGAACTAAAGTCAACGCCTGGAGGTGTTTACAACAGCCGCATCTAACTTCTAACATCATGCGAAAGCGTCCCATAGGCTAGGTCACTGTTGGCAATGGCATAAAATAATAATTTTAAGTATTTCAACATAGCGACCATAAGGAGGCTACTCTACCGTCCATAACAGAACCAAACAGCAAAGTGGATTTTGGCTAGCTGCAACCATCAGTTGTCAGCAGCTGTCTGTTAGCCACTTTCTGACAACACGGGCGTATTAGCGCGATACTTTTCCGATTCAGCGATGTCATGTGAGTCCAACTAACGCTGTGGACACCTTCGATTATGTAGCACACAAGTGCACACCTCTAACTTAAATACATTTCTTGTAAAGATAGTTTAAGTATGAACTTACTAAGCCAGGACTCAAGCGACTCTCCATCCTCCGCCATATTTGCTCTCTGAGACAAACAACGCGTGACTCCTGCTGCCTTCACGTGCCGTCGGATTAATGAGCGTTGCTGATTGCTACTTCGAGGACCGAAAAAAAGTGTACATTTTCTTCATTGGCAAATGTATTTTCGGAAAACAATTAATGTCAATGATTGTAGCATAGTATATGTTTTTTGTTTTTGTTTTTACAATTACATGCATAATGCATAGCCTATCCATCTCTTCAGTGTTCTGCTGCTGCACAATTAGGCCTAACCTTTCCGATTATGCTTCTTTTCAAAAGCTAAGATCAAGATATTTTCATAGGAGTTGGTAGAGCTTACAAAGACATAGGAGGCTGTATGATTTGGTCACACAGACTTCTAAGCACAAACCTTAGCGAAAATAAATCATGAACAGCATAATTGGATGGCCAAGCTCCCCTGCTATGGAGGGGAGACCGGGGCATCTTGTCAAACGGGTAAGTTGTCACACTCATATCTCCATCACCAGAGGGTACTTTCAAATACATCGAACATTTGCATGTGCACCTCACTGTTCTGAAGTCGTTCTATTGACAATGAGAGTATGTCACTGTAACAATTTGTGTAATAAAACTTTAAAGGTGCTCCGAGGAAATTTCAGTTTGTGTTCATTCCTGCATCCCCTTCGGACAAAAGCGGTAGTGTTTTTACTACGCCAGCTGTAGTTCCTGGGTGAACGTACCCTTGACAAAGGCATTAAGATAAACTCTATAAAATTAGCATTCTTTGCACTGATGGTCTCGTTTGCTGTTACATGTCATTTATGATCATCAGAGGAAACATTTGACTGTTTCAGAGATACACTGCTCAAAACAATAAAGGGAACACTTAAAAGGGAACACTTAAACACATCTTAATGAAATATTATAGTTGAAAACATTTTTTTTTTTAAACTTTATTCAATAGTGGAATGCGTTGAGAACAAAATAACATAAGAATGATCAATGGAAATCAAAATCATTAACCCATTGAGGTCTGGATTCAGAATAAAAGTTGAAAATCAGATCACAGGCTGATCCACCTTCTGTGAAAATTCCTCAAACAATTCAAAATCAGGCTGTGTAGCCTCAATGTGCCTGTATGTACTCCCTACAATGTCTGGAAATGCTCCTGATGAGACGACGGATGTTCTCCTGAGGGATCTCCTCCCAGACCTGGATCAGGGCATCACTCAACTCCTGGACAGTCTGTGGGGCGACGTGGTGTCTCTGATGGAACAAGAAATGATGTCCTCGAGGTCCTCGATTGGATTCAGGTCTGGGGAACAGGCAGGCCAGTCCATAGCATCAATGCCTTTATCCTGCAGAAACTGCTGACACACTCCAGCCACATGAGGCAGAGCATTTTCATTCATCAGAAGGAACCCAAGGCCCACTGCACCAGCATATGGTCTGACAATGGGTCTGAGGATCTCCTCCAAGTACCTCATGGCAGTCAGGGTACCTCTGGCTAGCACATGGAGGTCTGTGCGGCCTTCCAAGGATATGCCTCCCCAGACCATCACTGACCCACCGCCAAACCGGTCATGCTGGAGGATGTTGCAGGCAGCAGAATGTTCTCCACGGCGTCTCCAGACTCTGTCAAGTCTGTCACGTGCTCAGTGTGAACCTGCTTTCATCCGTGAAGAGCACGGGCGCCAATGAAGAATCTGCCAATCCTGATGTTCTCTGGCAAATCGGGTTGCAAAGTGTCGGGCTGCGAGCAAAGGCCCCACTTATGTAAATCGGGCCCTCATACCACCCTTTCACCCATACCACAGTTTGAGCAGAAACATGCACATATGTGGCCTGCTGGAGGTCATTCTGTAGGGCTCTGGCAGTGCTTCTCCTGTTCCTCCTTGCACAAAGGAGCAGATAGCGATCCAGCTGCTGGGTTGTACTCCTCTGACGTCCCCTTCCACATCTCCTGGAGCACTGGCCTGTCTTCTGGTATCTCCTCCATGCTCTTGACACTGCTGGGAGACACAGCAAACCTTCTTGCCACAGCGCGCATTGATGTGCCATCCTGGATGAGCTGCACTACCTAAGCAACCTGCATGGGTTGCAGACACCGCCTCATGCTACCTCTAGTGGTTAGGGCACTGGCAAAATGCAAAAGTGACCAAAAATCAGCCAGAAAAGATGAGGTCAGGGAAATGGTCTGTTGTCACCACCTGCAGAACCATTCCTTTATAGGGGTTGTCTTACTGTACTTATTGCCTCTCATTTCCACCTGTTGTCTGTTCCATTCGCACAACAGCAGGTTAAATTGTTTAAGAATCATTGTTGATTTCTAACTGGACAGGTTGATTTCCCAGAAGTGTGATTGACTTGGAGTTGCATTGTTATGATTCAATCAGTCAATCAATATCCTTTATTTAACCAGGTAAAATTCATTGAGATTAAAATCTCTTTTTCAAGAATGACCTGGCCAAGAAGGCAGCACCATGATACAATAAGAACAATCAACCACAATTCTCATACACCACATTCAACGTCAGGTAAAGTACAATACAAGATCAGGGGACAAGACTATATGAAGATTGAAATGAGTACAGTTAAAAATTAAATAAATAAACTGGTGACAGATGAATGAATAAACCCGGCCGTTATCAGAAAATAACTTTAAAAACAATTGCATTGACCAAGAGAACTATCTTCTCTGTCCTTCAGGATTCCTTTGAATTCTCCCAAGGTGACCAGCTCCGGCAGCTTCAGCTGCTTTTGCACAGTGTTCCAGGCAGAAGACACAGCATATTTAAAGGCCTTTTTCCCTAACTCAGTTCTAGCTCTGGGTACCAACATCTGTAACACATCCCTAGAACGCAAACCATAGCTACATTTGTTTGTGGACATGTAAACACATAGATATGAAGGGACCAGCCCAATAAGACACTTGTAAACAAAAAACAACCAATGTGAGAGTCTGCGTACAGATAGCGATGGACATTTTGCAGTGGCATACAGGGTACAATGGTGGACACGATTTCCACAGCCAGTTAAAAATTGCAGAGCACAGTGGTAGACGGTATCCAATTTCTTGAAGTACTGGTTGAACAGGATGTAACAAATTGTTTTAAAAAATGCAACCCCCGTAAAGGCCCAGGCCCCGATCACATCGGCGGCCGTTTACTAAACACCTGCGCTGATCAATTGAGTCCCATTTTTAATTTGATTTTTAACAGATCTCTCAGTCAGCAGATAGTACCCTCCCTCTGGAAACAGTCCACTATAGTACCCGTTGCCAAGTGCAATAATCCAAAATCACTCAATGATTTCAGACCCATAGCCCTTACTTCCCTGGTCATGAAGCAGTTTGAGAAGCTAGTCAAATCTGAGCTCGTAGCTAAAACCAAGAGCCTTCTAGACCCTTTTCAATTTGCCTACAGGGAGGGAAGAGGCGTCCAGGACGCTACTGCTACTCTCCTCAATCTGCTTTTTAAACATCTGGAAGGCAGTAAGAAGCATGCCAGGCTACTATTTGTTGATTTCTCCTCTGCTTTTAATACGATCCAGCCCCATGTTCTTGCTGAGAAGCTAATTAACACCTTTAGCCTTGATCCTTGTCTTGTGGGTTGGATACTGGATTTTTTAACCAATAGATCACAAAGTGTTAAGGTGAATACAACATTGTCTAGCCTTCTGTCCACCTCCACTGGTTCGCCACAGGGCTGTGTTCTATCTGCTCTTTTGTTTATTTTATATACCGATGACTGTCGCAGTAACCACGACAACCGCTTCATCATCAAATTCGCTGATGACTCGGTCATTGTCAGCCTCCTCCATAATGATGAGACTGGGCATGGCCAGATTGTAGAGGACTTCCTGAGCTGCTGCAATGATGCGTTCCTTGAGCTTAACATCTCAAAAACTAAAGAGCTCTGCATCGATTTTAGACGTGGCCCCCATCCCACCGAGAACACAGTCATCTGTGGCCAGCCAGTGGAAATCGTGCCCAGCTACAAATATCTGGGCACGATTATCGATAATAAGCTGAAATTTGATGCTAACATGGACATGCTGTCCAAGAAGGGCCAGCAACGCCTTTACTGCCTTAGGAAATTGGCGAGATTCAATGTTGCAAAAAGCCTGCTGAAATTGTTTTACTGTGCATACATACATTCTGTCATCTCCTTCTCTGTCATCTGCTGGTACGGTAATCTCACTATCAAGGATAAAAATTCTCTTGGGAAAATTGTTAAAACTGCCTCTAAAATCACTGGTATCCAGTTAGAGAGCCTTGATCCGTTTTACAATAGACAGCTGCTCAGGAAAGCTTTTTACATCCGTCATGATAATACCCATCCACTCAACTCAGAATTCATGTCGTTGCCATCTGGCCTTCGTCTGTGTGTATCCAAGATCACCAATAACAGATACAAATTCTCTTTTATTCCATCATCCATCCGGGCAATCAATGCGGCCTGCAGCAGGTAAATGCTGCTGATGCTGATTTTATTTTCGTATCGCTGATGACTTTTATTTTTATTTATTTTAATTTTTTTATATCTTGGGTTGTTGATGACTTTTATTTTTACTTATTTTTATTTTTATTTCCTGGCACTTTATTTTAATGCACTTTGTGTCTCCTCAGGCTTGTGTATATACTTGTGTATATATTGTTGTGTTATTGTGTCCTGATGTCTTATTTGTCGTGTGTCGTTAAACTTCTCCTGCTGTACACAAATTTGCCCTTGTGGGACATTTAATAAAAACCTTGAACCTTGAACTTTGGTCAGGGGCGTTTATGAACAGCAGGTCACCGTAATCTAACAACGGTAAAAAGGTCGCAGTGAACAGACGTTTCCTGGCCTGCCATGAGAAGCATGATTTATTTCTAAAAAACAAACCAAATTTAATTTTTAATTTGGAGACCAGTTTTTCAATATGAAGTTTAAAAGACAATTTTTCATCAATAATGAAACCCAGGTATTTGTACGAATTGACCCTTTCAATTTCGGTCCCATGACTAGTTAAAAGCTTTGGCAAAACTTTTGGTAGAGCTTTTCCATTTGAAAAAAACATTAATTTAGTTTTATCTGTATTTAAAACCAATTTCAATTTTGTCAGCTGTGACTGCAGAACGTCCAAAGCAGACTGCAGGAAATGATTATGTGTTCCCTTTATTTTTTTGAGCAGTGTATTTAAAAGCACCTTGAATGAAGTATGTACACATATTTCTGTGTGGCTTTTGTTCTGTCTCTGCAGCCTTTCATAGCAGGGTCAGCATCTGAAGCTTAAGGCAGAGTCAGCTGAACTTGGCTTTCCTGCCATTACATTTCCTGGCTATAGACCCTCCATCCCCTCTCTTCAGCAGACCAGTTCACTAAGACCTTTCTGTCTTGCATTTTCTCCTCTGGGCTGACGGTCATATTCGCAAAGGTATTCCACAGCCACTGCTGCCGCTGCCCTTCGCACATGCAGCTCCCTTTGAAAGAACCCCAGATGCTGCTTCCACACATGATCTACCCCAACTTCTTGTCACATTGCTCCCAATAAGCATTCTCTGTAAAAAGAGGCAAGAATGATGATAGGGAGATAATTATTTCAGAAACGAATTATGTCCTGGTACACAGCAGTCCTCAAGTGATCAGATTGCTGTCCACTGAGTCAGTTGTGTCTATCATCACACACACACACACACACACACACACACACACACACGGGGGTTCATTCTCATCATGCTTGATTCTGCTTTTGTTTATGATAGGTCAGCTCATGTGGGCTTGGAGAGTTTGGGGTCACCTCTCGAGTTAGCCCAAAGTATGAGGACATTTATGCACATATTTAATACTGCCGTGCAGTTAATCTTTGTTTGTTGCTATTTTCTTTTACTGTCATTTACGGCTGTTCTCCTGTGCATCTGACTTCAATGTTGCATTGCACTTTGTTGAACTCTGTTTTTTTCTAAATCTGACATATAAACAAACTTGATTTGATTTGATTTGATTCCCACACCACACATAGCCTGGCTCCGCCCGCCCGCCTACTTCCGGCCAAATTTTATTTTCCCTTCAGTAGTCAGTCTGGGTGTACAGCCCATTTCCCAGTTTTGCCGGAGATTCAACAGCCGGTCCAATCAGCGAACACAGAGAGTGGCTGAGAACGATGACGTCGAAGTCGCGCTCCAGTTTCAGTTGCCAGAAGCCGGCTCATGACACACGTGACGACCAAACGTTATGCGATTGGTTGGCTAATCCAGAGTGGCACTGGGCAGATCCAATAGTTTTAAACTTTAACAGACACCCGCCTCCATGAGTGAACGTTTGCCAATTACAGCACCGCCAGACCTTCTGTACAAATGAAATTAAGTACGATGGTCTGGTAGCACCAGGCTACACCACACATGCCTTTGAGGAGAAATTGTGCAGCCTATTATCCCCATTGTAATGACTGCCGTATCCTCTTGCCCTTCTGTATGACTGCAGGCATTTCGCGTTACCTTTGAGTGTGGCCTTTCCAAAAAAAGGTAAATATACTTAAGCCTTTAGTGGTTGGATAACAGATCGTACACACTTGTAAACTAATATATGATGTTGACCTTTGTGGCAAATCTTGTAATCCTCATGGGGCTGTGATGTGGCTCAGGGCTGAGTCTGGAAGGCATCAGATGTCTGACCTAATAAAGCCCCGATAAAACTCTCAGAGGAGCTACTGAGGAAAACCAAGGATCCTCATGGTGCTGATGAATAATGGAATGATTACTCTGTCTTTCACAGCTTTTTTTTCATTCATTTCAGTTTTCAAGACTCTTCAGTAAGTACTGTATATATACTTTACTTAGTGAGGTGTGGTTCGAAAAGCATACATATATTGGCTTTATGGCTAACATCACTTGAGGACAAGATGTGGGTCATCAGATGCAATATGAGATGAGACTGTCATGAAAAAGCAGGATTTATGTTTTTGCAAACAGCTAGCCTATCTCACAGCTCTGTTAACTGTATGGCCATGTGGTGGCACTAACAGCACAGAGAGAATCCACAGTGTGTTATTGCGTAGCCATGTTTAGCCTCTATCTCTCTTCTCAACTTGGGTCCAGTGGATGAGCAAACCCTGACCAACACCTTGAAATCAACTGCTTGTGCAACTTTGTTTCGAGTTGAATTTAAAAAGCAGGCAATAGAGCTTACAGACAGCGTACAGTTTGGGTTGGAGGCAACATGACCTAGTTAAACATGAATTTAATATCTCCCTTTGTGTTCCAGTGGAATTGGAATGATTGACAAGTGTTCACTCTGGATAATGCATTTAATTTAATCTGATGGTCAGAATGCTCCATGAGTTTGTCCACAAAGGGCCTCTGAACACAAAATAGATTTGGATAACTTTCATTCAATTCTGGGTGTTTTAGATTTGTGGTGTTCCCAGTCAGACATGGAAAGTTATTAAAAATGAATGACTGAGACTTCAAATAAAATGGAGTTCAGGCAAATGCCTATTCATCAGATGGACACACTCCCCTTTCCTAACCCACAGGCATGTGGATTTGAGATCATCAAAAAACCATACTTACTTGTTCAGATTATGAACATTTTGATGTTTTTGTTATCCTCGGTACTGTCGTGGGATTTACACATGTAACGGATCATTATATTAGATAGTACAGATCTCTATACCAACTCTGAATTAGTCACCAGGTCACACACTTATCTAAGAGACAACCTTTATTTCTGCACCAACAGCAGCACACATCAGTTGCCTATTAATAACGGGGACATCTACAAATAGGAGCACTATAGATAAATGGACTGATGTCAGAGAGGTACGATTGCCACATCGCCAACAGAATTACCACACACACACACACACCACAAGGGACACACATGCACACAGACACACACATGCACTGAGTAGCATAAAAAAGCAGAGACTGCAGTTGTTCGCTGCTGTTTGGGCCCGGGGGACAGGGTTGTTCCAAGCGGCACCGCACCGCACCGAAATGCACCGATCAGTGCAAATGAGGCTTTAAGTTAACACACCTACATATTTTATAAAAGTTGTTGCCCATAGCACTTACTGACTGGCATTTATAGCCTACATTGTCTGGTCGATTAACACCTTGGCATGTTTTTAGTGTACATTAGATGTGGCTGCTATTGTTGCACCCTTAAAGAACGACTCCGTCTTCTTTCGTTTTGGCAACTTTATTCTCCCCGGACGGCATATATTTTTTTAGAAAGGTTTTCACGAAGCAGCCGGACTTTTTCACAGCATGTCTCATTCACGGTCAACTTTTCAACACACCACAATCAGGAACGCATCCTGATGACGTACAAGGTCATACTACTACTTCCGCTTTTTAACAAGAAAATAAAGCTATAAAATAACATCTGTTTAACTTGTTAAATCTTATTCCCATGTACATTTTTAGCTCAGTGCAATTTAGATATATTACAATTCTAGGTCGCAACACCCTCCCCCACTGAAAAAAATGTTGCCTTACATTTCCTTTTCAAACAATGATACTAAACATGTATCAACAATCAAACTCTTGGTGACGGGTAAATTGTAACACACATTATTACATATAACAGGGTTAGGTAGTACTATCTCTCTTTAGTGTCTCAGTTCTCATCTCTTCAACAGCCATGGCAAAAATACTCGACTCAGTGTCCAAAGTCCAACAGTATTGAAGTGTGAATAGTCCATACAAGTATTGGTGGGTGCCCAATCTTCACTTAGGGACAAGGAAATTACCATATACACACAATATTATGTTTTAACATATTTCAATGCCACACATTCAGCTAGTCTATCCAAACAAGTGTACACACAATTCCTTTTCTCATTATCGTGTGAGCCACATGTTGCTTTAACTCGATATAAACCCATATACTCAGATAGTTACCCTTCACTGTAGTTATTCTAGCTCAAAGAAAATGTACAGATTGCCTGTTTCTCTATTACTTGTAATACAGGTAGTCACATTACTTCACCATGAACTGTAACATTGGTTATAGTAGGCCACAATTATAACTTGCCAAATAAACTTAGTGTCTCTGCCTCATTTTTATCTACTCATTACAAGGATACATGGATGATCTAGAAGAGATGGCATGGATGGTTCTGGGAGATGTTGTGGCGCCAACAGTGCAGGTTTTCAGCAGTTGAAAGGTCGGTTGACCTAGCTGGTCGTACGTGTAGATACGCCTGGGCTGTCTGGCTCTCATCGGTCTTTCAGTCCCTGTTTCCACATCCACCTGTTCGTCCTCAGATCCAGTAGAAGATGCTTCTGCCTGTTCTTCCATCGGGTTTTCATCCTGTACTTGCTCCTCTTCAAGGTTCACCTCAGGTATGAGCAGCTCCTCGGCTCTCTCTTGCTGTGTCTCTCTTTGAGGGCAGAATTCCTGTGCCTCTGCATTAAAGGGAAATTCTTCTTGTCTTGCTTCAGTCCAAACATGATATTCCTCTTCATCAGAGCTGTCTGTATCTGTCAGGTTACGATCATATTTGACTTTCTGATTTTTCTTTACCCTGTGTTTTTCTTTGTTCTCCTTCTCTCTTGGGTTGGGGTCACTGACCTTTCGCTCTTCAACCAGGTAGGGACACGGCAGGAGCAGGTTACGATGCAACACTCGTTTCCTCCCTGTTCCTTGTAGTGGCTCAACTGAATATACAGGGCTGTCAGGGCCTTTCCTCCCACTGACCACATGGACCGTATCCTCCCAGTAACTACGCAGCTTTCCTGGCCCCCCTCTCGGCGTGAAGTTTCTCACCAGAACATGATCACCTGTCTTGAGAGTGGAGCTCTATGCACGCTGATTGTAGTTTCTCTGTCCTCTTTTTGCACACTTTTTCATGTTTTGCATTGCAATAACATATGCTTCATGCATAGCTTCTCTCCATTTATCTGCATAGTCAGCGTGTGACCTGTTTCCCTCTTCTGTCCTCCTTGGGAACAATATATCGATTGGCAGACATGGCTCACGCCCAAATAGGAGGAAAAACGGAGAGAACCCTGTCGCTTCATGCACTGTCGAGTTGTAGGCGTGGACTACTTTATTCAAATGCTCTTTCCACTTGGATTTCTGGGTCTCCTCTAATGTGCGCAACATTCCCAGCAGAGTCCTGTTAAAGCGTTCTGCAGGGTTGCCCTGTGGATGGTATGGGCTTGTGCGGGAATGACGAATGCCACAGTAACCTTGGAGTTTGTGAAAGAGGTTATTCTCAAACTCTTTCCCTTGGTCGTGGTGGACCCGAGATGGGAAGCCGAAGCGCATGATATAATCATCATAGAGTTTTCTGGCTGCTGTCTTCCCAGACTTGTCCTTGGTTGCATATGCCTGTGCATATTTCGTGAAATGGTCCACAACAACGAGTATATATTCTTCACCTCCACTGCTCTTCTCCAAGTGTACATAGTCGATTGAAATCATTTCAAAAGGTGCAGAGGTCTCAATGTTTTGGAGTGGCGTCCTAGTTATCCTGTTTGGTTTTTTCCTTTTTACACATTGGCACACATGAGAAATATAGTGCTCTGCTTCCTGTCTCATCTTAGGCCAGAAAAAGCGTTCCCTAGCGAGAGCAACCATCCGATCTCCACCTAAGTGTCCCATTTCCTCGTGGAGGTGTTTGTAGATGAGGGGCTTTAAGGACTCAGGAACCACCAGCTGTGTTCTGGATGCCGTCTCCCTCCTGAGGATCCCCTCGTCGTCGATCTTCAAACGGGGCCACTCTCTGATGAGTTGTCTGACATTTTCATTCTCTGCTAGCTTGTGTTTATGTTTTAGGAATGCATGTGTTTTTTTCAGTGCAAGGATTCTGCTGATGGTTGGGTCTGTGTTTTGGGCAGCTCTGATGTCTTCTACTGCAACAGGCTGAATGGATTCTGGAACAATGGTCTCTTCTGGTAATGCATCTATATTACAGGTGACAGAAGAGATCCAATTCATTTCTCCTGTTCTCTCCCCCTTCAGAGCTTTTCCGATGGCCTCCATAGCTTCCTCTTGAAACTCCTCTGTGCATTCCTGCATAATTTCTTCCATGGGCTTTGGTCGCCGGGAGAGGAAATCTGCATCTCCATTTGATGATCCAGGCCTGTACTTGAGGGTGAACCGGTAATCCGCTAGCTCTGCCACCCAGCGGTGTCCTGTGGCATTGAGTTTTGCTGACTTGGTGACATACGTCAGTGGATTATTGTCACTGTACACAGTAAAATGAGGTGCATGAAACAAATAGTCACGAAAGCGCTCTGTTACTGCCCATTTCAGCGCCAGGAATTCCAATTTGCCAGAGTGTAACTTGTAGTTCTTTTCGGCGGCTGTCAGTGTCCTGGATCCATATGCGATCACTCTGAGCGCTCCATCTTGTCGCTGGTATACAACAGCACCCAGGCCCTCTTCTGAAGCATCTGTATGCAAGATAAAGGGTTTTTCCAAGTCTGGGTAGGCCATAACAGGTGGGTTTGTCAGCTGATGTATCAACTTACTCAGTATCTCTTGATGGGTTTCTGTCCACAGAATTGGGTGAGATGGTGGTAATTGAGCAGCTTGGCGACTAGACCCCTTTTTCTTTTGAGTGTTCTTTTGTCCAGTCTTTGGCTTGGCTAGAAGCTCATAGAGAGGCTTGGCTGTCCTAGAGAAGTCTGGTATGTACGACCGGTAGTAACTGAGGAAACCCATCAGCTTTCTCACCTCTCGTACAGTAGTTGGCGTCTCATGTCTCAGAGCTTGTACTGCTTCCACCTCTCTAGTAGGCCTTTCACACCGCCGCAAAATCGGTGCTAGTTCTGGGCTAGTTCGGAGTTAGAGCCAGTGTTTTGGTTTCACACCGCCAGAAAGCCTGCTCCGGGCCGTAAAAACCGGTTCAACTCATACCCCAGGATTGAGCAGGGTTTGAAGTGAACCGCTTGCGCCAGCGGCCGGGGGAGGGATTATCCTGACCAACCAGACCAACTAAAACCTCATGCCCGCCATGTTTAAAAACACCGCTACTACGAGACGTAAACATAACATAATTACCGAACGTAGCGATCAAATTGACCGGCGAGAATACGCTGTATGGGTCCTGTTTGGTTAAGAAAGCAAAGCGAAAGCTAACACGTGTAAAAATAAGACGTATTCGCCGCTGTTGTTGTGCTTAAAGCTAGCGGTAGCTTTAGCGTTAGCCACAAGAGCAGCGCCGTCGGGCGACGTACACAAACGTTTACAGTGACGTCATGACGTTGCTCTCTTTCCGGCTCCATGGTTGTCTCCGGTCGATGTGAAACCAACCGGTTCATAACTGGGATAAGGCTGTAACCAGTTTTGAACTGACCCCAACACCAGCCTGGAACTGACTCTTGGTTCATTTTGGTGTGAAAGGCCTATAGGATTCATTTTGTAGCCCTCTTCAGAGATCACTCGACCCACATAACACACCTCTCGTTTGAAAAAGTCACATTTCTTTGCCCTCAACTTTATTCCACTCTGCCTTTGTCGCTGCAATACCTGCCTCACGTGTTGGATGTGTTGCTCGAAGCTGCGGCTGAAAACAAGCACATCGTCCAGGTATGGGACACAAATCTCATCTCTTAGGTCCCCTAGGCATCCCTCCATGTAGCGCTGAAAAGCCGCTGGCGCATTGGTGAGGCCAAATGGGATCCTGGACCATTCGTAAAGTCCCCATGGTGTTATGAATGCCGTACAGGGTCTACTTTTCTCACTCATGAAGCCCTGATGATAGGCCTTCCCCTGGTCCAGCACTGTGAACCAGGAGTTGCCTCCCAGGTTTTCCAGGATCTCCTGTATTCTCGGGATTGGATGCCGGTCAGGTATTGTCTTCCCATTCAAAAGCCTGTAGTCTATGCACAAGCGAAGACTCCCATCCTTTTTCCGGACGCAAACCACAGGTGAGGAATATGAAGAGCAGGACTTCTGGATCCAGCCTCGGTGTAGTAAGTCCTGTATGTGTGCTTTGACTTCTTGGTAGAGGTGACGAGGGATTGCATTGTAGGTTTTTTGCACTGGGCGATTATCTGTTAGCAGAATGTCCATCTGTAAATCTTTTATGCACCCTGTGTCCCAATCATCCTTTGCAAATATGTCACACTCCTCCCTCAGCATTTGCTTTACCTGCTGTCTTTGTTCCTCTGATAGGTGACTCACATCCACATCTGGATCCCAGGGCTCACCCTGCGGCGTCTGGCATGGCTGCTTCAATGGAGGTGCAACATCGCTGTCCGATAACTGGGGCTCCTGACACTCCATAGACTCAGTTTCCAGCGGATAAATTGCATCAACACTGTGTAGCCAGCCCAGTGTGGTGCGACCAGCCAGTGTAATGTCGTTGTCCGTTGCGTTTCTAACAGTCACTACAATTTTCCCTTCATCCTCTTGGGGCAGTTGAATTAACTGTTCTCTGATGGTTAGTCCTGCGGGCCATGTTGCCTCTTGATCTGGCTCCAACAGCACATGTGACCCGCTCAGAACACTTTTATTCAAATGACCACATTTTATTTCCATGGTTTTGTTTTTCGGTATGATAACTGGTAGTCTGCCCAGTCGGGCTATGTGAGGACTGCTTTCTGCCTTTTGTTTTTTTAAAATAGATAATACAGCTCTTGCAGTTTTGCGTCTCACCTCTAGTGCTGAACATAGTCTCTGTACCATGTGATCACGGTGAATACAATCTCCAGAAGTGTCATTTGCCATTGCCAGCTCTTCGATTACATTGAATCCAATGATGGGGCGTTCAAGGTCACCGCTAGCAACCAGAAGTGGGACTAGTACTGGTTTGTCACTCATTCCAGACACAGCGTTTTTGGACAGAGTAAACTCGATTCCCATCCATCCTTCATAGGGGATAGCTGTTCCATTTGCTGCTGAAAGATCAAGTTCTTTTTCGTCCATCAGTTCTTCAACTGGTCTCACTTCAACATCTGGAAGATATTTTCTTTTCCAGCTGTCTCCCACTATTGACACCTGAGAGCCAGTGTCCCACAGTACCGTTGTATCGACATCACCAAGGAACGCTCGGACAAGACATCTCTTCCCTACCAGCTTAGCGGCTTGTTGTTGCTTACCAGAGAGAGGTGCTGTCAGGGTGAACTGGTCCACTTTATCCTTATCTCCTCCAGGATGTGGAGAGATTTCAATCTTATTGGTGGTGGCTGAGATCTTTTTAGCACGACAACCCGCTGACCAGTGTTCTGCGCTGCCACATTTGTAACAGTGATTACACCTTCCCTCCGGATTGGACACCTGACACTGCTGACATTGTCTTGTGTTTGTGGTTCTGGGCTGCAGCTGATATTTCCGATTCGGTTGTTCACTCGCTCTCATTGTTTGGGGTGGGGGCATCTGATTTAGGCTTGCAATGTGAGTGGTAAGGCTTTGGATAGCTTCACATATCGCTTTGTTACCTTGGTCAACCTTTTCCATCAATGTGTCACGTTTCTGTCTTTCACTTTTTTTAAACTTGTTGTCTGGTTCTTGTGTGTCGCTTTCTTCTTCAGTGTTATCATTCGCTTTGCTCACCATTGCAACTCTTGTCATTCTTGCTTTTGCTGCAGCTGACAACTTGTTCTTTCTTTCCATTTCCAACGTGTATGCAGCTGTCATTTTTTCCAAAAGAGTTTCATCTTTTACTTTTGAGTCTTGTAAATATGGCTTTAAGTCAGCTCGAATAGTGTCATCATGGATACCAGTGATTACCGTTTGTAGGAACTGGTTTTGAATCAATTCAGAGCTATACTTCAGTCCAGACTCAACTCTTTCTGAGGCAAAGAGGATTTGTTGTCGCAGGTCCATTGCCCTCATCAAAAACTGAATTGGCGTTTCCTTTGGCTCCTGGGCCGCAAGAGTGAGGGTGTGATACAGCTCTGTTGCATCCTTTTCGATATAATGTGTCCGTAATATTTGTCTGAGAGCCTGTAATGTCAAATCAACCCTGCTTTCCAGGTAACTCTTCAGCTTAGTTCCCGGGACAATGGCTAGAATGACGGCCTCCACATCTTCCCCCTCATCATATCCTTTTTGTAATGCACTTCGAATTTGTCTTTCCAGGCTGGCATATCCCAATTTGTCCTTTTCATTGGGTTCTCCTATTTGCCCAACGATTTTTAAATCTCGTCTGAAGAATGGGTGGACAATTCTGGGTTTTTTGACAGAGACAGTGGCTGATTTTGTGACATTTGGAGCAGGATTGCATTCTCTACCGTCATCTGGACTATTGGGTGCAGTACCATCTATGTCCACCAGGTCGCGCCGTTGCTCTATCTGTTTAGCCTGGGGCTCATCACAGCCGTCACGTGTCCCCTTTATCTCATCGATAGTGTCATTTATCGTCAGTAATATGGCCATTCCCTCATCTTCTTGGGACGTTACATCTTCACTTTCCAAATATTCAAGGACAAGTCTCCTCAACTTACGTGGTAAGTCTTTGTCACTCTCCTTCACGATCACACTTAGTGCTTCACAGACGTCATTTAGCCTCGGTGCAGATAACGTCAATAACTTTTCTTCTATCTCCGCCAATACACTCTCCCAAGCGAGCGACATTGGTTCTGCCTCAGCCATGATAGAAAACTTTTACCTTCACTACTGCTTTGGTTCGTTTGGTTCACGTTGTTTCAGGTTGTTAGCATGCTAGCTTAGCAGCTATTGTTGCTGTCCGTGTGTCGTGGTATTGCGTTGGTCCGTCTGTTTCCTTTACAATCCATTTGCTTCGTTTCCACAAACTATAAGACCGGGCGGAAACACCAAAATTATGTTGCACCCTTAAAGAACGACTCCGTCTTCTTTCGTTTTGGCAACTTTATTCTCCCCGGACTGCATATATTTTTTTAGAAAGGTTTTCACGAAGCAGCCGGACTTTTTCACAGCATGTCTCATTCACGGTCAACTTTTCAACACACCACAATCAGGAACGCATCCTGATGACGTACAAGGTCATACTACTACTTCCGCTTTTTAACAAGAAAATAAAGCTATAAAATAACATCTGTTTAACTTGTTAAATCTTATTCCCATGTACATTTTTAGCTCAGTGCAATTTAGATATATTACAATTCTAGGTCGCAACACTATTATGACAGAGTACATCTGTTCCTGCAAGCATGTAGGTTTACATCTGCTGCATTATGTGCATTTATTTGCAGCCATTGAATGAGAGCCCGTGTCCTTCTGACAAATGATTGCCATCCATCTATTAAAATAGCTTACCTGTGACCCTTATCTTCCAAGAATGAGTGACTTTGGTTTTAAAGTGGGCCTTTTACGTCAAGGTTTTGCAAGGATTTGGACTTGAAATAAATAATATTTTAGCTTGTGTAAAGCTGTTTGTGTGCTGTGTATTTGTGTATGTGTCCAGCTTCGGCCCTTACAAAATCCCAAACCACCAATATGAACTTGAATAAACCAAAATGACTGAGGCAGCACAGACGCAAGTACACACACACTATCAATTTGCTCCCCCATTATTATAATCAATAGCAGAAGGGAGCATTTATTTTCATTTCTCATCTCTTGTCAACATCCGCACCCACAATCGACACATCACTCACAAATTAGACAAATTAGGTATACAACAAATGAAGAATGGGGGCACACACACACACACACACACACACACACACACACACACAAATACGCACTGCCAAAAATTAGTGACTCACCCATTCTCTCTTTGTATGGGACTTCTAATGATCTGAATGTGTCCTTTGAAGAGATGACAACGAGGGATTAAACAAGTGCTCAAGCAGGAGGGTTCTTTGTCTGAGCCCGACACACGTCCGAGTCACAGACAGATGATAACATGCTGCTGGGCTTTGGGTCATTACGAGTAAGAGACTGCCATGAATCAAACTGTGCTTCTGTTTATTTGGGCATGTGGCGTGGTGTGTGGTGGGAGAGGTTTATGGTGTAGATAAAAGTGAGGGAGGATAATGGAAGAGCTCAGTCTCCAACTCCTCAAAGACATTTTCCACAAAAGCACTCTGAAAACATGAAGACAGCGAGACAGACAAAGGAGGAGGAGGGGGGTCTGGAAGGAGTGTTAGGCATTGATAACACGCGCTTAGTTCAAACCTTTATTATACTATCTATGGTTCAAACCAGTTTCACATTTTTAACAAACAGGGATATTTTTTTTGGTGGTGGTGCTCAAAGCTGTGTGTATACGTGTTGATGAATATACAGTGATTGGGCAATCACTTTGTAAAAACTGTCCAACGTAATGATAAGTTTCTAATGTGTTACAACAATGTTAGTGTGAGCCCCAAAATGAAGGAGTTCAAATACCCCAGTAAGGTGGAGCGTGACATGTGGTGAGGAGGGAACTAAGCCCTGAAGACGAAGCTCTCAGATGAGCCAACATATTCACATACATTTCTGGCCTGCTACATCTCGCCACCCAACTGGACAATCACTTCACACAACAAATCTGCAAGACACAGGTAACACAGGTGTATTTCGGCGTTTACTATGGTTGATAAAACAAATTGTTATCACAGGTTAGAACATGCAGAAAATAAGAAACCCCAGTGTTGTTAGTGGACCCTTCAGTCAAGTGTGACTACCCAGCAGCAAACTATGGAATCAGAAATTTCTTTACAGAGCAATTAACTGTCGGATTTTTTCCAACTTTCACTCAGGAGCAAAACTCTGCCTTTAAAATAGAACATAAATCCTGATTATCAACTCATGGTCATATTATCCGGCAGAACAGATGTAAATCATTAACGGATGTAAACAGTAGTTACTTAATTTTATGTAATTACAAGTATAACAAACATAGTACCAGTGTGGTGTGAGTAGAGTGACAAGTGTTGAGCTTGAGAGACAATTGAATTTGTATATGTTCAACAATTGCAGCATGTGGAATAATAGGCTACTGTCTGTGATATTGGTCTAGTGGTACTGGACTTGGTACAGGAGGAAGAAAACAATCTCTTGCTGCTGCTGCTGCTGCTGTGTGTGTGTGTGTGCGTGTGTGTGTGTGTGTGTGTGTTCCATCTTCCTCTGTATTGGTGAGGTGCTCTCGGCAGCAACCGTGATGAGTTTGTATACGGTGGCTAGGCTCAGCAGGTGAGGAGCTCAGGTGTCAGGGAAGTAAAATTGGAAACCAAATCAGAAGTTCCTGGCTGTGCATACTCAGCCGCATATGCATTATGTGGAGAAATTTTGCTCAGAAATTCAGAGAAAATGGAGGCAAAAACATCACATAAAAAAGATGATTGCAGCAATGCAGCAATACAGTTGTTTTTTTCAGAAGGAATTGAACAAATTTAAGGTGAAACACTTCATATCAGTCCAGACAATAAAACAGTACAACGATTATCTAGTCTCACGCCAATGTTTAGTTACACCTCAGGACTAATGAAAGATGGTAAGTGATGAATTGATAATGATTGATTAAATATTGATTAGCTGGGCATACTGGGAATATTGGAAGCCCATCTTTCAGAAAATGATAACCATAAAATATTCAGCCAAGCCATTGGATACATATTTTATATTTGAAGATGTATACAGCTGAGCCAAAGCTCAATGTTATATTTGATTATCTTCTGCATTTTATATATATGTGTGTGTGTGTGTGTGTGTGTGTGTGCGTGCGTGCGTGCATGCATGCGTGTGTGTGTGTTGTGCCTTTGTGTTTGTTAGTGAGTAACACCCCAAAAAGGAACAGAGGCCATTATGTAATACAGCCATATAGGGGAGAACGGGGTAAAATGTCACACGGGTTGGTTGTCAAAATCGTTATATCTCGGAACCAGCTGTCAGTGAAATTTTGGTATGTAAATATCCAGAATTGGGATCAGAGGTCACCTACATAGTCTTCCTTGGAGTTAGACTGCTGAATTTGAGGTGAGAGGACTGTTTGTGTTTTTCATGTCAAATTGAAAATATTTAGCTCCTCAGTTTTTTTCTTCTAGGCTTTTACACAATGGGTTTATAACAAAACACTTGTTACCCATAAAAAGTGTGAAGGGTAAACTATAGTTTAGATTGTGGTTAGCAAGCTAATTAGTTGTCAGATGGCTGTTGGCCTTGATGCTAGCAAGAAATTCAAGTTGGGGTTGGTCGTCACATTTTTTGGGGGGTTGGTTGTCACATGTTACCCAAAGGCAGCAGCCAGAAAAGGAACCCAATAACGAAAGAAATTGTCAAGCTGTATCCTCACTGACACCCCAGAGAAGGAGAGAATAGAGCAGGAAAAGGCAGCTAGCATGCAAAAGAAAAAAGGGCAACAAAATCAAAACAACCCAGTGCATGCCAAACTAGACCAGCTGCCAAGACTACAGTAAGTTATGTAGGCCTATTTGTCAACTTGACAATGCAATTAAACTTTCAAATTTAGTTCTGCTTTCTTGCCTTCTTTTTAAGATTATTCCCATTAAGATAACATTGTGACAAACAACCCCATAGTGTGTGACAACCGACCCCATGATGGGGTTGGTTGTCACAATGTGTAAGAGTGTCATTGATGATTAATTTCTTCTTTATTACAATAAGATGAAGAGAAAAAGTGAGGGGTACACATTTCAAGCCAACACCTTAAGCTTCAATTTAATGTAGGAATGACAATTGAAAGATATTTTGGTGATGAGCAATTCTCACTAGAGTAAAAAGTGGGCCTACTTACCCCGTTCTCCCCTACACATACAATAAACCCCATAGAAATGCATGACACCGCATGGAGCTTCAGCTCTCATCATATCTTCCCACAAGTGAATGGAAAATCTTTCTTAAAATGAATTATTACTTAAGTTTATCTGGTACTCAAGTTCAAAAAATTTTTTGAACATGTGAAAATTATATTAAGAAAAGGGGAACTCCTGGTGACTTTCCCCCAAAAAATATTATGGTACAGGAATGGCGGTAACACTTTACAATAAGGTACACAAAAAAAGAGTAGTTACCCTTTTTAAAAGGTAAATTTACCTTTTTAAAAGGTAAATTTACCTTTTGGAAAGGTAAATTTACCTTTTAAAAGATAAATTTACCTTTCCAAAAGGTAAATTTACCTTTCCAAAAAGGTAAGTTTACCTTTTAAAAAGGGTAGGTAAATTTACCCTTTTAAAAGGTAAATTTATCTTTTAAAAGGTAAATTTACCTTTTAAAAGATAAATTTACCTTTTTAAAAGATACATTTATACGGTGGCGCTGAGCATTCACCAAATAAAAAAAAGTTTCACAGCAGGATCTCGTAATTACGAGATAAGGATCTCGTAATTACGAGATAAGGATCACCCTCTCATTCATCAATAACGATGTCTGTGTGTGTGTGTTTGTGTGCAGACGAGGTGAACCTAGCCATAGGAAAACGTAGACAATAGCCTTGGTTTCCGGACTACAATGGGCCCCATAATCAATACAATTAATTTGAATATTTGTTTACTGTTCATTCATTAATCAGCGATCGCATCGGGAACTGAGGGACACACTTTCACTTTTTATATGCAGTTTGTTCATTATGAGCCACCGGAGCCACCGTACTGTGTTGCCTCATCCAATCAGAATGCCCGGTGGGCTAGTTCACTTTTACCTCCTGTTTATCGGAGCGCAGTTTTATTGAATGCTTTGATTAAATGCAGTCGTTAAACTCGGTGTGATCCATGACTCATACAAACACATAAGAACTTTCTACAAGGAGGGCATGACAATGAGTATAGCCATGTCAACTTTGTGCAGATATGCAGTCACTGGGACTATTCAGGAGAAAAGCCCAGTCGGACCTCAGCAGCTGATGAGATAGAGAAACAATTATTCCAATTCAGTTTTAATGTGTCCTCTATACTTTTCTATTGCCTTGTAGAGTAGGTTACTTATTCACTTCACTATTCACACGTTTAAATTAATTAAGCTTACTACATTTAGAAGACTAAGTGTATGATTTATAAGCATATTTCTGGATTTAGATACATGCTGAATACTCTGCAGCAAGATATGTAGGCCTACTTTATTTACTTTGGTCCTCAATGCCTGCAACGTCCTCCTCACCCTCTGCGTGTGGTGTGTTTTAACCATAGATAGTTTTAACAGCCAGGAGCCTTGACAGCGGCTGCGGGACAATAAACTATTGTTGATAGTTAGCCTGCTATCGGTGTATGAATGTGTGTGAATGGTAACGTGTAAATGGGAACAGGTCTCCCTTGCAAAAGAGTCTTCGGACTCAATGGGATATACCTGTATAAATAAAGGTTAAAAAAATATATAATGGAAATTCATTCTCTATTTAATAAGACTACTTTTATTAAAATGTAAAGGTTTTAAAGAGAAAAACAGCAGGTTTAAACAGTTACACCAGTGCCAATCACACAGCAGACGTTAACGTCGACGCTGGCCCTTATATCTGCTAAAGTAAACTTGTTTATGACTTTCACTACTGGCATAAGGCTCCGCTGTAGTTCCCTCTTATTCAATTCCCTTATTATTACATTTCCTACATTTTCTGGTGAAAAGAGACGACCATGGACATATGAGGGAGACAACGGAAACAGGCTTTCCCTCAGTCTGTTTAAATGCTGACGTCACAGGTCCCAACCGGTGCTTTCATTGGATGATACGACAATGTTGTCCCGCCCACCTTCTACGGATACAACTCTGTTCTACGGGTACAAAATACTTTTGCACCACCTGGACGTGGTGCAAATCTACCTGCAAAAAACCCACTGCTGAGACTTGCAGGAGCAGATTCGAGCAGAGAAAACCCTCAGTTTAGACTTGTAGGAACAGATTCGAGCAGTTGTATCGATGGATTTGTGCTCGCTCATTAAAATGCTGTGCTCGATATCATTTTATTTGTGAGGACATTTTTCACAGATGTGCAACTTCTGATGCGTTAGTTCACATTTGGGTTTACGAATGCACACATTTTGGGCATGTTCTCACATTATGAAACACGGGTGTGCAAATGTGTTTTGCAGCAACTGTGCTGCAATGATTGTAGCAAAAGTGTCAAGCGCATGACTCTTTGAAGTTGCGATGCACAGGATAGGATTTGTGCACCCGTAACAACGATTTGTGAACTCGTAGCCCCTATTGTGTGTCCAAAATGGTAGAAAAAATATTTACGACTTCAAATTTACTGTTACACATTTGTGACTTTAGAGTACACGTGCAAAACAAATATGTACGACTTCAAATCTACTGTTACATATTTGTGACTTCAGTTTACGCATTCAAAATCTGCAGTTACATGTGCTAAAGACTTATGCACCAAATATACCTTCATAGTACAAGTTCTCAAAATAATATAAAACACATTAGCCTATTCAATACAAGTGAAATTATTTCATTTGTTTTTCTTTCTTCTATATAGCCTACATATTTTTTTCATAATCCTCGCTGTGTCTGAATTCCAAGAAACACTTTTAGTTTCAGCAAACACTTGAGTGGTTATATTCTCCACTGCCGTCGCTATCCAGTGAATGCGTCACGGACCCCGAGTGAAGACGCTCTGAGAGGCTCTTCAACTGCTCACCGAGGACCGTCTTCTTTATTTTCACTTAAAAGAACATCGCGCACGGCTCTGCTCTTAGGGATATAACAATGTTTGTGTAAGTTAAATAATTACACTATTTAAAAGGATACGGAGTAGGCTAAGGCTGCTTCGGATGCATTTAACGTGAGAAGCAGGCACTTAGGAATACTTCTCAACTTCGATATAGGCTACTTTTGATTTTTTTCAGATGGATTATTTAAAAGATTCTAATTTTTCTCTCGGAGACACTAATTCAACGACTACAGGTAGGTTGAGAACACCGGTAATATCACTTCGCTGACGACCTTGCTTAAGAGTATCATAGCATTCAAAAGTCCAGTTGTTTCCTTTTCTTTTATTTTTTCTTCTTGTATTTAAGTCATGTTGTATCTCTTCTCTATAGATCTCAAATTTGAATGTCATAGCCTGTTGCTCACATGTAGAGCTGCTGTGAATCATCCTAACTACCTTCATCTCTCATCAATGTAAACGTTGCCACTGCTAAAACTTATATTATGATTTCTACTGAATGATCAATGCACACAATGAAAGAACCAACTTGAAAGAGCCAACACACATTTACACACACACACACACACACACACACACACACACACACACACACACACACACACACACACACACAAACAAAAAATGCATATAGCATGGTTCATACAATTTATAATATAATGTCTTATTATTCAATATTTTCACTTCATATTCAAATGCTGTTCCCTTTTTTCTTCTTGTCTCTCCAGCTGTAGGTGGGGCCCTTCATTACAGTACCATCCTCCCTTGCATCTTTGGCATCATCTGCTTTCTGGGCATCATGGGCAACTGTATTGTTATCTACACAATCATGAAGAAGACCAAGTGTCGTGCCAAACGAACTGTTCCAGACATCTTTATCTTAAGTTTGTCAGTTGTTGATCTCCTGTTTCTCCTCGGGATGCCATTCCTCATCCATCAGTTGTTAGGCAACGGCACCTGGCACTTTGGAGCTGCAATGTGTACGGTCATCACTGCTCTTGACTCTAACAGCCAAATTGTCAGTACATACATCCTCACTGCAATGACCCTTGACCGTTACTTAGCTACGGTCCATCCCATTCGCTTCAACTACATACGCACACCTTGTGTAGCAGTGCTGGTAATTGGCCTGGTGTGGTGTATGTCCTTGCTCACAATCATCCCCGTGTTGATGTACGCAGGCCTGATGCCTCTCCAAGATGGCCTGGTGGCCTGTGCTCTCCTTCTGCCTGACCCAGTCACTAGCACATACTGGTTCACGCTCTACCAGTTCTTTTTGGCATTTGCAATTCCATTGGCCATCATCTGCCAGGTGTTCTTCAAGATCCTCCAGCACATGTCCACCAGCGTGGCACCACTGCCTCCACGCAGTTTGAGAATGCGCACCAGGAAGGTAACCCGGATGGCAGTGGGCATCTGCCTGGCTTTCTTCATCTGCTGGGCCCCTTACTATATCCTTCAGCTGATCCACCTAGGTGTGCAAAATCCAAGCCTAGCTTTCTCCTATGCCTACAACATAGCCATCAGCATGGGCTACGCTAACAGTTGCATCAACCCATTCCTCTACATTGTCCTCAGTGAGACTTTCAAGAGTCAGTTTCTCAGGGCTGTAGTACGCCCTGTAAATAGAAAATTCCGTGTGAACCCGAGTACTACCGACGGCAGTGTGAGTGTAAGGATGGTACTTGAAGGGGCTCAGCAGGAGCCAGCCAATGGGGAGATGATACCTTCCGATGGGGCCCCACAATGAATCCATATCAGTGAATAAAAATAAATTTTTTACTGTGTATATTTGCCACTTTATGCAATATGAGTGAGACAATAGCACAAAACATACATTCTGTTTTGGAACAGTAATGTCTGTACATCAGTTCCGATCGACTAACCAGCCTGCTGATATTTTTCTATCATGTTTTGTAGACTTGCAGGTCTTACCAGACTAATATCTGGTTTGGTGTATTCTGTTGTGTGTATGATTTCCACTGAGCTGGGGTGGGGTGTGTTACTGCGCTTAAATACAGTTCAGTTTTGTCATGAACACCTTCAAAAAAACACACCTTAAGATGGAAAAAAGGAGAGCTCACAGTGTAGTCAGGTGGGCACTTTTTTGTTGAACCTGTTCAAATCATCCCAAAACAATAATGAGATGAGGAGTTTAATACTAAAACCTTCAACATCTCAGACAGTCCTGTGATCATCCTTTTGAAAATGACTGGAAAATAATCATTATTATTTCGGTAACACTTTTTATGTGAATCCACAGCTTTTATCACACATTCACATGTTCCCATTGACTTTAAACGTCTGCTTCCTCTTCAGTCTGAACCTATGGTCTGAACACAACTTAATACTAGTCTCTGCTGCTGAGGATTTAACATCCATTCTTGTGCGTTATTGTGTCCTTCTCCGAGTCTGATTTCTGTGAATATCTGTGAATACCTCACCTCTGCGGAATGCATCATCCTTCAGACCTATTCTGTATTAATGTAAGAATATGCTTTCGACTGTAGGACTCATTACTACTATGACAGAAGTTGGAGAGCAGAATATCTCTATTTTATTTGACATTTTCCAACAGCCCTCTGCTTTATCATGAAAAATGTAACATTCAACCAGGGATGATTTTGCTAACTGTTAACCAAATTCATGTTAGTTTCTGGTCAACAAAATTACTGTAAAACTAAAATATACATTATGTCAAATTTGGTATGAATCCACATTCATTCTCCAGGCAACAAACAATGGAGGCCAAAAAAAATAATGTTTTTCTTTTTCTTACTGTGTTACTTTTAAAGTGTGATAATGATACTAATTGATTATTTGTATAGTTTAAAAGTATCTGGTCCTGCTTGTCTGCTTGTTTGATTGTTTGTCTGTTATCATAATATCTACCTGTAATAGTAATGCCATGGATCAAGGCCAGGGACAAGGCTAAGTAGTTTTGTGTTGGCCCGGCAGTATATCTTGGCAAATGACAAAGACGAAACAAGAAGTGATAAAAAATAAATCCACCCAACTCATGCGTAACTGTAGAAAAGTGTTTTTGTGAATTTCACAAAGAATTCAATTAAACTGCCTCGCATGCATAAGAGCAGAGAGACCTTCACATCTTTTTGTCCACAATATTTTTTCCTGTGACCTACAAAAAGTCATAAAAAATGTTCCAATGAGAAAAATGTATTCCATTTAATCCAAATCCATTTGTAAAGGCCAAGGGAGAGAGAAGACATACATTTCTAACCCCAAATATTTAAACATTATAGCGGTTTTCTTCTGAGGAACTGCTTGAATAGATCAGCGAAGTTGCTGCAGTGCATCTTCACATTGATTCAGTCTGAAATTCAAATCCATGAATATAAATGAAAGGTTGTGTCCAGGAAGAGCTATTAAAGTGTGTACATTTTTGTCAATGTTGTTGTTTTTATATTTAATGATATCGTAAAATTATATGTTTGTTTATGTTTTCGGTATGGTTAATTATGTAAATGTGAACTATCTTCTTTACCAAATGAACCTTACGGTTTCACCCAGTTTTCAGAGTCTCATAATTGTCTTGAAGCCAGCGAATACAACGTGGTCATGTTGTCATCAGAATGGTCTGCTTTTGTGTTGTATTTTTGACCTGGCAGAGAAAGCTCTGACTGGATCAAACACAGAAATTGTGAACCATTTCTTTTTTTTAAGAATATATCCAATGCGCTGTTTGAATCCATCATTACCCCACATGCCTATCAAACTAGACATCAAGCATGAGAGACTCTGGTTTAACTGTTGTTCTTGTGTGTTATGAGTCAAAAGAAAAAAGGCCTCATGTCAAAGCATTTGCAAGTTGCACTCCACTCTTTCTGTACTGTTGTGAGCATCGGCTGCTTAATAAATCAATATGTATATTGTAGCAGAAATATTTCACTTTTATTGTTTGCCTCGTATATGTATTCCTTTTAGAGCATTTTCAGTCCTTTAGGTGCCTTCCGTGGTCTGATGCACAGTTTAACTTATGATTGATAACTTTGATAAAATACTTTAAAAATTTGTTTTTTTTACCAACAAGGAGAATGTCCACAGAGGACCTTCACATAATAAAGTGAATCAGAGGCAATTGGTGATCGATGCCAGCATAGAGATGGAGTGGGAGCATATGATGAGAGATACATGAGGTTGCTTGAGGTGAATACAAATCCTTTATAACTCAATAGAATGTTTGATCTTGGATTTTAAGGGGAAAGGTTTGCTAGTTGGGTGTGCAATAAAAGTAGATGTTCTTGCCAGAGCCCCCTAGTGTCATCTGTAAGGATTAAGATTATGTCCTCACACAGTTTGAAGTGTGAGGCCATAGATTATTAATTAATTAATTTTGTTTAAATTGTTACTAGAAAACGTTTTCAGTCAAAAAGTATTTGCTGATGCAAATTAGCTGTATATTAATATGATTCAGAAGACACGGTTGCGAGTAGTAGTTGAAGAAAATATTATACAAATAAAAGATGTTGCTATTATCCTGCCAGCTACTGTCATCGTGTTAAGTATCTTACAAACTTGATCTTTAATTTGAGGACACTTAGGTGTGAGAACATTGTGTGAGGTTAAAGCTTAAAAAATAAATAAATAAAAGAAGATACAAACAGACTGGAGCGAATTAGGGATAAGCGGGTGGTATGACATGAGCTGTGAGTCAAGATCAATACCACAGGACAGCCTTGATAACTATAGTGGTTTTTCTCACAATAAAGAGAAACCTCTGTGGAGCAAAAGCAGATAAGGTTATATTCTGTTAAATGGATTTGACTTCACTCCTACAGCCTATTCAATTGGTTGAATAAGCACGTAGGCCTACTTGCTTTAATGAACTTTTTTTTTTTTTTTTGCGCTTGATAGATTTCATTTTCACAGATTTAAAAAGTGGGCTTTGAGCACTTCAAATGCCTTTAAAGAAATGATTGTGCCACTGCCAACATAGGAAAAGTATATGACACTGGTGTTGACAGACACACATATATCAGTATAAACGTAAAACACTACAACAATCATCATTAAGACAGATTCCAAGGGCCTCTAAAAAAACAACAACCAAAAAATAAAGATTTTCCTGGTCATGTATTGATTTAGTAGTTTAACTATCATTATGAAAGTCTACTGCATCCAAACATTACTTTGCCCAGGTGTGAAGTGAATAAGTGAGCCAGAGGTTTGACATTTAGAGCATTCATTGTATGCATGGGAAGTAGTCAAAGTAAATCAACTGGAATGGACAAATCCAGGGAGAGAATAGAGTGAATCCGCTGAAGCATCAACATACTTCACTCCCCCCTTATTCATTGTCTCTGTCAACAACCCCTTATGCCCATTTTTCATGGATGAAGAAGTTCAAATACACTCATTGGATAATTTCTTTAAAAACAGATGCAATTACTCTATAATGTCTTACTCTGATTGGGACAACATTGTATTTTGCCACAATTTTGATACTCTTACACTGTTGTTTTACCTACATTAAAACAATTATTACAGGAAATCAGAGTAAACCTCAGTTCAATCAAATCACTAAGGAATCACATGTGGGTTTTGGGCGATAGCCTGCTAACATTTGTAGGTAGTCCTAAACCAAAGTATTAGACAAAATTGATATTTTGACAAGAAGATATTCTATTAAAACCTAAGTTATAACAATTCTTCCTGAGGGCTACATATGTGTGTAGTAAATGTTATGGCTTCAATAGTTAGACATTTAACTTAAATGTTAGGCAGTCTGTTATTTATCATTCTGCAGAGATCATAACGATGTAGTTTATGGGCCACGTTTTTTTTCTCACAAAGTACACATTATGTGCAACTCACAATACCTTAGGCTAGCAGCAGTTTTCCCTGACACCTTCCACCTTAGCGTTCAAGGTATTACATTTATATTTCATTTGTGGACTATTTTCATTAATTTTCATGTTCTATTAGGTGCTCTTGCTCCATTCACTCTGGAATAATGACCATTCAACAACAGAGGTGTGGTCTCATTGAGTCCACGGAGAAGCTGCTTCGAACACCAATATGACAAAAGCGATATCTTCAAAAGGTAGCATTGAACATATACTCCATTCTAAGCCTTTAACCTTGTGACATTGGAAAAATGTAGTTGCCATTCTTCATGAAGAGAGCTATAGCTTTATAATAAGTTTTACTCAGCCTTGTAAAGTGAAGGAAATATGATGAACAAAGGTTACTATTTCTTTGTAAGAAGAAACAGCATGACATTCTGATGTAACTTTAAAGAAAAGCTGCTGGCCACCAAGACGACAACCTCAATATTGTAACCCCTATCATCCTCCTGATAGCCACATCCTCTTAGCCATTGTACTTGCCTTAATGCTCTGGTACTCCAGGAGAAAATGACAGTCCTATTATAAGCCTTCACCAATGGTAGAGAGATTACGGACAGGATTTTAAAGGTTCAGTAAGCGAAATGGTACTTTTAGCTAACTTACTGTCAGTAACTGCAGTCCCCTCCCTTGTCCCTACGTCACCACATTAATAATAATTTTTTCACTGTAATATTTGGCAAAACTGTCATAATAGCCATTCAGCTATCTGTAGGTGAAGTGGTCTGAAAATATTTTTTCATCACTTTGCTCCCCCCTGCCTCTGTGTTCTGCCCCCCAAAATTGCCACCGCTCATGTTAATTTTGACCAATCAGAGCGAGGCTCAGATTCTCCGTTCTTATTGGCTGTGGGACTGTCCGTTCACTTGGCAACGACGTTGATGCGTCAGTTGCGTGAGCGTTCACGACCCTAGCAGTCTGACACTACTGTTTGGCCCTACTACGGCGGACAGCGAATAGCAATGTCTTCACCAACGAACTATCTATACTATACTATGGCCGTGTCCGAACTGCCATACTAGCGTCCTACATCCTACATACTCACCATCTATATACTGCATACTCTCTACTCAAAGATCGATTGTGTATGCGAGCTGCGTCGAAACGTTCTCAGTTGAAGTATACTCAAGCAATGAAGAATTTCTTCTTCTTCTTATAAGATTCAGGCAGTTTAGACACTGTTAAGCTTATAACCGCCCTCTACAGGTTAGATATTGAACTAGATTTTTACAGTCCTGTGTTCATCATCTGTGTTTTAGACCTCTTGTTTTATAATAATTATATTTTGAGGCGGAGGATCCCTCCGACGCTCTCTGTCCGGCTCATCAGCACTCAGCTGTCTGTGAGTTGAGCTGGACGAGCCGCGGTGTGTGGAACAGCGATCTGTTCTAATCTCTCTCCACTATCAGACTCACTTCACTCATTTCACTTAGTGACTCTAATGTTGTTAGGTATTTATCTTCATCTCTTATCTATTGTAAGAGTTTATGAATGACTGCACGTACATCTGTCAGATCGCGGAACCCCAAACAATGTTGTTGCCTAGCAACTTGCTCGAAAATATTTCATTTTCCTGGGTGGGTAGAATTGACCCAGTGCATTGTGGGGCGGTTGAGTAGGAAAAGTATACAATCGATTCATACCCAAAATCTTCCCGGAAGTTAGTACTCATCCGGGAATTTCTCACATACCCAAACTCGCATACCCAACCATCACATACTCAAATTGAAGTCAAAATGAGTATGAGTAGGACGTTAGTATGGCAGTTCGGACACGGCCTATCTATGCAACAAACCCTCAATTTACCATTCCCCGGATACCAACAACTAACACGGTGGGAGGACAGTGTGTACACAGAGGCTGAGAAACACCGAGGAGGAAATGTATTTGCGGGCGGCTGTTGCTGTATGAAGCCGCTCGGGTTTAGAAGACGTGTGGAAACTAAGTGAGCCAGGAGAATGGGCTTCCTGGTTAATTCAGTGAATATGTGCGGCTGTGCTTTAGCCGATAAACCAAGTTAGCACCGGTCAGATAGCATTAGTTAACTCACCCGGTTGTGTGCAGCCACCACCTCCATATAATGAACCGAAACATAACGGCTAAGTCCGGGGAACTTTCACGAAAAGTACAGCGAAGCACCGGTGTTCATCTACGCCAGCCACGGTCCCGTCATAGCCAGGTAGGGTAATGTAGGCTACTTGCCTTTATTTTGTACTGCCGTGCACACAATGCTGCTGTAAATGTGTTTGGTATGGTGCTCCCTTGCTGTTTGTGTGAATCTGCAATGCTGTTTTAAGGCTATTTGTTCAGTTCAGTTGCTGTTAATTTGTCTTTTGGCACAATTGTTGGCCGTGTTGTGTTTATGTGCGGACATGATCACTGTTGTGTCGGGTCGGGTCTGATCGCAGCCATGGTTGATTAGGGGAATAAATATATCGGGGGGACACTAGCTTTGAACCATTTTTGACACAAAATGATGAAGCGCCAGATTAGGAGCAACATGAACGCGCATAGCTGAGGTTCAGAGGGAGGAGCTACAGCAGGTAGAGCGTTGGGAAAACAGCCGTTGGAATCCCAACGGCTGAAACTCTCAACTGCAGCATGTAGCCTACTGCCGTCTTCATGCAGCAAATCACCTAGCGTCATCTCAGACCCGTAAGTGCGATACAATATGATTAAGGATAAAAAACATCAAAACAGACATTGGGAAGGATTTTTACCTGCTCCGCCATTGTAGGCGCACAGACATTCAACCCTCTGTCGCTCTCTGCGCATGCACCGTCAATGAGACATGCCGGTTTGTAGCGTTCTCTCTTCTGATTGAATATCAGGTTGTGGGACACCAGAAAAGTTTATTTGCCGATTACATGCAGGGCGGGTGACTGAGAGACCTGTGTTATGAAGCGTGCACACTATATAAGTGATCACTATATGAATATAGAGCGATTTTAACACGTATAGTAACATAAATATATTGCTCACCTTTAAGTAGATATCGACAAGACACAAAATTGGGATGTTTGTTGAGAATGGAGTGAGACAACATGAAGGATCAAGTAAGAATACATTTGAAAAACCAAACAAACACCAAACGCGAGCTCATATGAATATTTATGTCCCCATAACCTGGATTAAAATATTTATATTACTTTTATTCATCTCCAGCAATACAGGAGGTCTTTTCGGTTGATTCAGACTCATTGCAGCCATAGAGCTCTTACTTTCTGCCTTTTATCTCAACCCTCAGGTAGGTTGAACTGAAAAGAGCAACATCTGTCCCAATAACAAAATACTGTTATTGTTATATGCGTCCACCTGCAGGTGGTGTGATGAGTGGGTTACATTTTCGAAATGAATGCAAGATCTTTTTTTTTTTTTTTTTTTTAAGTAACATGTATCCTCAAGCATCTAAAAGGTTTTGACTGAGGTTGAAGGCCATAGTGTAGAAGACAATTCGGGCAGAAACTGTCTTTTTTACACACACACACACACACACACACACACACAACTCTTAGTGTCCTTCAAATAATCATAAACCGTCAATATTCCACACAACATATACAGATTTTTTTATTTTTTTATATAACATTTTGAAAAATTGCACATCTTCAACCCAGATTTGACACAAAATGTGTTAACACAGAAGTGCTCACTTTGGCAGAGTAAACATTGTGTATAGACCATGTGTAGCCTGGTTCTACCAGACCATCGTACTTTATTTCATTCGTACAGAAGGTCTGGAATCGCTCAATTGACAAACGTTAACTCACTTGAAGGCGGGTGTCTGTTGAAGTTTGAAACTATTGGATCTGCCCAGTGCCACTCTGGATCTGCCAACAAATCGCATAACGTTTGGTGCTTCGGCTTCTGACTACTACAACTGAAACTGGCGCATGTCATTGTTCTCAGCCACTCCCTCTGTTTGCTGATTGGACAGCCAAAAAATCAGGCTCATAAAACCCGCGAATATACCACGGACCCAGATTGACTTTTTTGTAGCTATGTCTCATTTGAGGGGCCGCATCCTTCTAAGGACGCGGTCGACGCGATCTATGAAGGCCATAGCCCGTGAAGGCCGAACCGAAGGCCAAACGAGCGTTGTTAAATGAGACGGTCTCTGCAGGTCTCCGTATATGAGCATTTACGGTTTGCCTTCGAAATGGGACAAGCCTTGACGTGCCGCTATGACGCAATCGGTCTTCAAATGCAGCCTTTGCAGGCTGCGGCCCCTTAAATGAGACACAGCTTATATGTCCATGCTGACTACTGAAGGGAAATTAAAATTGAGCGGAAGTAGGTAGGCGGGCGGTGCCAGGCTGGACCTTCGCTGTATCCCATTACAGAGACCGCCTCCTTGGTAGGACGCGGTCTCGCGGTCTATGAAGGCTATAGCCTATGAAGGCCGATTCGAAGGCCGAACCAGGGCCGAACGAGCGTTGTTAAACGGGACGGGCTCCGCAGGTCTCCGTTTACGAGCATTTCCGGTTTGCGTAACAAGCCGTTACCTTGCGTGAGGACTCGCCGCTCCTGTGCTGCCTAGCAACCCTGATAGCTGCCAACGGAAACAGCCTTGTCAACAGAGGAAAATAGAAAAAGAAGTTGCCTACCAGACGAAAAGAAAAAAAAGTACAAGAAAAAAAGAAAGGAAGATAAAAGTTAAGAAGATGGAGCAACACGTTGCTGTTTTGTTATTTTTTATTTTATTGTATGCCATCTCTGAAAAAAACGCAATGAATCATGGGATATGTTGGGCTGCGAAGGATACATCTGATGCAGCCTTCAAAACCGTGAAACGAAGGCTGCATTTCACGGCTGCATATGAGGAGCCTTGCAAATGGAACAACCTTTGCGCGCCGCAATGACGCAATCGGTCTTCAAATGCAGCCTTCGTAGACCGCAACCCCTGAATCGAGATACAGCCCTTGTGTCCCTATATTGAATGTTATGCCCCAAGGGCCAGATGGATTGCGCTGCTTTTTTGCCACAAACTGGTGCAAATGGGAGAAAAAAAGCGTCTTATCCAGAGAGCACGCACAAAAGGGGAAATGCACACAAACTGCTCTCAGACAGCCCTGCAGAGCAGTCATTCGCATGTATAAATTATATACCAAATTCTGCGAAAAATTGCTCCCGTCCTATACAAATAGGCCTTGTTGCGAATAGCACCTAATTCTCAAAGGCCAGCACTTATTGCCATAGGCAGTTTTAGTGGTGCATTTACCACGTCGAAAAGGCTTGTACTACAGCAGCGCTATTTCTGTATATTCCCTTCCTCTCTCTCTCTCTTCAAAGCTTGTGAGCTTAAAATTATATTGAGTTGATGTTGAGTTATATTTTGGGGGAAATCTACATGGGGGGAAGTTGGTTGTGTACTTATAATTTCCAAAAAGAAAAGAACACAGAACAAAAAGTTCTGATGGAGGTCAGGTTTATCTAATAAGGGCTGCATTATTACAAACATTGCCACCGTATAAACCTTTGATCTGGGTCATCTGACGACCAGTGGCGGAGCCAGGAAATTTTCATTGGGGTGGCCAGGATGGGACCAGTGATAATTTTTGGGTGGCAAGCACAAGGGCTTCGGTTTCGCTTCAACATAAGTGGTGGTCTGGGGGTACTCCCCCAGAAAAAAATGTACTTCAAACATACTATTTTGTGCATTCTGGTGAATTTTAATGTACTTATTTATGCCTTCTGTATTTAATTATTTATGGTGGACATGTCTACATTTATGTTAAGGAAAAGACAACAGGCTCCCAGTGACGTAAATATAATGTTAGGCTATAAAAAGTAGTAAGGCTCTCAGGCATTCTTTATTGCTTTCAAATAAATACTCTACTGTATTGTTAAAACAAAATTTTTTAGGACTCACTACTCATGACACAGCAGCAGTGTGAACTATTATGATACTTTAAATTTTAAAATCATAGGGGAATATTAACAATTAGGAGATATATCAACATCCTGAACTGTTATTTTTACCTCTTTTGGGGAGAATAGGGTTGTCTTCCTTACTTTTTGAGGGGGAAAAAAATGTATCTATTCTCTTCTGATTATTGGGGGGGACATCCCCTGTGCCCCCTCCCCCCGCCCCACCTCCCCAAATCTACGCCTATGGGCAAGCATGTGTCTGTGAGTTGCTGAAAAAAACTGCACCACAGCTGCCACCGAAATGTTCAGACTTCAGAATTTGCATCAAAGCCCTAATGATCATAAAAACAAGATGTTTTATTTAAACTATGTCCATGTTTAGGTGGTGATTGTATTTTTTTCGGCTGTACTGAAACTAATGGAGGGAGGCTCACTGACTGTATATCTTCTTGTTGCGCTGTCAGTTCGCAATGCCGACATGGCTCTGTGTTTTCATGCTCAAGAAATGCAATCCGATCGCGGATCGCAGAAGCCTCCACTAAACAACGTTAGCGGACATGATATCCCCGGCGGCAGGTTATCATTTTAGCCGTTAAGCCACAGAGCTTTTCTCACCGGCAAGGTGATGACACGGTCTCACCCCATGTTTCACCGGGTGAATCACTGCTTCGCTCGCGCAAGGCTTTTGTGCTTCGGTTTAACATTGTCTTGGGCGAGCGAGTGTTTTAACTTTATGCTGAATAACCATTGCACTGCAATCGCTGAAAGCGAAATAGTTCAGGCGGGGGCGGGGCAGAGTGGGGCGCGCTAGTAGAGATGGAAGGGTTTGCTTACTTGCCAGTCGAAGCGTCAGGTCTGTAGTAGGCCTAACCATGGTAGTAACAGGCATTCAGGCTTGACCATGGACATATGGGCTTGACCTGTTAAATTCAAATACAGGGTGTGTGCGTGCGGCTAAAAGGTCTGACAGTGTACTAGTGGTGTAAGAAAGGTTCCGCATTTTTCCACAGCCGTCAAAACTATTGACGGCTGTGATGTGGCGCTTGGGGTGGCCAATGGTGTGGCCGTGGCAAGGCAAGGCAAGGCAAGTTTATTTATATAGCACAATTCAGACACAAGGCCACTCAAAGTGCTTTACAGGGGCAAGATTAGAATACACAATATTTAAAAACATTTAAAAGCAAATAAAATGAAAATTGCAGGTTAAAATGGAAACAAAAAAGTCTTCAGACTCGATTTAAAAGAACTGAGAGTTGCAGCAGACCTCAAGTTCTCTGGGAGTTTGTTCCATATTTTTGGTGCATAATAACTAAAAGCTGCTTCTCCTTGTTTAGTCCTAACTCTAGGGACTGTAAGTAGACCTGTCCCAGACGACCTAAGGGCTCTGGATGGTTCATAACGTATCAGCATATCAGTAATGTATTTTGGCCCTAAACCATTTAGTGCTTTATAAACCAACATCAGTATTTTGAAATCAATTCTTTGAGTGACTGGAAGCCAGTGTAAAGACCTCAGAACTGGGGTAATGTGATCTACTTTTTTGGTCCTAGTGAGGACTCGAGCAGCAGCGTTCTGAATTAGCTGAATCTGTCTGATAGATTTTTTTGGAAGGCCAGCAAGGACACTGTTACAGTAGTCAAGTCTACTAAAGATAAATGCATGGACAAGTTTTTCTAAATCTTGCTGAGACATAAGCCCTTTAATTCTTGATATGTTTTTTAGGTGGTAGTAGGCTGATTTATTAATTGATTTTATGTGTTTCTTGAAATTCAAGTCGGAGTCTACAACAACACCAAGATTTCTGGCTTGGGGTGTGGTTTCTAACATAATGGATGTAAGCTGTGCACTGACTTTTAATTGTTCATCTTTGGCACCAAAGACAATTACTTCAGTTTTATCGTTGTTTAATTGAAGGAAATTTTGGCACATCCAATCATTGATTTGTTCAATGCACTTACTCAGTGCCTGTATCGGACTGTAGTCTCCTGGTGATATGGTTATGTAAATTTGTGTGTCGTCTGCATAATTATGGAAGCATAATTTGTTCTTATTCATAATCTGAGCTAGTGGGAGCATGTAGATGTTAAATAGAAGAGGGCCAAGAATGGAACCTTGGGGGACCCCGCATTCAATATTTGTCCGCTCAGGGCCACCCCCGGCCCCCCCCTGGCTCCGCCACTGCTGACGACCTGTGTGGATGTGAAGCAGGTAATAGAACATTCAGGGGACGCCCTTCCAACTGAGCTAAGGGCGCCCCCTGGTGCTAAAACAGGGCAGACGCGCAATCCATTCTTAGTTGATCTGGCCCTGTGGGTAGGCCTACTGATTTCTTATGCAATAAAGAGGAAGTGTTGAACACATCTAGATAAGCTATGACAGAGCAGCCATATTGATGCCTGATTTTAACTCATCATCTCATCACTGATTGATGAGGGGAACTTGGCTGTTAAAAGCAGAAATCTCCAGCTGCAGTGTTTTATTTGAACAACTTGTGATTATGATTTATTTATTTTTTTAAGTTGCAACGTGTCTTTAGGTTTAGTGTCCGGTAAACAAGCCGATGAAAGCAAAAACAGCAGGTGCAGCAGGGGTTGACACTAAGGTTTCAAATGCACTTGCCCATAGGGCAAGTACAGGTAATGTTTTACTTGCCCGAATGTTGTGTTCACTTGCCCAAAAAAAAACTAAAAAACTGTTAAACAATGATATATATATATAGGCTAATTAAATTATACATTTTAGCGATCTCTTATCTCTTAAATGCAAACACTGCTTACTAGTCTCATCCTGACCACATAAAACGAACAACAATTCATATAAGCCTAGATATCATGACATCACACACTCCTTGGTCCTGCTGCAGCATCGTGAAAGGGCCTCTTTTTGCCATGCACCTTGCCCAGGGGCTCAGAAAACTCAGTCTAGCTCAGAGTCAAGCTGAATGTTAGCTTCCACAGAAAAATTTTACTTATTTAAAACGGTCACATTGTGCCAAAAAGTGATTGTGTGCCATAAAATTATTAAAGTCCACCATGTTAAAGCTATTGCCCAGTTACACTGTAAGTAAGGAGGGGGATCATTCATTTCTATTCATATTGATACCATTATAAAGACTCCACAATCCAAATCTTTATCAATACCTTTCTATTATTTTGTTTAAAGAGAACTGGTATTATTGCTTTAATTGCTTACAAGATGAGCAGAGCTCTGGATAGGACTTTAAGCATGTCATAATTCCATATTTAGGCCTACTATTTAGTTTATATTGCTGGGAAAACAAGTTTTTTACCCAAACTGTAGGCTATTATTCAAGCTTCCTGCGAAAAACTCAAATTTCTTATTTTCTTGATGTTACATTTGAACACATCATGATGTAATTTTATTGACCTTTGCCTTATAATCATTTTACTGAGCCGACCTGAACACATCACATTTGAACCGTTTGCGATTATTTTTAGCTAACTAGGTCTTATCCTGTATATTTTAATATGGATTTAAAAACTATCCGTTTTTTTAACTGCGGGACTTGTCACTAGCTACAGTCTCTCGTTTGTTGATCACCGCTGCATTGAATGAATGATGAGACGGTGTGGAGCCCGTCTGCAGCGGCAGCGGCTCAGCAGACTAGAGTTTTTTTTTTTTTTTTTGGAGACGGAGCGGGTGGAAGGAGTTTCTTCAAGACATTCGAAGGTAGAACAGTTTTACAGTCCATGATGCAGTCCAGTGATGGAATAATACGCTGAAGTAGGCCTAATTAGATGAAGATGACCCGACTCGATATTTAAAATTATATAATGTGACCTAGCCTACTGGACTCCATAGCGGTATCGATAAGCTCAAACGTTATTGATTTCTGGGTTTTGAATATAGCGGAACCAGGTCCGTAGGATAGAGCCGGCTTTCGGAACGTAGACAGCGAAACTGCGCGCACACAGGCTGTGTGTGTGTGTAGTGTGTGTGTGTGTGTGAGAGAGAGATAGAGAGAGATCGAGTGCGAAAGAGCGACCGTGATGCTGCTGGCTGCCGCGCGCAGCCGCTCAATTGCGAATATAGCCGATCTATAGCCGATCTATTTTGTGTGATTTAGCGAAAAAAAATGTTTTGCAGACTGTAAAACACATGAATACATAGCCTAGACTACAGACAAACCCTCTAAAATCCACTTGCCCGTCCGGGCAACCAAGAAGCAATCTCAACTTGCCCAAACATTATTTTCAGTTGCCCCGGGCAAGCGGGCAACCGTTAGTGTCAACCACTGTGCAGTCAGGACAAAGCCACCCTCAATCCCTCTTGACATTTAAAGGAGGACACACATTTTCTGACTTTGTAGTTTAATTACCATATTGATTGTTGATTCTTATGTTTGGAGGACAAAGGTTTGCACATTTGACTTCTTCGATCTTCAGATGCATATGCACTCGCTCAATCTTATTTAAAGTTATACAGCATTCGAACTTGTGCAAAGGACCAAGACTAAGGAATTAGACATTCAATTGTTATTGCTCAAACTGTTACAGCTTACAGAAGGTGCTAGCAGACTTGATGTAGATACATCATTGAACACACTGTTTCAGTATTAAGTTGCTACAAATAGTTTTTCACTCAGTTTTTACAGAAATGACAAGAAACTGAAAAAACAATCTTAGAAAAAGGGCCAGTATATCATTCATTAAAGCAGGGCTGTACGCTTATTTTTTTAGGTGGTAGCACTGGTGCTAGCAAGCAAAAAAAATCAGTAGCACAAAAATAAATTCAGTAGCACACAAAGTATGATCGAAAACTTGCATAACCTTAACCCATGCATTTAGCTCTAATTACCTTTTAGCCTGTCATCTTGGTCTCATTTGAAATTCTCAATAAATGTCATATCATATGTGCAGTAATAATTGTAGAAAAATTAATAGGGGTGCACTGATTGTAATTTAGACAAAATAATCTAACCTGCCAATTGCAATTTTTTGCTGATTCAGAATTATTTCTCCCCATAAAATTAATATCTATATATTTTTTGTATATACATATCATTATTATATTCATAATAATAAACATTTTTGGTAAATGTCCTTCTGTTAATTAAAACCTATAACTTTAAAACATATAGCCTATTAAATAAATAAGTATACATATTGGTACAATTTAGGATAAGTTAAATAGGTTGTTGTGAATGTGTTGGGAGTAGTTCTTCAGTGGCTTATCAGTTATTTCAAACTTTGTTTAAATAGACTACTGTTGTTGACTGCTCTCTGCAGCTGAAGCAGTTGATTTTCAAGCTAGCGCACTGCAGGGCTGTGAAGCGCGAACTTCCTGTTCTTACCGGCTTCAAAAAAGTCAACTCACGTTTGGCTAGTAACAGGCTTTTAATGTGAAGGCGCACAGGAAATGTTCTGCTTGCACACGCGCTAACTTAACTGCGTGCCGTCTCCTTCCGGTTATTACCGTTGGTAAAGTGTATTATACGCTAGAATCGTCTCACAAGCACAAGTCCCGTCGCGAGCACACATCTTTCACCAGTCAAAGTGGAGGGTGGACTCAATAACTTACTTGCCTAAGACTACATTTACCCGAATTTGGAGAGTGTTAACGTAGAGCCCTCTAAGCAGTGTTGAGCAGCACTCCTCCGTGTCTCAAACAGACAGCATCTGCTCATTAGCACTCGTGCGAGTGTACTTGTATTCATCATCGCACGTGATCAATTTCAGTAGCAAATGCGATCAAAACTGTCGCACTGTACAGCCCTGCATTAAAGCTATGACGTATGCCTGCAGCAAAGTGAATTACTTAACAGCATGATAGTTTTGGGGGAAATCTCAGGAAACATTTTAGTACAATTTATATAAGTTTTTGTTTTGACCGCAATGGAGGCTGGGAATACATTTATAGAAGCTAAGGGAATGACTTTGAGAATAGAAAGTCATATAATACACCTAGCATTGTAAAAAATAAGATATCAAATGAAGGCATTTTAAAAAGCTTTATACAAAAAATAATTTGCAGAAAATCAGACGTCAATAGTAAGGCTGATATGATCCTCTTTGAAAAAGGAATAGAAAAACATGGCATTCAAATGTAAATACTGTGCAATTGTTGATCATTAGCATTCAGAAGTGCTGCTACATGACCTGATAGTTCAGCTAATGTAAATATAATCTGCTTTCTTCTATAGTCACACACAATAGAGAAGAGCTAATTCCAATGACTGACATGAGTTGGCAAATTGATGCAAAGCTCCAATAAAGCAAACATCACCTCCAAATAATTACAGAATTAAAGACTTTTGTCTATAACTGTACAAGTATATCTACCATAAAGCGAACATTTACAATAATTTGGAAGCTCATCACAAGTTCTTAATTTTAAACTTAACCATGTCAAACTGTTTGTAGAATGCTTGACTATTTCTAACTTCAATGTGATTCATTCAGACTTATTCAGAATTCCCTCATGTGTAAAGTGCAAAATCTCAGCACTGTAACGTAGGGCCATACCTGTGTAGAGCCAATGAAGGCATCATGGCAAATGTCTTTTCAACATCGCTACAGAAGCAAATAAAGCCAATCAATTGTTCTGTTATAGATTTAGTGTACCAGCAAAAGTTAAGAGGACTTCAAATAGGAAGTAACCCATTGTCATCACTGGAGTTACGGGGAAATGTGGGTTTCCATGATGTGACAATGTGGAAAACATTTTATTGCCTGTGGCTCTTTCCAAACTGAAAATAGTTTGATTGTAGTCTGTAGTGAACAACTAACCATTACAATGTGAAGCAAGTTGGTGTTGGAAAAAAAGGTAGCAAGGTAAAATTAGGCAACAATAACAATTAATTAAATAAAATATACTTGCATGTCCCCAAAAAGACTGTAGAAAAGGTCACAGGACACCAAGACCTTCATCATAATTAATCAGAACACTATAAGCTGTGACGGGTCAAAGTGCACAGCAAAACCTTCAATATGCCGATATCACAAACAAGCTACTCAAAAGCTCACACGGATTATTAGTATGGGAGATTTAAATATTTTAAATTTAAACATTTCAAACAAAAAAAGAGAAAACACATCTGCCTGTGCCCATTAAAATTAAATCACAAAAAATAAATCAAAAATGAAGAGTTGTTATGCATTAAGAATGAACTGTCCAATCACAGGCTTGAATTTAGTTTCCCAAGTAACACACGATCAATTTATACACGGAGCAGAACAGGAAATGAGTCACATTTCGCATTTTGAGCCAGGAAATAAAGTACTCCCTTTCTGTGCTAATTGCGGTCACATCCTTCACATAACCAACAGCAAAATGCAAATGTTACAGTTGACACATTCTGGAAAAAAATTAAATCAGAAGCTAATTAAAAAACAAGGGAATCCATTAATTGTGGTTTAATTAGTGTTACATAACATGTGTAAAACATTCTCTCAGGGTGGATATTGCATTAATATTACATAGCAGACGCGTGTATTTTCTACATAGGCTCAGCTATAAAGCACTACTGGCCATTTGTTGTCTATAGGCCAAATGATGATTTAAGACACCCAAACAGAATATCACTCTTACTTATTAGCAAGCTTATTGCAGGTAGAGGACCTGGTCTTGCCACTGCAGGCTGAACACAGATTAAACAACAACCGCAATGAGTCACATGGGGACAACTCTATGCTTCTTCTTTAAAGCCACCTTGTACTTTCAATAACAAACTATTAGGGATAAATAATTGATGTTGATCAAAAAACTGCAAACTTAAAAGCACCACTGTTAATCAAGTGGACACATCACATTCTTATTAATGAACACAATCATTGTGTCAATTGTAAAAAACACGACCATAAGAATTCCAGCCTCAGTTCAAATTCCAAACACTCGCAGTACAGCAATAAGACACAAATATGGAAAGTATGCTTGTACGCGCCCTAGTGTCTAAGGGATTTCGTGCTTCCAGTGGTAAAAAAGACAATTGGTCAAACTCATTGGTCTAAACTGCATATTAGTTGCTCAGGCACTTGCATTAAGTCATAAAAGTCATAAAAAACATAACAAAAATGGACTCCCTCCAGAGTTTGAAGGACAAGTTACATAATTTCATTCCACTCTTAATATCCTAGCAACAAAGGACCCTTCTTTTCTACCGTGTCTTTGAAGTGCATGGTGCAAACCTCGAGTTCATTCTTATTGTAATTTCAAGTTCAATTCCTGGGAACAAAAAGGTGTACCAGGTGAACCGAGGTTGTATTGCTTTGATCTCAGAAGGTGGAGGTCATTCACTTTACAACAGACAAAAGGCATGTGTGTCTGTGTCTCTGTCTGTCTGTCTGTCTGTCTGTCTGTCTGTCTGTCTGTCTGTCTGTGCGTATGTGCGTGCGTGTGTGTGTGTGTGTGTGTGTGTGAACTTATTAAAATCCTCTACATCAGAAGCTGGACTCGGGGACTGTTTTTTTGCGCCCCAGCGAGGTTGTGCTGTATCGAGTCCTCTGCAGGGTGCTGTAAGACGGTTTGTCTGTTGTCAGGCTGCGTGGAGGTGCCGCGGCTGTGGACATTCCGTTACGATGCAAAGACGCTGTCCTTCGCATGCTCTGCTCCGCTTTGGTGGGGATGTTGGAGGAGCTCTGGGAGCGCTTGATGTCGGCCCTGGTTGGTCCCACCTTCCCGTTGGCCAGCTCCTCACCCGGATGGCCTGAGCCGTTGGATTTGCCTCTTTCCACCCCGGGCCCTCCTACTCCGGCTGCTCCGTTGGACAGTGACAGTCTAGACAGGGTCCTCGTGCCCCCTTCTTCACCTCCTACCTTCCCCGAGTCACCTTCCCTGGACTTCCTTGAGTCTCTGTCCTTCTTCAGAAAATTGCCTTTGAGAAAGGAGAGGAGACCCTCGTGATTCTTGGGCCCTTCTCCTTTCTTGTTCATGGAGTGTCCTTCATGTGCTCCGTTGTGTTTTCTGTCAACTCGGTCCTCTTTTTGTCTTCTGAGAGTGCCATCCTGGAGGCTGGGAGTGCTGTAGCTGGGCTGAACTCCAGCACTGGAACTCCTTTTGATCTCCGTACCCTGGGAAGCTTTGGAGGCGCTCTGCTTCCTCCTGGTGAGGGTGTTACTGCTATAGCTGCTGCTGATATTGGCGGCGCTCTCGTGGCTTGTCTGGTTGCCCTTGCTGCGTCTCAAGCTGCCGGTCTTATCCGTTGTCCTCCTCTGGCCCTCGGGGACCTGTGGAGAGTCGGGGTGAGACTTGGTGGCAGCCCGGCCCTGAGCGCTTTCCTTAGTGCCGTGCGGTTCGCTCATCAGTGTTGCTATTGGCTCTTTGGTGCAGCGGGGCCGCCGGCCGGATTCCAAGTACTGGACCAGTTCCACGGGTGCAGGATCTTGGACAGGTGTTGGTACAGAGTCAGGTTTCCGTCTGTCCTTGGAACCAAAGGACCAGCGCAGGGGAAACACTTTGCTCAGGGTGTCCTTGGTCTTGCTGCTGGGGGCTCTCATGCTCACACTGCGACCCTGCAGACCCCTGATGAATGGCCTGCTCTCGAAACCCCCTAACAATTATGGAGAAAGGAAACATTCTTAACAGGTTTTTGTAGTGCCTTTACACAACATTAAAGGTGGAGTTAGCAATTCTGGTGAATGCTTATTGTCCAAATTTTTTTTCTTCTAAATCTGTTCATTTCTCCTCAGGATCTGTAAGTTGTCTCTACTCTGTGTGTTTGCTAAAAACAAACAAAAAGACAGCCTAGGCTCTGGAAACCGGCAGGTTGCTAGCTATGGTGGGCCCACTTGTTTACATACAAGTTTACAGAGCATAGGCTGTGTATTAACATTGGATTAACATTTCAGATATTCACTGATTTTGACAACAAGCGGTCTACAGAATCGCTGAATCCACCTTTAATCTTGAAAATAGCAATCAATAAGTTACTAATATGGGCACATCCCAGGTGCGGCCCCTTACCTCGTTCCTCTTTAGAATCATTGTCAAGGAAGACTGGGGACTCGGGGGAGTCAGGTATGGAAGCTGGGCAGGTGGCCAGACTGCCTCTCTTACTGTCCCCTGTCAGCCGGATCAGCCAGTGGTCTGACATCGATGAACTAGTCGATCCTGTGAGTCACACAGTGGAGAAACAGGGGTCAGAGGACGAGGGTCACTTATTACTTTGAATTTTTTTTTATTTTGTATTATAGCTCTTGACAACCTCTCAAAAGCCAACTATAGACTTTATTTAGAGCATCTTTAGCAATTTTCCGCAGGAAGAGTAAAATAGTGAGCAAAAGTAATGATTAATATGCCGATGCCGTATGTACTATATGCAAAAAAATTACTCTGTGGTACCTTTTTTTTCACCTCACATTTGCACTTTTTTTAAAACATGTAAACAGTAACAGCCCTATCTGACATTTTTGAAAAGAATATTTTGATTAAAAAAAAAACTATTGTTTAAGAATTTTGATTGAATAGGTGATAAATCATATGAACATGCGAGTAACACATAGCTTATATACAACTTCAATAATGACTTAATATGTTCTATTAAACAGAGATTATTTTGCATACCACTTTAGACACACTCTAAAATGTGAGTCATGGGTCTGAATAACTTGTGCGAATGAACACACATTGGTTCAGAGCACTTCACTTCTACCTTTAATATTTTACACCTAGAAGCATATCAAACATTGATTTTTCACAGCTGCAGTAGCTGGAGTGAGCACAGACAGCCAAAAACAGGTTTTGTCATTTCTATGGCGACGGAAAAAGCAGACAAGATGGACAAAACTAACAAGCTTTGGAAAGTTCATTATGAGGACCAACATGTGTGCAATTCAAAAATATGCTTATACACAGGCTGGTTATTATTCCTTTTGATAAGTGTTTTGACAAAAGGTTGATTTAAAGCCACTACGAGTAACATGGCACGTTGGCGTCCCCTTTGGACAAAAGCGGTAGTATTTTTACGACGCGCGCTGTCGCAAAGCTGTTTTCTAGCTCGTGCCAGGCGTGCGAGAGTGAACTGAGAAGGGCGCAATATAGGAGAAGGGTCCAGATGCAGCCACTGCCACTTGCCAGTGCAGCTCGGCCAAACTGGCAAGTGGCAGAGGCTGCATCTGGACCATATTGGAATATAGTGCATGTCCGTGTGTTGAAAGTGTGAGGACTCTTTTCGGCTCCGTGAGAGTGGTTTTGACACTGCATCAACTAACTACTCTCTCTCACGGAGCTGAAAGATTACGTGTCCTCACAGACGGCAGTTAGTATGGATCACGATGAGGTAATGTGTTTGTTGTTGATGTAAATAATGACTATTTCAGATAATGGTTATCTGATGATGGTGAAGCAAAGCAAACTTTGTGTTCTTTTTTGTTATGGCTTTAGGGCCAAGCAGAGCATTCAGGGCACAGTAGCAGGCTTGAGGCAAGACTGGAAGCCCACTCGTGGCCCTGAAAATAATATTTCTTTTCAGAGTTTCTGTACCAGGCTTCTTATATATTGGATGTGAAAAGTGTTGCTGACACACCAAAGGAGTGTTATAATGAGGCTTTTCCATGCGAATCCAGCAGATGCAGAACTCAAATGTTAACACATATGTACAGTTTCCCTACAGCCATCTATTATTAAAAATGGCTCTCAGCTCTCCTTACAGTTGTTTGACATTCTTCATTAGTGATTTATCTACGCCACAGGAGTGCCATTGATTTATCGTATGCTGCTGCCAAATTGTAAGTGCGGCTTTGATTTTTTATTATTATTGTTTCATTATCGATAATACCAATAAGAAAAATGTCAAGGGGCTCCATCGACCCTTTGGAATAGGCATATATAGCGGCTGGCAATGTCACCACTGTGAACATTTTCAGTAGAAATGAAATGATTAATTCACACAAAAGTAATCCAACTCAATAATCACTACTGCCTCACTAGAATGTGTGGTGGTGTGTTTACCTGCACAGTCCCCCCTCCCCACACTGGCTGCATTTGCTTTTTTTTTTTTTTTTGCGAGCGAGGCCCTGCGGAGAAGCAGGAGGGGTATAGGGGGATTTCAAAATGTGTAGTTTCCTTAAAGGGCAGCGCTCTAAGAGCCGAATTTAAGCTCAAACTCGGAACAAAAACTAGTTGGAGCAGATTAGCCTTGCAGCCTCCGTTACCACGGTGATCGAGCCAGGTAAAAAGAGAGCCACCTTTTGTGATACAGAAAACTCTGGCTTTAGACTCAACAGACCACGCTCAGCCGTTAATCTAGCTTCGTAGTATACCCCTCAGGAGGAGCATAGACCTGAGTCTTCTGTTTACAAAACAATACCAACTAATGCTACTATGTAAAATCCAGCCAGAGAGAGGAGGACTGTGCAGATAAACACACCACCACATCTTCTGGTGGGGCAGAAGTGATCATTGAGAGGGATTATTTTTGTGGGACTCAATCATTTATTTTTTTATTACATTTTGCACAGTGTGCCTTCGGGAGAAGTGGAAATGTAAAAATTAAAGACAGCGATTCTTATTTCAACTGATTTAAGATGTGTATCATTTGTTTTGCCTGGATTTTGAGAGCGAGTGTACTGTACATGCCACAAGTAATGTGTACTGTGTTGTACGAACAAGATTATTGTCAGTCTAGTGTACCACCATGTTGTGACTCTGAACTTGTTTTGAGGTAAAGATGCCTTTCAAATTATATGATTCATCAGGTGTAACAATGCCCCCAAAAAGCTCTCTCAACCACAACCTTCAGATGGCTGTGAGAACATACTGTACTATACATTAGTTTGAGTTCTTAACAGAACGTAGTGTCGAGGCAGTAGTCTGCAGACCTTTGGGTTCACACCACTACTCTATGGCCTGCACATCTATTTGTCTAAAACTTACTCCTTAATGGTTATGTTCAAAGTGAACAAATGCACTCCCCCCTAATAACAGGCTGTTACATATGCTCTTTTATCCATTCAATTATTTATGTTTTCCTGTTTTTTCTAGTTCTTTGGTAGCATACCTCTGACGGAGCAACTGGCCGACCATGGAGGAATAGTGTTGCGTCTCTGGTAGAAAAGGATGTAGGCTCCTCTAGTACATACTTCTTCGTCAGGCACCAAGTCTACGCTGCTGTCGTCGTAGCTATACCATTGTCCATCCACCGAGTTCCTACAGTAAGCTGCATTGGAAAATGACAACAAGTATAAAAAATGGGCAACTGAAACATACGTAACTCCATGACAGTTATGAGAAAACAAGTCGGGCGAACCTTAAAAGATAAAGCTGACGTTATTTTAAATGACTTAAAGTGATGTGCCTCAAATAGCTTGCTAACCCTTCTAATGTGTTAGAAAGTTGCACACACCTTTAGTGTTAGCGGATCACATGACCAGTGATTTAACAAAAAAATACTCAAAAAACAATGATTCTCATCCTATATTGTTTTTCTCCTCATAACTAACTTATTATTCAATCATATTCATGCACACATTGTTTTGAATTTAATCTTAATGGTCCTCTGGACAATGGATAAAAACTAGACGGAGACACACATTACACCTGTCTTGAAGTCTCTGCACTGGCTAACTGTTTGTTTTAGAATAGATTTTAAGATTATTGTATTACTCCACAACACTGGCATATAAAAAAGATCTGCACCCTTGGCAAAGAGCGTCTCTCTGATAGATAGATCACCTTCCCCCACTGTGTCAATGTGATTTTTAATAAGCTCCTACTTCCACCTCCACACTACAAAAGACTCAGAGACAAAATGAAGATGAGCAAACTGCCATGGTGCCATGGTGATGGCACGGCTCCATGTCATGCTGTGTTATTCAACATATTAGTCTCAATTAATCCCATTGCTTTATGTCTTCCCCCACAGTTTAACTGATATGTTTTTGATTTCATGTTGGCTGATGATATCAATGTAAAATTCTGTATAACTGTGACTGTGAGCAAAGGATAGACCTCATTAACCAACTGTGTCTCAGTGTGGTCTGATAATCCACCCACACGTACTGTACACCACACAAGAGGGTGCTTGCGATTCCTGCTGGCATGGGTGCTGAGAGTTCATTGAGCCAACGATTTCAGGATCATTACAGACCCTAAAATTGTCTTTTCAAACAAGGCAATTTTCAAGACATCTATTCCTGGTTAAAATACAGTAGTTTGTATTTACTAAGCAGTTAACTCATGTAGTACGTTAGGTGGGACAAAATATACTTTTTAAGTTTTTTTTGTATAATGAAGAATGTGGAAGGCTTTTCTCACTTCTGCAGGACAAAAGAGAGGTGGTGAACAGAATAACATGTGTTCATTAAGGGCAGTTTGAATAGATCTCATTGGGTTCCACTTCCAGTGCTCACTGACAGTAGATGACTTCATGTCTATCAATGCAATCTAACCAGCACTGGCTACCACAGAGACACGGACGATTCTGGAGGATGTGACTAAATTATTAAACGGAAAAGTAAGGGATTTGCTTGGTTAATGCTGTTACTCTAGCCGTGATGATATTTTGTCATTTTCAGTCCTTACCAACGCTGGTAGTCTATTAGATTCCGAGCAGCCCCCTTACTGGCCCACCAAAGGCTTTATACAACTTGTTCACATATGCAGTAGAACCTTCATAACAGGCTTTGGTGTGCAACATCAGTGGATTTCCATTTTTAATTAGTCTTTAAGTTAGAAAAGCCAAGACTTGAGGCAATATGTACCAAATGTATCAAAGTGTGTTGGACTACATAGAAAAGCACATAATTAAGGATAAACTTAACTCTATATCTCCTAATTCCCCCTAATTAAATCGGGGTATGCTAGAAAGGAGTTGACATGACCTTTTCAAAAGGGAATTACACAGAAAGCCTTTAAGTGTAACAATAACAACAATGTTCCTTTACAAAATGATATGGAGGATAATATATTACAATGCTGGTCACAGTGATTCTATTGGTAATCAACTGATAAATGTATTGTTTGGGGACAACAGTTATCATAGTAGTAAAATATTGTATGAAACCTCTCTCAATTCCCTACCAGTATAATGTCCTCCGTGCATTCCTCCGTGGTGGTTACACACAGCATAGAGGTCGTACAGGTAGTGGTGGGGCAGGCTCATGTCGGCAGGCTGCTGTCGCTGGCTTGACGTCTGCTTCCAGGAGGCCGGCCAGGCCCCTGAGTTCAAGTTCTTCATACTCTGACTCCTCTTCACCACATGGGGGGCCATGTCCAAACCAGTCAGCGGGAAACGCACCAGGGTCGACAGCTTGGTCCGCCGTTCGCCTACCTGTTTCAACAACAGTCTCTCATTCATATACGATATGCAGTACTAACAGCATGTGCAGGCATATAAAGAAATTCAACACAGAATCAAATTTTTGTTGCCGCAAATATAATTCAAAATGAAGTGCATTATATTGAAACACTAATAAAAAATTATATAGTTTTTTGAAATCATCAAATCTAAAACCAATTCATATTGGGTAGAAAAGTAGCTTGATAGGATGACAGCAGCAGTTGTAAATGTATTTTCCCTTCAAATTATTTTCACTTTTTAAAAGGGCAAAGAGACTCTGTGTTGAAGGTTGACTGTTCAAATATAGATGAATAAAGTCAGGAGGCTTTTGGGAGCACAGCCACTTTTTGATCAGGCGAGCAACCCCATAAGCAAAGTGCACTGACGTTTTGATGGGCTGAGATTTGGAAAAGTGCATCACAACACTTAACTCTGTACATGGATCACTAATGGAAAAGTATGGTATAAAGAGAAGGACCTTCTATTATACAGTATGTATAATGGTGTCCATAATTGATTGAAGAAAATATGACATGCCTTTGGCCTTATTATGTTCATGTGTGTCATTAAAGTTGGGGGTCTCAAAAGAGGCTGATTAAAAAGCAGCGGATACAAAGGTATCGTCACATTTACACACGGTCTATAGAGGGATTGTAATGAAAGGATGTCGGCAACAACAGCTTCCGTCATATACATGAGACAGGCAGCTGAAACATGTGACTGAAACCACTTAATCATAATGCATTTCAGAGCCTTTAGTTAGACACTGCATGCATGTCGATCTCTTTCAAAGCCCCCACCTTCAGTTAGGTCAGAAAGCCTTCTGTTGTACCACAGAGTATATTATATAACAGTTCTTTTCAGACTGAGTAGAACTCTGGGTGTCATATTGTGCACAGACGCTGAAGCCCAGTGTGGCTATTTGTGAAATTGTCTATATAAATAATTTTATTTTATGTTTTTTTATGCAGGACTTTCTCACTCATCTCACATGTTCTTGGCTGGATTCATTTATATTCAGCCATTTGATTAACAGTCAGAATGCATAAAAAAAAAAATCTGGGCTGTTATGTGGTCCGTGGGCTCAAATTGCTCTAGGCAGACAGACACACTTGTTACGGGTGGAGATAGAGGATGTGGCATTGACTCCTTTTTTTCCAATTCCCTCGTTGAGCTCACACAATTCTCTCAAAAGCTTTGCAGGGCCAAGATGCTGTGGGCCGATGAGATTCACACGGTGTTGACGGGCGGCTGTGGTGACTGACAGTTACCATTTTCCAGCACAGTGGGCACTTTACTTTCGAAGTAGCTGTTCTGCCTTTAATGCATTGTTGCTCAGCAGCACCTCAAGCCTTTCTTATATCCTCTCAAACTGTCACAGCACGAATGAAATTGCCTACAGAATAGTGGGTGCAACAATTCATATAAGCGCATATACTTCAACTTCCTTTTGTTACCTCCACTCTTTACAGAGAGGAGGAAAACAACAAAAACAAAATTGTACAAAAAGCCTTCTCTAAAAATGATTTGTTTGGTCACCTAAATGGTCCATTAACTTTAACATCTGGATGCTAATTCAGCCTGTTTGCTGTGGTAAGGTAATGTGTTGTTGTTAGTGTTTCTTGATAATGAAAACTGCTTATTGAGAATGAGACACTGAAGCAAAACAAAGAAGCTATATTTGTGCATGAGTAGCCCACTACACATGACACATTGTTATTTGAAAATTGATAATAACTTTAATAAAATGTATTGATTAGGTTGGTTTTAGTGAATGTTTTTAACTAGAACACTTGTCCTCAAGCAGAGGCCACTTTACAGCTGGCCTACCTGTCGGAAGCGCTTGAGATGGAGGATCAGAATGTCAGGGAGAGTCCACAGGCTCATCTTCACCATGCCCTGCTGAAGCTCCTTACAGTGGGGACACTTCCACGCATCATCCGGGGCAAGCTGAAATCAGCCAGTGAATCAGTCAATTACATCTTCACTCAAATCAAAACACAAAAAGGGGATTAGAACGGTGTATTCACGTTTGTGGTCAATTCATCGTGTAATGTGAAATGTGAAATGTTGACTTTAGATGAATTGTACGGAAGCAGGTGTTATTAATCCTTTTTTTCATTAACTTTGCCCTCATCAAAATCCTGTGAGGTGAACCTGTCTGCATTTTTTTTAAATGACTAGAATTATACGTGATTTTATGAATTTTTTCAATGAGCTCAAAGACTGACTTTAGACTTTTTCAAGTTTTTCAAGGACGGAGTAGTTTCAACATCACCAAAATTGAAAGCATGGACAAAATAAAAAACAAATTACCATATAATAATAATAATAATAATAATAATAATAATAATAATAATAATAATAATGTGTGTATACAGCACTTTTCTAGAAACTCAAAGTCGCTTAGATGTTTTCCCCAAATTTGTTTAGCTGTCTTCATGGTTTCAAAATGCATTATATATAATGCATGTTGATATATATGTCATATATATATGCTATACAACAGACTGAGCTGGAGGATAAAGTGCAAGTGTCCTCTGTGTGACTGACATCTTTCATACATTTTCCCTTTGTAAAGTGTGTATCTGACACAGAAGAAATGCTTTTAGCCCAGTGTGTGCTCCTCCACAGAATAAATGCTTTTAGCCCAGTGAGTGCTCCTCACTCCTCAATAAATAGTGTTTTTCTATATACGATTTTCTGGCCAGACATGACACAACACATCTACCATTGCTATGGTTACAAGCAGGGCTCCAGGGACTCATTCCAAACGTAATTTGTATCTCTAGTAAAAACTTTCATGAATACTGAATACATCAGTTACTGATGCACACAGCAAGGTCAAATGTTCTTCGCGGGTCTTAGCGGGACAACACTGTCTAGTCACTTCAGAGTTTGTATTAGTACAGCTGTTTTACTGCCCAAAAATAAGGGACACAGTTACCACTGTTTAGTGTTGTTATTTTGTACTGATGCCCCTCCTCATTAAAAGGCAATTGAAATGTCAGCCTCTGCCTGCCTCCCCTCCCCCCTAAAATTACATGAAAGGCATTCACATTTGCACAAAAAAAACATGTATTTAGACTAAGTACAAATCCAGTCTTTTAAATTTTAAATGTGTTTTTCAAAAGACAATGTTCTATTGGAGCCTCAGGTTGCAACAGAAAAAGGTTGGATTTTAATATCACACATATATTAAAAATTAATCACACATGGGAACAGACACGTTTTCACACCAGCAGAAAGCATTTGGATTGGAGCTGCATTTATAGTTTTCCAACATTTACCCGTTAGTATGAAACAATTTGATAGTTTCAATCAACAGCTTGTCAATTAAACTACTTAATACACAACAATAACACAACAATTTTATTTTTGACCAGAGTAGATTCAGAGAGCACAAAGGCTGTTGTTCCAGAAATGCCCATCTCCACAGTCACAGACAGTCAATTTGATGATGACATTTTTACCTTATTGTAAGATATCAAAAGGTCTCTCATCAGACATTTCTTCATGGCTGTTTGAATTGACGCCATTACCTTTGTAATTGCAAAGTGACACACAAAACGTCCTGAGCCACAAATGTTTCTCACGAAGAGGAGAAACTTAGAGAATGGATTAAAAAGCAAGATGCAAGAGAGCTAAAGAAGTCATAGTCCTTCGGCCATGGCTCTGGCTGATTTGCTTAAAACCCCTGTAAACCCAAACCCACAATCCATCTAAGTATGTCATTTGGGGAGTTAGTTGCATGATAGTAAGCATCTGAAAAGAGTTTGGCATAATTCAAGATATTTTCATAAGAGTTTGATAAACTTTACTGAAATCCGGTTTAGATGAGGCAGGCTATGCTCTGGTTCACATGACACAGTAAGTATTTTGATCTGACCACAGCAACTCTCTGCTCGAATGTTATATAAAAACGACTGTTGCCATGGATAGGTTTGATATTTACCACACAGTCCTGTCAAACGGTCAGTAGCAAAAAAAAAAAGTTTTTTCAACTATGTTTTATAATATCTATGAACATTTCTTTTCAATCTGATTTTTGTAAAAGCTTATTGAGACCCCCAACTTTGATATTATATATTGATTTTTACTATATTAGAACAGGTTTCCAGAGGCTTTAAGCTTTGGAAAAGTCAAAGAAAAAATCTAATCTAATATTTACGACAGACAATTTACAAGTCGGAGAGAGCCAAGAAGTGATTGGAGATTGATAACGCTTAAAGTTATGTATTTAGTGGTATAGTGATATTACCACAGGGGGCATGCTGGACAAGCTGCCATTCAAAAATGTGTCTCCAAGGCTTTTTTCCCTAGTGCTATTAAGTGAGTCCGCCTTGAGTGCTCTCAACAGTTCAGTAGAGAGGATGGGGACAGTAGGATTATTTTCATTTACAGTGGAGTATTTTCACATCCTTGCCCCCGTCACTATAGTAACATTCACACACCAGGTAGGCAGTGCATATCACTGACACTCTTAACACCTTTTCAACTTGAAGTGAGGATTATATGCAATATGCAATGTATGGCCTTTGACTTTGATTACAATGTGTAGAATTTCGGAGTAGTAGCCTGACCTCAAGGCAGTGAGCTGTGCCTCAAAACACTTTTGCTGCATGTTCAGCCATGTATTACAATAGGCCTACTTCAAAATCTAAGTGTCAAACACCTCAAATGCATTTGGGATTTCATACTAATACTACATTCTGTAATATATTTGTGCTTTTATAGCCAATCAGAATGCAGGATTTGAGGCTAAAACACATTGCTGAATTTGACCTACAATACATTTCACTAAATCCAACCGAAAAAAATTTGGATATTTTTATTTGACCTACTTGGAACCACAATAATCTAGATATAACAATCTCAAAAAATTAACAATCGAAATTGATGGACAAATTGGATTGGATACAATGTCTACCCTATTATATTTTAAAAGGATGGAGGCAAGTTGCCTGACCTACACTTATGTGAGTACTTGCGGTGTTCTGGTGGAAATTTGGCGGCACCTGGTGGCCAAGCACCTTACTGAGACACTTCATGTTTTCAAAAGATTATTATTTTGTGGCATTTTCAAGCTGGGAAAGTTTTGTATGCGCTTCATTTAGCGGAGAATATCTCAACTGTTATAGACTAATATGACTAATATGACCCCAGTGAACAACGTGGGATGTGTGACAAAATCTCTACCCGGGGCGAAAGTCCCGAAAATGACCACAACAGGTTACACTAGTATCACACTACGTGGTGAATGGGACTTTTTGTTCCTTTATAGATATCCTCATATTTTTTTACCAGATTAATCTTCATATTAAGAGAAAACATTTTTGTATTACACTTTGTCTAAAAAATGTAATAAAATATGCAAATGAGGCAATATCTCATTCAATATGCGTAGCCTACATATAAACCCTAGAGGTCCTGGATACGATTTGTATGCACTTCATTTAGCAGGGATTATCTCAACTGTTATAGACTAATATGACCCCAGTGAACAACGTGGGATGTGTGACAAAATCTCTATCTGGGGCGAAAGTCCTGAAATTGACCACTATAGGTGACACTAGTGTCACACTAGGGAATGGGACTTTTTTTCCCCCTTTATATCTTCATATATTTCAACCAGATTAATCTTCATATTAAGATAAATACTTTTTGTATTACACTTTGTCTAAAAATTTCATAAAATATGCAAATGAGGCAATATCTCATTCAACATGCGTAGCCTATACCCTTTAGTAGAGGTCCTGGACATGATTTGTATGCACTTCATTTAGAGAAGAATATCTCAACTGGTATAGACTAATATGACCCCATTGAACAACATGGGATGTGTGCCAAAATCTCTATCCGGGACGAAAGTTCTGAAGATGACCACAACAGGTTACACTAGTATCACACTACGTGGTGAATGGGACTTTTTTTTCCTTTATAGATATCCTCATACATTAATCTCTCAACAAGATTAATCTTCATATTAAGATAAATACTTTTTGTATTACAATTTGTCTAAAACATGTAATACAATATGCAAATTAGCCAATATCTCATTAAATATGCGTACATAAACCCTTGAAGTTACAGATTTTCTGAGGGGATCACAATGTTCACAATGACAATGATTATAAGGTCATAGAAGAGTGTAAACATTCTGATTTGATATATAATGAAAATGGCTAAAAAACAGTCAACCTATTACATACTGTATGTACGCATATTGAATGAGATATTGGCTAATTTGCATATTATATTAAATGTTTTAGACAAAGTGTAATACAAAAAGTATTTCTCATAATATGAAGATTAATCTGGTAAAAAAAAATATGAGGATATCTATAAAGGAAAAAAAAAAGTCCCATTCACCACGTAGTGTGATACTAGTGTAACCTGTTGTGGTCATTTTCAGGACTTTCGTCCCGGGTAGAGATTTTGGCACACATCCCATGTTGTTCACTGGGGTCATATTAGTCTATAACAGTTGAGATATTCTCCGCTAAATGAAGCGCATACAAAACTTTCCCAGCACCTAGACCAATAGTACAGAGTTGAAATGGGAGGACAGAGAGATAGGGTGGATGACATGCAGTAAAGGTCCATGGGTCGGATTTGAACCCGCAACCACTGCAACTAGGCCTGAGCCAATGTGGTACGTGATCTATCCACTACGCTACCACAGCGCCCGAAATGTTGCATTTTCATTTAATTTGTCATCCGTCTGTATGTTGTTTATTTGATAGTTGTGATGCCTGGAGTTTTACCTGTTCTTCTTTGGTATAAAGCTGGAAGCACTCATCCAAGGTACAGCTATGCTGCTGCAGGTGCTGCTGCTGCTGGTTCCTCACACTCTCCGCATCCTTCACCACCTCCTCCTGGATGCTGCCAAATAGACTGGACCACACACACACACACACACACACACACACAGACACAGTGCGTTCTTGAGCACAAGGTTAAATGACACACTGGGTAAGAACCACAACATTGTTTGTACCATTGTTGGTACAAACTGGATGTATACACACACACACACACACACACACACACACACACACACACACACACACACACACACACACGCACACACACACACACAGTATAATACACTCCGTTAATGCACAATGCTTACCATTCTTTAGTCTTGTGCTCCCACTCCAAGACAAGCTTCACGTGGGGAGGTCCGCCGGGGCCGCAGAACTTCAAAGCTCTACCATACAGTCAGAGAATTAAATTAAATTCAATTCAATTCAATTCAATTCACTTTATGGGTCACCAAGGGGCAATTTAAAGGGGGCGCATGACAGTAACTAAAAAAAGAGAGACAATCAACAAACATCGCAAAAATAACAGCACACACACAGTATAATCAACAAACACACGCTTCACACTCACACACACATTACACAATAATAATAAGAATAACAGTCACATTACATTGTAAATCAAAAAGCACATTTTCTGATCTTAGTTTAGCCAGTGTTTGTTAAAAGCCTTCTCACCAATCTTTCTTTCACTGTTTGATTGTTCTCTGTGGCTTAATTTAATATCACCCCCGACACAGTCACTCATACTCACACACTGGAAACAGCAGGATTACACAGAGTGACACAAGTGGGACCTGTATGTCCCAATTTATAAATACGCATGTTGAGATAATGTATTGATGGGTATTGTGTGTGTTTGGCAGATTTTCACCGCTTTGATGTAAGGGGGAAAGATAGAAAAGCATCAGTATTCAACAGCCAAAAAGCCCTGATAAATGACCAAAGGTAATAAAGGTAAAAAAAGGTAATAATCTGTATTCTGGCCGGACACAGTTGTGATATTTCCAGCAAAGAGGAACATTATATGTTTCTTACTAAAGCTTTCTTTCTGTCTTCAAAGTAGAACTTATGTTGTTATTATTTTGTTATTATTCACTGTGTTGAATGCCGAATGCATTCACGTGTATATATATACACCGAGTAGTGCCACTACATGTAAGTTCCACTAGATGTCAGGCTTACAGACCATAAAGTCTGTAAGCCTGTAAGGAGAAATATTTGTTTTTACAAAACAGATTACAAAAAGGAAGAAAGACGCCAAACTCTAAAATAGTATTAAGTGAATTTACAAATGCCCCTTTCTCACTCTCCCTGTGTATAACTTATTATTAAAACCTTATTTCTGGTGGTGTCACTGACTATGGAGCCTGGAGTGTGCCACTAGCAAAGTTGCAGACTTTAAAAGTGTTTCATTATAACTAGTAATAAATAATCCAAAAAATTAAATATCCAATAAATAATTCTTTAACATCATTAAATTATAAATAAATGTATTTATCTTAAAATGTAATATTACTCACTTATAAAATGTTGTTATTTAATTTACCAATGTGTCACATATCAGATATACCTGACATATGCCTCATCAAAAAGATTTTTTCCCCAAATGTAACATTTCCATCTAATTGTTAATTCAAAAGTAGTAGAGGGAGCTTTGAATGACCTAACTGCTGCCAGCAGCATAAAAGCTGGTCAATTAAACACAGTAAATGTCTATAATTATTCTTGTGGAATTATCTTGACATTAAACAGTTAATACATGCAGACAACCCGCTATTATCTTGAAATAATGTGTAAATACAGTAAGTACACTTGTTTTTAATACACTAAGCTTGCCAGGGTTATAAAGTAGTGTATTCTTTTGATATAGTAATGTAGATTGCATGTACCGTTTTGTGACTCAACTTGCACAAGCAGCAATTCGGCAATGTGGCACAGCTATTGAAAGGTGAATCGTTACATTTTATGTAATTTATCAATGACACTTTTGTCATTCCAACGTCAAGGAAAGTGGACTTTACATAACAGTGTGTGTGTGTGTGTGTGTGCGCGCATATGTACTGTATTAATGGATGTGCATATAAATGTGGATTGACTGCCTATCATTGATGCAATACATGTGTTATCCACGACACGATGAGAGTGAGTGTACTTTTGTTTGTTTCAGTTTACCTGTGGGTGTGTGTGCATCCTACCTGTCAACTGCAGAGTGGTACAGCGGCCTGCTGTCCTGTGGGGACAGGTAGCTGTAGGCTGCCGACCCCCCGACCACTCTGATCTTAAACAGCGAGCCGGCATTCTGCAGGGAGAGAAATACACATTGGTACAGCTATGTCCTTAGAGAGCTAACTGGCATAGCTGCTAATTCAACTTAATGTTAACCACTTAAAAACAAGGCCATCTTTGTCAGCAGTGTGAGTGTGCTCTGGCCTTTAAGAAAATCCATCCCTCTCCATCCCCAGTAAAAATCTAACTGATGATGATCTTCTAATTCAGTGGTGATATTACTTTGTGATCAACAGGCAAAAGGCAAAACACAAAAAAACAATCAAAGCAATTGTAGACAGGTCCCAAAATGATTTTTTAGAGTTAGTGATTGGAGAAAGGCTGAAATTCAAAGGATAGCCTCACAGAGATTGGAACATAGCTTTTTTTTGTGTGCAGTATCATGCAGTAAGTGTGTGTGAATTCAAAATAATTCAAGATGATACCGCGGGATTGAGTTTAATATGTCATACATAGTCAAACATTTCTTGGACTATAATGAGTAATAATATGAGTTTTGTACATTTTTTATGGACTTCTGTAAATTAATCATCTATAAGCTTGTCCAGGATGATAAGACAATTAATAGAACATTAGGTCATTATTAAACTAACAATTTCTTGTTCTTGTTGTTGTTCAATTTAAGCCTGTTGCCCAATCCACCCCTATATTTAAAAAAAATAATAATCCCTTCTGTTTTTTGACACACAAGTCAGCAACAATTTAAGTTGTGTTTTTCCTTTTCTCATACCCTGAACAGAAGGCTGTAAAATAGGGGTGTCAAACATACGGCCCGCGACTAGTAGAGCATTCATTTCTGAGTATGTCAAAAAAAAAAGTAAGTCTCTAGCCCATTCCTGTGAGGAGTTATGCATTTTTAAAGAAATAACCAAAATGCTCACTGGAGCCGCTGGGGGCAGCCAAAAAAACAAGGAAGAAATTCCACACTTGTCCAGCAGAGGGCACTGACATAACAAGAGCCCAGGAAATATACACCTACCTACTGTATAAAAAAATTAGAGTGATGGCCCAGGCACGTTTCAGTAATTCAGTTTACAGATTGTGCCACACTGTTACTGTCTTTGACATTTGGAGATATGCATTTAGTTATTTTCAAGGGGGAAACACATTGTAATTATTATTTCAACTATTAAATTATTTCGAAAACAGCATGCTAGTGTAGGCCTACAAGATTTTTTTTTTCAATGCTGCTTTTTTAATGTTTTAAATTGGGAAATAAATATTCCAAAATGAAAAATAACCTCTGTATTTAAAAATAAATCAAAACAGTAGAAGATGCACTTTTCTTAAATTGTATTTTGTACTGTCTGCATGTTTGCATACAATTTGTATCTGCACATAGCAAACAAAATTGGAATTATTATAAATCTTTGAGCGAAATACACCAACATGTTTCGCTGCGGCGCCTCCTATTCCCCTGGGCAGCAGCGACATTTCCTGGGGGGGACACTGAAAGACTAAATCCCTTGTGACCCGTGATAATGTAGGCTACACATGTTGGTTGAAAGATAAAGCATATTACTGAAAAACAAAGCTAAAGATTTGGAGTTGACATACCCTGTACTTTGCCATTATTTTACTGGTCCGGCCCACTTGAGATCCGAGGGGCTGTATGTGGCCCCCGGACAAAAAATAGTTTGACACACCTGCTGTAAAAAATTTAAAAACCTTTGGGTGGCGCCAAAACACCTCGTAATGAAGAAGCAGGGGCAACCAAATGAATGGCAGCCAAGAACTCATGCACTTGCTGCTTGTCGGAGGAATGTAAAAAGTAAACAGCATTTTTATGTTTATTGTAGATGAACGTTTTACATACAAGTTCACAAATCCCCCTTTTATTGATACACCAGATACAGCTGCAACCTTGTACCCTTTGGGATATAAGAAGCCTTTCCATCTTAAATATAAGCTGGAAAGGCTCAATCAACAACCTGCCGATTGTTATTATGAAGAAAAAAAGAGGACAGAGATGGCAAGGGGAGAGTTGACAAGTTTGTATCCGGCCAGACAGGCTTTAAGGAGTCAAATGAGATAGAGATCAATGCGTAACTTCTCCTCAGTTATTTTCTTATAAAGCTGATAAAGCAGCTCACTCTGGATAAGGCCACTGCAAATATTGCCTGTCACCATGGCGTTGCCCATGACAACTCCACAACCAGTAGTGGGGAGAAAGCGTGAGTGGATGCATGCACGTGTGTTGTGTATGTCTGCGTATTGGAGAGGGGATCACTTTAACTTTCTATGGAGAAACAGACACAGCTGAAGTGGATATGTGCTTGTCAGGGATCATCGTCGAAGCTTAACCCATTGATGACGGCTGCTGCGCGATGCCACATTACATCTCCTGCCGCTGCCTGATGCTGCTTCGCGCAGCATTGTCCCTTTTTCTAATTGTCATGGCGTGCGCAACATAGAATGCACCGTCATTGGTTCAAATACACATGAGGTGGGTTTTGTTGATTTTTTAAGACCACGTGACCACCCAAAAAATGTGTGGTTTGCCGAAAATCACGCCAATCAAAAAATTAATAAATAAATAATAATAATAAAAATACGCCAGCTGTGTCGGCAATAGTGTATTACAGAACAGTTAGTGGCGTTCGGAGCGCAGAATCAAGGTCTACTATAGGCTACTGACGAAAATCACACAACACATTGCATCTATTTATTAACAATATTTATTAATTTAGGCTATATTTTGCTGCTCCAACTCAAATTCAGCCCAGCCAGGCGATAGTTAAGTTTCAGTTTCGTTTTCATCTCCGTGGTATACAGCCGTTTGGACCAGCTGATCGGCTCCCGACAGCAGGAGTCAGTCTGCGTTTCAGTTGTACTGGGAAGTCGGATTTATGGTGCCAGTGATAACTGAACTAAATAATAAAATAAAGCTATCTTCTCCTTCCTATATCTGTCTATCTTTATCCCTCCACTGCACACTCAGTCACTACTATCCATGCTAAAAGGAAGCAGGATTATAACCTCGTTTAGTACATTATTTTTAAATATTTTATATTATTTATTCTTTTTTTTCTCCCCCATCTAATTTTGACGATTTTTAGAAAAATGTGTTGGTTTGTAAGCGCTAAGGGAGCACATTTAAATAAAACCTGTGAACCTTAACTTTTAAATGTATTTTATTTCATGTTTCTATGTGCTACACAGGCTTATATATTAAGGTTTTGGTAGAGTTGACAATTCGTACTATTTTTTTCAGAAAACCCTCAGGCATTAAGGACATGCATCCTAGATTGCCATAGTCATCAATGGGTTAAAGGTCACATATGCTAAATGCACTTTTTAAATGTGTTCTAACATATCCATGGGTCCACGGTGTGCCTAGAGACTGCCAAAATATTTAAAAAATAACACTCTCCTTTTCTCACTCTCCCCCTTTCTGAAACCCCCACCCCTCCCCCCCCCCCCCAATATACTCCAGTCAGAATTCTCCCAGTTTCTGACCTCACAAACTGGAAAGCAAGAAGCTTCCACTGTGCAGCCCACACCCCTATTTCTTATTGGTCCACGGCCCTGACAGACAGAGGGCGAGGCGTATCTGGCTTCGCTTCCGGACAGGGGGCGGGGGGAGCTCAAAGATTGTATATTTACGAGGGGAGCTGCAGCTCCTTTTTAAAAAATAGGCCATTGTGAGATTAGCTGAACATCAGCATGAAAAGTTTTTTTCAGCGAACAATTAAAGAAAAACGTATTAGGGACCACTAAGACCATATAATATCAGTGTTTCCCCCAGGAAATGTCTTAGTCAAGGTGGTCACTGCCCTGTGCTAGGGGAGGCGCGGCGCGAAGCGCCGCGGCGAAAATTTTAGGGGTATTTTGCTCAAAGATGCCAATGCGCCGTAAAGAAATAAACAACTGTTTATTTGAATACAAAAATAAAACAGACACTGACCTTACAGTTGTGCAATTTTGTTTGCTATGTGCAGGTACAAATTATGTGTAAACGTACAGACAGTACAAAGCACAATTAAAGAAAACTTCTACTGTTTTGGTGCAATACTATACAGACACACTAAATACAAATAATGGACCATACATTTAACATGTGTATGCACATCAAAGTGCAAATACAACTTTTTAAAGTTCCTTTTTGGATGGGGGCTGTTGTGCGATTAATGATTATTTTAAGTCTACTTGCTTGATTTATTTTTAAATACAGAGGTCGTTTTGGAACATGTATTTCCCAATTTAAAACATAAAAATAAAGCAGCATTGAAAATTCAGAAAATAAATCTTCTTGGCCTACACTAGCATGCTGTTTGAAAAATAACTTTAAATAATAAATACAATGTGTTTTCCCCTTAAAATGACTAAATGCATTTCAAAGACAGTAGGCCTAGTTTGGCACTTCTGTAAACACTTACTGAAACTTGCCTGGGCTCTCATGCCTTCTTCAAACTTTTCTCTGCGCTGATAGGTTGTGTTGCCACAGTGATGTGGAGTCTTAAACTATTCTAGCTTTGCAGAGCACTTCTTTCTGTTCAGCTAAATACCCCCATAGAACTGCACTGCGTTTATTATCGCCACCAGTTAAATCTCGGTTTGCTTCTGCTCGTTTAACTCTCCCGCGTGTATGCCGTAGTCGCGCGCGGTGCGGTACGGTCGCGCGCGCAAAGCCGCAGACACAGAGCAGCTGATAGAGAAACGCTTGGAGACACATGCTTTTTACCGCAAATCGCGGCCTTTCGCGCAGTTATGACCATGCACAACACACACATCGCGCTTGCTAGTACATTAATTGTGCAGCACAAAAAAAAAAAAAAAAAAAATTAAATAAATTTTTTTTTTTTCTTGGGGGTCGGTTGGTAGTCAAGGCGGGAGGCTGGCGTTGCTAAGGCGGCCGCCTTAACTATAAAGCGCTGGGGGAAACACTGTAATATGGTGTATAATAGTACCGAAAAGTGTATAATATGGAAGCTTTAAAGGACGTACTGATGTATGTGAGTGGAGGAGAGGTGAAAGTAGAGGTGGATATTAACAAGCAAGACAGGCAGTCCTGCAAGCCAACACCTCAGGATCGCACAATGTATTGTGTCACTTCATTGAGGTATGTAGCAGTAATAGTGGTTGCATGATTATCAATATCATAGGCATATGATCAACATTATGTCTTCAGCTGTGGGGATTTCTCTATCGTGGGCCTTCGGCATGTTCTTGAGGATGTCGACAGCAAATAGGAGAAAATTAAGAAAAAAAAAAAAATTCAATACATGGCAATACTCAGTTTGGAGGGCCGTCTAGCCATAACCTAGCCTGGCACCGCCCGCCTACTACTTCCGCTCAATTTTCATTTCCCTTCAGTAGTCAGTCTGGGTGTGCGGTATATTCTTAGGTTTTCTCCGGACAGATTTCTGCCGGTTCAATCAGCGAACAGAAGGAGTGGCTCAGAAGCCGGTGCATGACATGGTTGGTTGGCAGATCCAGAGTGGCACTGGGCAGATCCAATAGTTTTAAACTTCAACAGACACCCGCCTTCAAGTGAGTTAACGTTTGTCAATTGAACGATTCCAGACCTTCTGTACAAATGAAATGAAGTACGATGGTCTGGTAGAACCAGGCTAGCCATAACCCTTTATGACAGAGGTAATTGAGACAAAGTGTGTGTGTGTGTGTGTGTGTGTGTGTGTGTGTGTGTGTGTGTGTGTGTGTGTGTGTGTGTGTGTGTGTGTGTGTGTGTGTGTGTGTGTGTGTGTGTGTGTGTGTGTGTGTGTGTGTACTGTACATAATGACCTGGGGTGCACTAATAAGTAAGTTACGAAGACAAGGTAGTTTTGCACAAGGTATTTCCTGTGCAATGCATTACTCTTTTGTCTGTTTGAAAACTTTTGAGGAAAATGCTGGAGTGGCTTGAGAGGACGATGGACAAACATTCAATAACAACGGTAGATCAGTAATAACAAAGAGACTGTCGCTATTGCCCGACAGATTACCTCCAACAATTATTCACTCAGCATGCCAAGCAGGACATCTATTTGCAGTCCTAGCAGAGTAATGAGCTCTTATTAAAAAAAAACATCAATCAAATCATGAAAAACAAACTTGCTCTTTTAAACTCGTGGTGTAACCCTGTCTTTATTTTAACAATAGCTTTAACTCTGGACTTAGACAACTGAAGTGGGAAGAATCGAAATCATTTAATTCAAACACAGAAAAACAACCTTAATGGAAATTGATCAAACTTCTAACGACTCGCTGCTGCTCTGCTATCTTAATTTAGTCCACCGGAGTCAAGAAGGGTCCACGGCAGAGAATAAAGATGGTGAGGTGCTATTAGTTACTGTGTGTGCAGCGTATATATTACCTTAGCCTGAGATCCATTCAGCATCAGATAATAGAGCTTGCTGAGAATGCTCTGAAGCAACTGATCCCAGGAGATGCTCCTGTCCTCTCGCATTAGAAATGGAGGTCCAAACCTTAGGGACGAAATGAGAGAAAAAGGAAAGAAGATGGTAAGTTTAAAAGGTATGGTTTGCAATATGTTACAATTATTTCCAAATTGACCTTTTTAGCCATCAATTAACATGGAAAGTCATCTAAACAACTACACTATTATTACATTCATTTCCATGATGGTGGACAGACTTGAATGTAGAGAAATTGCCAGTATAAAGGTTGCTGCAAACTATTGTGTTATCACCACATCTGTAAAGCTGTCAGCTGTCAAGTGCTTCAAGGCTTTAGAGTCAGTGCCTCGTCTCCTGTGCTGACAGCTTGAAGTGATGCAACATGGGGTCAGGGGCCAAATGGGTGGAGAGAGACAGATACTATACACACAAACACAACAACCCTGTCATGAATCCTAACTTCATGAACGTTATAATGTTTTAGAAAGGAGTTGATTCAAATTCTATCTATCTATCTATCTATCTATCTATCTATCTATCTATCTATCTATCTATCTATCTATCTATCTATCTATCTATCTATCTATCTATCTATCTATCAGTTTCTTTAATATCAACTCAGGAACATTTTTAAAAAATTGTATATTGCTACTGGTTATGGAAAAAGTGATACAATTGAATAAGAACCTTCCTTTAATAGATGGCTAAAGAACATAGAGACGTATGAAATATGAATCCGTCCTTCATTAAACTTTATTGTTGATCCCTGTAGGGAAATCTGATTTAACAGCACTAACAGCATAAAAGTTATGAGAAGGCTTTCTTTGTTTGTACACAATAAGCCCCTTGGTATCAGAGGATTACTGTCTACTCTTTGTGAATTAAATACTTTCTTTACAATGAGGCTCTGAGTTAGAAAGCAAACAATGTCTCTTCAGCAACACCACAGTGAGTTACTGTACATTTATCGTAATAAACTGCAGTCTTTGGAAAAACCCTGCTAAAAGAATATAAAGTAATTGTACATTATAAATTTGCCTCTAAGAAAACATAGTAAAAACCCAAAGTTATATGCCTGAAAAAGTTTACTGTGAATATCAAATAAAATACAGGCTAAATTGAACTTAAAAAGACAAAATTAATAAAGACAGAATTAATATGCACTGGACATACTGTTGTATAGAGCATGTTCGCTCACTTAAAACAAGAGGTTATCATGCACAAATGCACAAGGCAAACCGTCAATACATTTGCATAAATATCATGTGACTTTTACCCCCTCTGATTATTAATTTCAAAAGCACACTTTTCCAAAAAAGCAGAGGTGTTTCAAACATCAGACTTTGAACCGGTGGTGAGTAGGGCTGGCCCGAATTATTCGAATATTCGAATACTCGTTTGGAAAATTAGTATTCTGAGCTTAAATTAGTATTCGGAGCTTCGTTTTTTTTTTTTTTTTTCAAAAATCTTTTTTGCAAGAAGCTAGTACTGCAATCAGGGCTGTACGCTTATTTTTTAAAGTGGTAGCACTGGTGCTAGCAAGCAAAAAAATTCAGTAGTACAAAAATAAATTTGGTAGCACACAAAGTATGATCGAAAACTTGCATGACCCTAACCCTTGCATTTAGCTCTAATTACCTTTGAGCATGTCATCTTGGTTTTATTTGAGATTCTCAATGAATATGATATCCTAGTGTGCAGTAATAATTGTAGAAAAATTAATAGCACTGATTGCAATTTAGACAAGAGTCTAACCTGCCAATGGCAATTTTTTTGCTGATTCAGAATTGTTTCCCCCCCATAGAACTATAAAAATAATGTCTATACCTATATATTTTTATAAACATATCATTATTATATTAGGCTAATAATAACAAACATTTTTAGAACATTTCATTGTTTTAATGAAAACCATACTTTAAAACATTGAACATATAGCCTATTAAATAAATTAGTAAACATAGTTATACAATTTAGGCCAAGTTAAATAGGTTGTGTCAATCTTTGTTTAAATCATAGATAGTTACTGCTGTTGACTGCTTTCTTTATAGGTCCATGGTTGACTGCAGGGCTGTGAAGCGCTAACTTCCTGTTCTTACCTGCTTCAAAATAAGAGTCAACTCGCATTTGGCTAGTAACCGACTTTTATTGTGAAGGCGCACAGGAAATGTTCTGTTTGCACACGCACTAACTTGACTGCGTTAATGTAAAGAGAGCCGTCTCCTTCCTGTTTTAACCGTTGGTGAAGTTAGACGCCATAATCGCTGCACAAGCACAGATCCCGAGCACACATCTTTCACCAGCCAAAGTGGAGGGTAGACTTAATAACTTACTCGCCTAAGACTACATTCACCCGCATTTGGAAAGTGTTAATGTAGAGCCCTCTAAGCAGTATTTTTGCATAGCTCCTCTGTGTCTCAAACAGACAGCATCTGCTCATTAGCACTGGTGCGACTGGACTTGTATTCATCATCGCACGTGATCAATTTCAGTAGCAAATGCGATCAAAACTGTCGCACTGTACAGCCCTGACTGCAATATAATGTCATCAAATAATTTTATATTTGGATATAAAAGTTAGTAATATTGTAGTAGTAGTAGTAGTAGTAGTATTGCTCATTTTGGAGGATATTAGATCACTAAGTGTCATAGCGCATCCATTACTTCACCTCCGAGCGCGTAAATCTTCAACAAAATATGCATATATTAGATACTGATAAAATTGGTTCCAGGGAGTATATAGGGATTATTAATGTTTTTTTTTTTTTTTGTTTTTTTTCTATGTTGTTTTTGATTTTTGATTTTCTGGAACGAAAATTCGAATATTCGCTCGGAAAAACCAACGAATATTCTTATTCTTAGTATTTTGCCTGAGTAACTCTTTGCTCTTTTCTCGGGTAGTGGACTAATCTTTAAAAGGTAGCTGCAAAATAATCAAGTATTTACTTTGATTGGGGGCAAACGTAAATCCTTCCACACTTCTAAACAGGACCCCAAAATTCTTAATCTCATACCAGTCGTGATCCTTTTAATATGTTTGATGTTGCCTACAATGACAAATATGTTATAATTTAGGAAGTAGATTTGACCGAATAATGCAGCCACACACAAATCCTCCATCCAGCTATAGCTGAATTATCCTGTGCTTCCACTGTTTGCACCAACTGTGTTGTTGTATATGAGTTGTATTTTAGGTGCCAAGCTACTTAATGATGTTTCTTTCCCTTGTTAGAAAAACAAAAGGCAATAGATAAGACCTCAGTTTCACAGACTGTGTGCTTCAATTGTTCGACCCAGTCTCAAGTTTCTACACAGTCGGCACAGTCTGTGGTACTTATGCAATGAATATAACAGGTGAAACAGCAGGTGGTTGTTGACATTGGATGATGTAAAGGGAAAATAATAAATGAGCATTCTTCTTTAAAATTTGCATTATTTCCAAGATAGCAAGTTTACACAGTAGAGCCTGTTTTAAAGATGTTTGGCAAAAATCGAAGAAACAGTTTAATAAATGTACGATGACACCTGTTCGAATGTGACATAAAACAGATCCAAGTGAAATGACTCTGCTTCTGTGTGGTTACCAATTTATTTTAATTTTTTAAATGAAGCCCTCACGCCACAGTTGAATAAACTCACATCACATCAGGCCAGGATATGTAACCCATTGATTAAAAAAAAAAAAAAAAAAACGTTACCAACAACAACAACTTGAAAATCAATCTCACCGGACCGCTTGCTGGCCAGATCCTGCTGTGTTGCAGATGAGGAGGAGGAGCTTTGTGGAGCTGCCATGATGGTTGAGGTATTCCGAGGACAGGGTGCCAGACGGAGGTAACCTCTGACCGTCTGCTCCAGCCGTAGAGGTGTAAGGGGAGGAGGGCAAGCTGTGGGGATACCCTGACAAAGACACAGAGGCGAGGAGAGAGCTATGTTATAAAGGCTGCTGACATAACATGGGAGATGCCACACTGTTGAGGTGCGATCCCACACTGTTCCTTTGCTGGCAAGCATTTATGAAAGTGATGATTGTACTTGTCAACCTGGTGCACTGTTAAGAAGAAGAAGAAGAAGAAGAAGAAGAAGAAGAAGAAGAAGAAGAAGAAGAAGAAGAAGAAGAAGAAGAAGAAGAAGAAGAAGAAGAAGAAGAAGAAGAAGAAGAAGAAGAAGAAGAAGAAGAAGAAGAAGAAGAAGAAGAAGAAGAAGAAGAAGAAGAAGAAGAAGAAGAAGAAGAAGAAGAAGAAGAAGAAGAAGAAGAAGAAGAAGAAGAAGAAGAAGAAGAAGAAGAAGAAGAAGAAGAAGAAGAAGAAGAAGAAGAAGAAGAAGAAGAAGAAGAAGAAGAAGAAGAAGAAGAAAGGATTTCACAAGTACCTGCAAAATCCCGTCAGGAATAAAAAGTAATGTGTAAACTATTTCATAAACAGAAATAAGTGACTTTAAAAAATAGATTATTGTACAATGATCTGTTCAGGACATGTTTAGTAAACTACTGGTAAGTTTTTTGTACAGTATAGTATATACTTATAAAACAAGCTCATTATAAAAACACAGGAACAAACTTGCTGGCAAAGAGTGTTAAAGAATTTATTCTATAAAAGTGTTTCTCATTCCTAAAGCTTATTAAATCAAGCTGGTAGGAAATGGACTTGGGTTACAAAGCAGCCCTGGATGGGAGTGAGAAACTGCTATGCAAGAGCGACATCTAAATGTGAGACAGTTTCACTTTCTGGAATTATTTTCCGAAGATTTCCATAACATTAGCCCTTTGATTCTAGTTTACCACAAGACGCTGTAGGAAGATGTACACCTTCTACCACAGACAGACAGACAGACAGACAGACAGACAGACAGACAGACAGACAGACAGACAGACAGACAGACAGACACACACACAGTGATTAAAACTGGGAAATAGCTGAGGCTACAAGAGGCTCAACCTCTTGTCTTCCAGGTAACATAAACTTTGACATTATCAGAGGATTTAATTAAACAATGCTTGTTCGAACTCTACCGTGCAATTAATCACTGCCACCTTGCAACATCACACACATGCACACAAACACACACACACAAAAGCAGGTGTAAATAGATGTAAAAGTTTTGATAGCGCCTTCACAGAAGCAAACAGATCATTGAAACACACACACACACACACACACACACACAGGAATGTCAGTGAGTAAATACAATCTCTGATTTACAAATAACATTATATGAATAAAAGACGACCAGTGTTGGCTGTTTAAACAAAATAGGAACATTTAAAACAGTTGAACTAAATGTTGTCCAAATTGCAACTTTGGACCAAGATTACACAATGCATGCATATTGCCTGCCCTTCAGATAGCCAATTCATCTTTAGTCCCCCTTTCCTCCCTTCTTCTCTGTCCCATTCAGAGTAAAGATTAGACAATAACCACAATGTCAAAGATACAGACCTGATTAACATTAAAACAAGTATTTCAGCGATATTTTTTCAGCACCGGTATTGTAGTGGGTAGTTTCAACACCCCAGAGCAACTCTTTAATGACAAAGAATACGATTCGCCCCCCACTTGTCCCGTGTGTATGCGGGGAGAACTCCTGTCAGACTGTCCATTCTCACCTCCTCTTCCTGAGATGGACAGAGGGTGAGACCACAAAAAAAAAAAAAAAATGTACACAGACGTCACAGCTGCACACTGTACATCCTCTCACGAAGGCGTTAGATTAAGGATCAATCAACATGATATTCAAAAGGTTTGTTGTTGTTTATTTCATGTTAGCTGTTGGGATCTGTTCATAATCTGCTCATTTTTAATTAAAAGATACACATTAAGACTGAAGTGAGTGCGAGTGCAGCTAGGGAGAAAGCAATAGAGAAAGAGCGGGCGTATAGTGAGAGAGACACAGAAATCGCTGTTGAGATCGCATGGAGGTGAGCACGGCAGCGTTAATTAAAACAGCTTAGTGCAGAAGAAGATTGCTGCACCTCCTCTGGCTCTCTCTCTCTCTCTCTCTACACTCACTTTTCTAACCGTCCTTCCTTTCATCCATTTGTATTATCTTATACTTCCTTCTCCCGTCTGGCAATCGACTCAGCCCTTACCTCCACACTTAATGAGAACTTTATTCTTGTCAAAAGTGCGCGGGGAAGTATCTACTAACCGAGGCCCCAGTGGTTGGTTTACTATAACTCAGGGCTGTTTGAATTAGAATTTTTTTAGGATGACAGTGTTTAAAAAATGTAAATCCCTGCAGTGTTCTCTTGTTAACAAACGGTCGATATTTTTCTGCATCAGTTAGAACTGTGCTCTTGATGGTGCCATTACTCTGCAGGAATTGAATCACACGCACGCACGCACACATGCACAGACACAGACACAGACACACATTTAGAGTACATAATCATATTTCGCTGCTGTACAGGAGACAATGAAGCTCTTCGTTGTAAACATAGTGAATGAGTTGCGGAGGCGGAAATTAAACTCAAAAGAGGATTTTGGCTGCATGCCTACTGGACTTGACCAAATGTGTGACCCCTGTTGGTACAATCCACACACACCTGACTAAAAATACCCCATGGGGTCATGATGGGCTTAGCCCTGGATGAATCAGAGACGCTGGCAGCAAATAACCATCTGACCAAAAATGCCTCTGTTGACAGAAAAGCACATGAGCTTTCTGCCAACAACGAAATGACAGATTAGGGAGTTGGCAGGAGAGAAACTAAATACACCTGATGCCGTTGTCTTTCACTCCTCTTTCCTCATACCGTGAACTTCCACTATACCACTATAGTACTAAACCCAGTTCATTTTCCCAGTGCTCTCTTCTTTTTGCCATCCCGTTTTGTATAAGAAAGCATGGTACAGTAGGCACATTAAGCAAGCCGGCTGTGTCTTCATGTTAATAATATAAAGCAAGTTGCAATCATTGAAATTTCCCACAGGATTTTGTGCTCAGTAACATCCTGTCTCAAATGTTAGTCCTTTATGTTGCCATACTAAAGCCAAATGATAGCTGCAGTGTTTCCCCCAGCGCTTTATAGTTAAGGCGGCCGCCTTAGCAACGCCAGCCTCCCGCCTTGACTACCAACCGACCCCCAAGAAAAAAAAAATGTATTTAATTTTTTTTTTTTTTTTTTTTTGTGCTGCACAATTAATGTACTAGCAAGCGCGATGTGTGTGTTGTGCATGGTCATAACTGCGCGAAAGGCCGCGATTTGCGGTAAAAAGCATGTGTCTCCAAGCGTTTCTCTATCAGCTGCTCTGTGTCTGCGGCTTTGCGCGCGCGACCGTACCGCACCGCGCGCGACTACGGCATACACGCGGGAGAGTTAAACGAGCAGAAGCAAACCGAGATTTAACTGGTGGCGATAATAAACGCAGTGCAGTTCTATGGGGGTATTTAGCTGAACAGAAAGAAGTGCTCTGCAAAGCTAGAATAGTTTAAGACTCCACATCACTGTGGCAACACAACCTATCAGCGCAGAGAAAAGTTTGAAGAAGGCATGAGAGCCCAGGCAAGTTTCAGTAAGTGTTTACAGAAGTGCCAAACTAGGCCTACTGTCTTTGAAATGCATTTAGTCATTTTAAGGGGAAAACACATTGTATTTATTATTTAAAGTTATTTTTCAAACAGCATGCTAGTGTAGGCCAAGAAGATTTATTTTCTGAATTTTCAATGCTGCTTTATTTTTATGTTTTAAATTGGGAAATACATGTTCCAAAACGACCTCTGTATTTAAAAATAAATCAAGCAAGTAGACTTAAAATAATCATTAATCGCACAACAGCCCCCATCCAAAAAGGAACTTTAAAAAGTTGTATTTGCACTTTGATGTGCATACACATGTTAAATGTATGGTCCATTATTTGTATTTAGTGTGTCTGTATAGTATTGCACCAAAACAGTAGAAGTTTTCTTTAATTGTGCTTTGTACTGTCTGTACGTTTACACATAATTTGTACCTGCACATAGCAAACAAAATTGCACAACTGTAAGGTCAGTGTCTGTTTTATTTTTGTATTCAAATAAACAGTTGTTTATTTCTTTACGGCGCATTGGCATCTTTGAGCAAAATACCCCTAAAATTTTCGCCGCGGCGCTTCGCGCCGCGCCTCCCCTAGCACAGGGCAGTGACCACCTTGACTAAGACATTTCCTGGGGGAAACACTGAGCTGTTTATATTTGTAAATAAAGATACAAATGATTAACGTGCTGTATTATGAGCCATGTAATTGAGAATAAAATCTTACACTGCACATATGAAACAGACTTTTTAGAAGACTTAGCAGACTGGTTCACTTGAACACAGTTAAGATGTGTTGCTTTGTGGCCCATCAGCAAAGGAAGCTGGCATTGGCACAGGGATTTATGAACCATTTGTGCTGTTCTATATGCCAGTTGAGCTGAGTGTAACTGTTATTTCCCAGATGATTCCCAGAGCAAGTTCCAAAGGCAGTCAGGATGATCACAGCACAAAATGTATTTCTAACTTTATTCTCTGCGGGCTTTTAAATAATGAATCCCCCTGGACGGGCATAGGTCCCCTGTGAATGTGCCTGGAAGATTTCTATTTTTCTATCTAGCGTTTGCTTCAGGCTGTAACTGCCTAAATGGAACTGCGTGGGGTTAAAGTTGCATGTGTGGTGTCTTCGTCACAGTATCAAGTAGAACTTTATGAGCAAACATGGCAGTATGCAGAAAACATTAATATGCTGCTGATTACTTTAAACCAAATTTTAGCAGAAGAAATACATTGCTTGTATTTGTAAGGTATTCATCTATTATGCTAAACACATACATTGAATGTTTTACAGTTACATAAAAACAACACACAAAGACATTCTCTCTCTCTGTCACAACTTCAGCCACTACTTAGTTTGTTTTCATATGTCTGTTTTCCTGGTTTCCTTTCTAACTTTCATGTCATTTCAGACCCGGCCACTCCCTCCTGCTCTGCACTCCCTGTTAATTGCATTCACCTGGCTTGCCCTTACTCACCTGCTCCCCATCTGCTTATCAGCCCCTCAGTTTATATACCAGTCCATTTCCCTCAGTCACTTGCCAGATTGTCCTAGTGTGTTCACCCAGCTTTCCTCCTGTGTTCCGATCCTGCTTGCCTGTTCGTGTTTCGACCTGTCTTTGGACTTTCCCTTTTGCCTGCCCCAACTGGACATGTTTGTCATGCTGTCTTACTACCTGGCTTGTCATCCACTTCATTAAAATCTATTTTTGAATCTGAACTGTTTCCTGTGTCCTGCAATTGGGTTCTTGTCTGCCGTTTCCCTGAATCCCTGACACTCTCTCTCTCTCTCTCTCTCTTGGTCAAATTGCCTTTCTCTGTGCAGACAAAAGAGACTCACACAATCTTTGCTCCAACTTTGCTCAAATCTAGATTGACTTCTCCATTATCCAGGAGACACGTGGCTGTGCCTGGTCTTCACTTTTTTAATTTCAAGAGCACCGAGTGAACATCACGGAAAGTTTGCCCGCTAAGCTACCCTGAGCTTCTATTCAGCAGTACAAGTATTTTTCTTTGTGCAGCATTACCAAGCTTTATCGCTCTATTTATGTGCAAATTGCCCGAATTGTTGAGGGTGAAATGGGATGCTATTGTGGCGCCTTGGACCTAATTGATTTTTCAAAGTTTTCCATCACAAGACCATTACCTCTAAATGCAAAACCTCATTGTACCTGCAAGTGGTGCCTATTCAATATCCCCAAGAACGGTTACTGTTGAAGTAGGAGAAGCCCCACTCCGACACACTACTATCGATCTCCCCATACACCCACGTAAAACACCCTATGTGGGTGTATCACAAAGCTCAACTGTCCCTACTCTACCCTTATATTACCATATTTCTTTTACCAGAAAAGTGATGTAAAAGGAGACAAACACAAAAGCCAGGAATCAGGAGCACGTGGAGGCCACTTGAATGATTCCTTTTCAAAGAGCCAAATATGAATGTCATAGTACTACTGACTTCAAAGCGCTTGGAAACACTCCTCAAATTTCTAAATTCCTACTCTGGTGAACGAGTTTAACCTGACATAAATCTGACTCATATTTGACCACCAGCTACAAAGGTGCACTTTTAAGTATTTGACGTGTTTCATTTTTGATATTTGCTAGCGAAGTGGCTACAGAGATGATCATCATCATTTAACCACTCTGGTCCAGACTTCAATACATCAATGACTATTACATAGTTTGGCACTCATGGTCACCAAAGAATGATTTCTGCATGGTGATCCCCTGACTTGTCCTCTATAGTGCTATGAGCAGGTTGACATTTGTGGCTTTTAATAAACTATTGGTTTGATTGCCTTAAAATCTATTGCATATAATTCTGGTCCTCCCAAGTCCCTACTAACTTTGTTTATCCCATGACTTCCTCTTGCGTAACCAAAGGTTTAAAATATAGGGTTTAGTGTGAGAATCTAAACTATTGGGTTTGTGTGGGCATTTTATAACTGGTTGTAGAGGGAAATATGAAATGTCATTCAAGAGGAGAACAGAATCTGTGTATCTTTTGTTCTGTTTGTATCTATATCCGTTTTGAAATCATAACACCAAAAAAGAAGTGACATGTTATATTTTTTTTATATAATCAACCTTTCATCCACATTTTACAACCAATATTTTATAAATGAAACGCATGTCCAGGATATCAAATATGAGAATAATGGCCTAAAAATTACATTTTGCAAAATAGTGCTCATGTGGTCCTGAGGCTCCATTGTCGTGCCACAGTTAACCCTGATAAGAAGAGTGTCGTCTCTGCAGCATCAATGCACACTGTCTGTCTGACTGACGCTAGTCACTTTAGAGGGGATACATATTTTAGATGGCCAGAAAATACAGTCTGATAAAACGTGTACGAACATTAAACTTTTGGTGATTTGTACAGTTTTGATCTGGATCATTCAACTGATGCGCTGTTGATGTGGATCTAGAGGGACCAACAGCGGCAAGGTTTCTGTGGCTGTTTAGATCATGCCTCGAGTCCACTGAGAAGCACAGTTAGGTTCTGCACGGTACTGTTGGATCTGGCTTGTGTTTCCACTGCAGACACTGCTATTGGTAGGCGGGGTTTACACCAGAAGGGGATAGACACGGTCAGAGTCTATGGGTCGGAGACTCGATGTGACACGGAAGATACACAGATTGCACAGGTCACAAATCAACAATAGACCAATAATGGCATTGCTTGATTTAGTCCTCACTAGGGTTGCAAAGGGGTGGAAAGTTTCCGGTAAATTCCGGAAACTTTCGCTCGGGAATTTTGGGAATATTCAAAATTGGAAATTATAGGAATTAACTAAATGGCAGTAATTTAAATTATTTTTTTTTCATATCCCAACATAAATCTAAACATTTAAACACTATGTTTGGTCATAGGCAGACATCCATGCAAAATAATACAATTAAAAAACATTACATTTGAACAGATTTATTAGTATAAGTAGAACTGTATCAAGTTTTGATTATTTTATGAACAATCAATCATTTCACTGAACAACAAAAAGATGAATGTTGAGTAAAATATTACTCATCTGTCTGACCCCACCCATTCAATAAATAAAGTAAAATGCCCCCCATTTGATGGAGGAATGCACACTGCATGTAGGGGGCGTGGCCTCAGTGCACATGCAGTAGGATGTGTGCTATGTGCAATTTACCAAGTGTACTTGCATAAAATCTAGTTGTTTTAGTCAAGATTATGCTAAACTATATTTTCCCCAACTATATTTAAAATCACAGTTTAAGCCTCTGTAAACCTGGTCTAGTAGAAATCAATATATGATATCAAGTTGCGTGTCTCAATAAACTTAAAAAAAAAATCTGATTTGAAATTAAATGTTCATAAATATATTAAAACTTAGTTGAAAAAACTGCTTTTTATTTTCTAGAACATTTGCCTGGACTGACATAACATAGTTAGGAGAATTTAGTGCATTTGGGTTGCTTTGAATTTAGTAAATTCCCGGTTATTCCCGTTAACTCCCAAAATTCCTGTTAATTCCTATGGAAAGTTTAAAACATTGAAAATTCCCGGAATTTTGCAACCCTAGTCCTCACACGTGTTTTTGACTTTGATATTTATTTTTTAAATACACGCAAATGGCTTATTTATTTTAGGAAGACCAAACTGAAATCTCATCAGGTATCTGTCTTGTAAATTCGCTTTCCATACAGTAAATCTGTTAAAGCATGCAGTGGGCTTTAATTTCTTTCACAAACGCTGCAAAACAGGCTCCATGATGGACATAATTAATAATGCATCTGAGGGGCTGTTCAGGCTGAGGAAGAGGCCTCTGTACAAAACACTACTCCTCAAAATACATAACAACATTGATCTTGGCTTGTGTAAAATACCTTGGCTGTGTATGCAATCACTCCATCCAAAAAGTGTCCGTCGTGTTAAAATCAAAATTCCCCCAACAGGGCACTTTCTCCCACAACAATTAATCTGTAATCTACCAACACTCTAGAGGCATTGTAGTTCTACAGAGGGCCTAGAGTGACCACACTGAATCAGCAAAGTGAAACCACTTCATTATGCCTCAAAAGTAACTATGGCCTTACATCACCTTGGTTAACATCGCAATACGTTGACTGCTTCAAACAAACATGGCTTCTTTTTGCTCACACTTCTTGTTTCTGATGACAACACTGGTGGCTGGAGTTTTAGGTTTGACAAGTTTTGAATAACTTAGAAAGGTAGAGGAGCTATCAAACCTGGATTCATGACAGATAGATAGAATATACACTGAAAACTGAACAATCAATCAAATCAAAATCGTTTTGCAAAAAAATAAAACAAAGGCATTACGTTACCAAAACGTTTCCTGTGTTACATTGTCTATATGCTGTTTCTAACAACTAAATAAATACAGAAAATGCCGCCATGCATAATCTTTTATCTCCAGAATACCACAAGAAGTAATAGTTTCGGTAAATTTATGCTTTATGAAACATGACATGAACCCCATTGAACAAAGTTATAATATCATGGAGTCTGGTCTGCTGTAATCTTATGAATTATTCCAGGGTAAGGCCCATTCATCATTTACTCAGATTGCTCACAACAATGGAAGTCACATTTCCCAGAGAGGACTTAAGTGTGATTTATTACCAGCGCATTTCTCTCTGTGACTGTGTGTGTGTGTGTGTGTGTGTGTGTGTGTGTGTGTGTGTGTGTTCTGTTTCCTCTTGAGAGACATTTATTTATGAGACTCTCTAGTGTAATCCTAATGGATTCATTACCTACTTGACTTTAGACTGTGTGTATGTGTGTGCGTGCTTTTGCTCATGCATGATTGTGTTAGCACAAGTGTCTGTGTGTGACTGAGTGAAAGCTCACTATGTGTGTGTCTGCTCCCTGTTTCAGTGCTGTCACTCTTTTACTGTGTGAAGTGACAATAGAAAAGCCTCCAGTTGAGAAAGTGATTCTTAATTTTTTATGAGCACTTAGAGAGCACACGTGAAATATTGATGTTGATCTTCTTCAGGGGTAACACAATCCACCATGAAGTCGTGCCTTGTCTTCTAGTGTGTATGTACGTGCTTGTGCTGATCTTGACAAACTGTTGTTTTGTTTATTAACATTAGAATAATCATCTTTTAATTTATTCTGTTTGTTTTAAGCTGAACCTTTTTATCTTTTCAGGGTGACCTCTTACCACCAGTCCAGGGACATCGGATGCAAAATAGCCTTCTGGCTAATTCTGGCACATTTAATAGATAAAAATAATTATGAGCTGTTAAAACTAAAATTCATTGCTCTGTGCCTTCAAACATAGGTCTCTGTTAAGCACAAGTGACAAGAGCATTAGGGTTAAAGAGGACCTATGATACTTTTTGACTTTTATGATCTATAAACGTTGTTATAATGATTTATAGTCATGTTTAACCATACTAGCTTATCAAATAATGACATACATGCATTTAGACGTATTCCCTGCTGACCGTCTGGGGTGGCTGTGCAGAGCACTAAACACAAGGGCAGCCGGTCGAGAAATCACGTGTTTCCTGATATTCTTGTCGTCACGAAAAGCGGATGTTTCCATGTACGGTAATGCTGCTCAGGCAAGCTCCGGCCATGCCCCCACCTTCCTGCTCTCAAATCTCCCCGCGCACTGCTGAAAATGTTCCGGAAGGAAGGTGACCAATCACAACAGGGCGAGAAGCACAAAGCCGAGTGTGGTGAGAGACTGCTATGCTCACTCAGATGAGAGGAAGAGTTTCCCGAAAATCTACATGGTTTTTTGTGATGTGATTCGTGTCAGGTTGCTCTATAGCAGTTTTTAACAAGAAATTAAGACCAGAAAAGTAGTATAATAGGAGATCTTTAAGAGATATCAACTCTGCCCTGTTTTCCTTCAGCTGAAGAACGGAAGTGAGGCCATCAAGAGAAAAGTGTCTTCTCACCAGCTGCCATAGTAAAGAAACATCTTGCCACAGATAGATGTTTAACCACACAGCTCAAATGTCATCTACCAACAGGGATGTATATATTGTATACAAACAATATACAGTATATATATCTATATTAAGCCATATCATTGTGTATGATGCATCAGTGAATATGACTAAATTGTATTCAGCATGCAGTGAGAAAAAAAATAATAGATGCCAACATACAAGAAGTACTACAGTGTAAATTGCAAGTGTGGCAAAGTCAACCAGTTTAATAAGCAGAGCATGTGTGTGTGTTGTGTGTCATTATATGTACGTGCACTCATTCTTTTGTCAATAGCGCATTTGGCAGAGTGTTCCATTAACAAAAAAAAGAGTTTTGTAAGGACGGTGATGACGCAAGGTTGACTCATTGCTATCTCTCTCTGAGACAGACGCTTCTGTGGATGTTAATCGTTTACCTCATGAACAAAATAAAAGAGGATTGGGGAGCAAAAGCTGGAGAACATTTAAAAAAATAAATACTTATTTCAGCTCTGACACGTGGGGGTATCTTTGGATGAAAACAGTTCCAACATGATGACTTCCCAGAGTTTTAGAGAACAAAAAAATGAGCTGTTGGCGTTAATCCAGGTGGGAATTTTTTTCATCTTTTTTTGTTCAGGATGATGTCATGCACCATGCTGGCATTCTAACACGACAATTTATTCAATTTGTTTGGATGATATCTTGCACAAAGAAACCGAATAAAAAGATGAATAACAGAGCACATTGCAGAGTCTAAGCCTCTATAAGCAAGGTAAAATGTCTGCATGTGAAGAACAAGTGTAATACCCATAATGAAACACACAAGGGCTCGCTGAAAGTTCAGAAAGAAGGAGTGTGAATCAACATGAATGAAGGTGAAACCAAGGGGACAGTCGGAGTCTGAATGAATGTAGGGAAGTCAGTGTCGTCAGTGTTTGTGATGGACATCCTGTTACCGTGGTTACCTGAGTGCGGGGTGGAGCCTCCGCGGCTGTACATGGGAGGAGCCTGAAAGGCGTAGACTACATCGCTATCGGCGATCGCTGTGAGGTCATCGTCATCCCAAAAGGACCGGCGGAACCCCGTGGAGTACAGCTCTGATAGGATGACCTGAGGGAGAAACACTGTGTGAACTTTGTGTTTTTAAATCCAATTCCGAAGTGCAACACATGAGCCACAATGGCACCATAACTGACTCTCTTAGATAATAGGCAGGCAATTTCCAAAAGAAATTAAAATGTTTGTAAAGAGCTCACAGAAATCAAAGTAATCCCCAAAAGGTTTCTGCTAAACATCTCTAGAAATGAATCATATGTATAATCATAGCTTGAAAATTGTTTTGATAAAAAATATAACTCAAACAAGCTCACAATCAGACAGCGACTCAACATCTGAAACACATCATGATAGAAATTGAATACATGAACATATGCAAAGGGAATGATATGAAGGAAAACTTTCTATTTAAATCCAACAGAATTGTTTGTGTACTATTTTAATCTTTAAGTCGGTATCTTCAGAGCCCTGAGAGTGGAACTGAAAAATTGAAAGTAAGTAAAGTGAAGTAAGTAAAGTCATGATTCACGCGGAATATTTTGTGCTTGTGAATAATTGATGTCTATTAAGTATTATCACTGTAGAAAGTTGTGCATTAACAAACGATGAAAGTAAACAAAGAAAAGGATAAATGGCTCTTACAATCACACATCCAAACTGCGATTAAATAGCTCTCACTATTACAGACCGAACCATGTGTTTAGCTGACACACTCATAATAGGTGTTGATTTGAACAGTCTGTTATTGTTTTGTATGTCAGGACAACTTGTCTGTAAAACTCAAAACTCACTATTAATACATATTAGGAAAAAGAGAGAAGTGATTAAAAAAGGAGGTAGGAGAATTATTGAATTAGTTTACAAAAAGGCTCGGGACACCCAAACAAATACACGTACACACACGTTTTATCATATTCAAATCAAATATACTTCAAAGAAACTGCAGGGGGTTGGAAATATGAATACAGATAATGAGCATATGTTCCACAGCGTTCTAAAATGACGACAGATTCTGACGCAAATTGTCAATACTCTTTTGTACTTTGTTTGCAGCAATGATTTTTTTGTGTAGCCTTTTTTTAAATAGAGGAAGATTTGATTTAGTGTATGCCAGTGGGAATTAAAAGCCGATCCAATATAAGCGATACAAAGTGTTTCCTCAATGCAGAAAACTAACAGAAGACTGTGGGGGATGTTAATTAAACAAAGTGTCCCACCCACACACACACAGTTCTGAGGACAAGGTATTCTATCAGCCAAGTCAGTGAAAGCACCTGTGTAGGTAGACCATGGCAGTGTAGGAAATGCAACAGCTTAATTAACAAGAAAATATCCCTCCATTATCTGGAATGAATTTCCTGATGATGAAAACCGCATAAACGGAAGTGAATCACGGAAGTGAATCTTTTGCCAGTTAGCAGAAAAATTCAACAGGGAACTTCAATTGCACTTAGAATGATACAAGCTTTCATTTCCAAAATGTTTCTATAACTACTCCATGGTCTGTTAAATTGGACAGGTCCACACTAACACAAAAACATTACTTATCTCATCTCACCTCTATCCACTAAAAGCATTATTACGCCCAAACGCTGGTGGCCAAAAAATTGGGATAGCTCAAAATAGATTTTGTGAGTACTTGCATTTTGTCAAACAGGCAAATTTGCTCTCTAACAATAGATAATGGAACAGTGCACTTATAAACCACGAAAAGAGTTATTTTCATTGCATGGAACATTTGCTAGTATTCTAGAGCTGTGAACACAGGTTTAGATAAATGTAGCAGTATTCATAATCTGTGCTATGGCAGGTGGAAGATTGATATAGTCATGCCTGTGGAACATTTACCATTTATCTTGTGACATTTTTAGCAATGAATGTACGATTTAATAAGTAAAAAAAAATATGTATTGTCCATTATTCTTGTGATTCAAGAATATTTATTTTTCATATTTTAGCGCTGGTGCCACCACTTACCACAAGAGTGCAAAGGTGGAATCCTACAAGCATACAGGTTCTTAACAATTTCACAATTTCTTGTTTGAAAGCGAAAACAAAGTGTGTTAAAATAATGAATTAGCCAAACTGTCCATTATAAACATTTACTAAAAAAAGGTATGTCCCCCAAGGTACTTCCTGGTTGCACTTTAACCTGCTTTACTTGGCACAGTAATCGACAAAGACAGCAGTCCCTTTGGGTGGATTCTCCTTCCATTTCGCTTTCGAAATTTACTGATTTGAGGTAATAAACACTGAACTTTGTCACTTAAGTTACACAGTAAGTGAAACAAGTGTGTGTGTGTGTGTGTGTGTGTGTGTGTGTGTGTGTGTGTGTGTGTGTGTGTGTGTGTGTACCTGGTCAGGTGAGATATTACCCTCCTCTGCCACCATGGCTCTCAGGCGGGACAGGGAACCAATGAGAGGCATAGCCAGTCCCACCCGAAGGTACCTCTGACCCTTGGTACTGAACACCAGCGTCACACACATCGGCCTGTGAGGCAGACAGAAGGGGAGATGGAGGGAGAGTGAGACAGTGTGGAGGTGTGCATTTGTATCAGGGAGGAAGGGAGGGAGGGAGGGATTTGGAAGACAGAGAGAGAGAGGAAGATACACAACCTGCTGGAGCAAAGAATTGCCAAGTAGTTTTGCAATTCTGATTTAGCATGTTTACATTATCACAGCGGCCAAACACAGCCTGGCATACTGAGTTAGTTACATATTTGTATACAGACACAAACACACATATCAGGTGTTGCGCATGTACCGTCTAGAAAAACACCCCTATCAAAACCAAAGTCTTGATGTATTTCAGTTGCTTAAACAGCTAAACAGAACATTCAATGCACTGTTGGGCTGTAATAAGCTTGGGGAAAATATTTCCTCTGACAATTCTGTGGTACAAAATCTAATTTCATGAGCACAAAATACTAGGCTTGTCTGTGTCTGACTTAATATCTGAAGGGAAATTAATATTTTCAGAAGTTGCCTTGACATTTTTTTGACTCTTGTGTGTGTGTGAACATTTCTGCATGCCTGGACATGACAAGCAAAGCTAGCACATTGGTGAAGGTCCCACGTGAAGCTGCTGTGTTCTAGAACATGTCTGATTCATGGCAATTGGAACACCATGGGATAAAGGGATGAAAATGGGAAAGGGATGGTGGTGACTGGGGTGTTGTAATAAATAAGAGGATTGGATCTGTAACTAAGCATTCGAGTTTAACACAAGTAGTAAGTAAGAGTAACAGAAGTATGAAGAAAGGAAAGAGCGGAGAGAGACTATAGGCCTTCTCATTTGGGACGGCGGCGCTGTATTCGCTGACACCTTCACTTCCTGTTTCCCATCATGCACTATTCAGGTGAGTAATGTGTTAGCAGCAGGGTGGCTGACAGGGCAGACGGCGGAGGATCTGAACCGCTGTTTTATTTACGCTCGTAGATGCTCCCGGAGGAGACACCGAGATGTCAAATGTAACTGGATGAGAGGTGTGTGTGCGCGCTGATACTCGAGAGGGACCGGAAATAGAGATGTCATCTTAACAAGCAGGGTTTTTTTTCTTGCAACTTCCAATCCTACTGAAAGTCTCTTCTATATAACAGTCTGACATGTGTTCCCATTTCAAGCACCGAGATTGCACGGTGCTCTTCAGATTTAAAAAAAAAAAATTATCTTATAAAATCATGTTAGAGCCTGGATCATGCTCAAATTCTTTACAGATGTAACATCCTGCATGTTTTGAAATCAGTAACAGTACTATATTACAAAAAAGTACACTTCTCTGCCAGGTACTTTCTCATGGGGTGTTGAGGTGGTGGATGAAAGATATTGAAGATAAGAGGATTCAGCAAACACGGAATGTAGTGAAATAATGTGAAAGGAATTTAATTGATATAATAACCGATTATTGTTTTTGGTTGTTATTTCCTCTTTTTAGCACGTTTTATGCATGTTTGGACACAAGGAAAAGACAATATGTTATGGTTATCTAGTATACATCGGAGCTTTATGGGAAATAACTTCAAGTCAAAGGAACCCAATACGATTGATCAATGTGTCATTTCTTCTGCCCCATAAGGATCAACAAAGCTAGTAGAGGACTCAGGAATATGTCAATCAATTACAGTCCATCCTACACGCCCACACAGTCCTGAGGTCAGGTCTATTCAGGCAAAATAATTAAAATCTCCTGTGTTGGTAGATCATGGTTAGCTGATTTTTGATGCCTAAAGTATAAATATTTTCATCTTTGCTGTCAAAATAATATAAAAGTATTTTGCATTCCCTCCACCTCTCTCTCTCTCTCTCTCTTTCTTCATATGTCAAAGTCGGGCTGACCTTGCTGACATTCAGCTTCTGGTATGCTTCAAAATGGAAACAACAGAGTGTTTGCTCAGGGACTTTGATATGACCAAGGCCAAACACTGTTGGTGTATAGAGTATGTTTGTTCAAATGTGTACATACGTACATACATACAGTATCTCACAAAAGTGAGTACACCCCTCACATTTCTTCACATTTTTCTTTATATCTTTCCATGGGACAACACTGAATAAATGACACTTTAATACAATGTAAAGTAGTCAGTGTACAGCTTGTATAACAGTGAAAATTTACTGTCCCCTCAAAATAACTCGACACACAACCATTAATGTCTAAACTGCTGGCAACAAAAGTGAGTACACCCCTTAGAAAAAATTTACAAATTGGGCCCAAAGTGTAAATATTTTGTGTGGCCACCATTATTTTCCAGCACTGCCTTAACCTTCTTGGGCATGTAGTTCACTAGAGCTTCACAGGTTGCAACTGGAACCCTCTTCCACCCATTTATGACAGCATCACAGAGCTGGTGGATATTAAAGACCTTGCGTTCCTCCACCTTCCATTTGAGGATGCCCCAAAGATGCTCAATAGGGTTTAGGTCTGGAGACATGCTTGGCCAGGCCATAACCTTTACCCTCAGCTTTTTTAGCAAGCCACTGGTCGTCTTGGAGGTGTGTTTGGGGTCGTTATCATGTTGCAATACCACCCTGCGGCCCAGTTTACGAAGGTTGAGTGCACATGGTCAGCGTCGTACACAGAGGTTGGCTTTGGAAAATAGACGTATGAGTGCTGCCAGCATTGCTGAAGGGCTTGAAGGGGTGGGGGGTCAACCTGTCAGTGCTCAGACCATACGCCGCACTCTGCATCATACTGGTCTGCATGGTTGTCATCCCAGAAGGAAGCCTATTCTAAAGATGATGCACAAGAAACCCCACAAAAAGTTTGCTGAAGACAAACAGACTACGGACATGGATTACTGCAACCATGTCCTGTGGTCTGATGAGACCAAAATACATTTATTTGGTTCAGATGGTGTTAAGAGTGTGGAGCGGCAACCAGGTGAGGAGTACAAAGACAAGTGTGTCTTGCCTAGAGTCAAGCATGGTGGTTGGAGTGTCATGGTCTGGGGCTGCATGAGTGCTGCCAGCACTGGGGATCTACAGTTCATTGAATTCTAACATGTACTGTGACATACTGAAGCAGAGCATGATCCCCTCCCTTCATAAACTGGGCCGCAGGGCAGTACTGCAACATGATAACGACCCCAAACACCCCTCCGAACGACCACTGGCTTGTTAAAGAAGCTGAGGGTAAAGGTTATGGACTGGCCAAGCATGTCTCCAGTCTTAAACCCTATTGAGCATCTTTGGGGCATCCTAAAACGGGAGATGGAGGAGCGCAAGGACTCTAATATCCACCAGCTCCTTGATGTCGTCATGAATGGGTAGAAGAGGGTTCCAGTTGCAACCTGTGAAGCTCTAGTGAACTACATGCCCAAGAGGGTTAAGGCAGTGCTAGAAAATAATGATGGCAAAACAAAATATTGACACTTTGGGCCCAATTTGGACATTTTTTCTTAGGGGTGTACTCACTTTTGTTGCCAGCAGTTTAGACATTAATGGCTGTGTGTCGAGTTATTTTGAGGGGACAGTAAATTTACACTGTTATACAAGCTGTACACTGACTACTTGACATTGTATCAAAGTGTCATTTATTCAGTGTTGTCGCATGGAAAGATATAATGAAATATTTGAAGAAATGTTAGGGGTGTACTCACTTTTGTGAGATACTGTATATCCAACATAGACTTTCCCGCCCCTAGGAAAAGCTTCTAAAAACGTCTGCATGCTCTGCTACAGGAGTTTAACACAATAAACTGGAGTGTGGAAAAGTTATTACCTTAATATAGTGTTGCAAAGCAGAAAAACACGTGTTGGCGCATTGATTCTATTATATTTGATGCTGTTCTAATAAATGCACTTTTGACTCTACAACTTGTTTGTTATACATCACCTGGTTTGTCGTAGGGGAATAGGCAGGGAGATACATAGAAATGGGTCGAATGTGTTGCTCTGTTTAAGGCAATGAGGGCACGTCAGTGAAGACCTGCAGACAGAAAGAAAGAGACAGAGAGAGCAAGATTAATAATTTTAGCTATATATGACTACATAGTTCATTGAAAGACAGACAGACAGACATTTTCACATAAACTCATTGCAGTCACAAAGCTTACATCGGCCATTAGAGAAGAAAGCTCTTTTTGCTTGACATGACTTCAACCAAAGTGTTTGACAGATGGATAAACAGATAGCACCATTCCTACATGCCATTTCCCTACCTTCGGGGTATATGGAGTAAATGTGCAGTCCAAATGGTCTGTCTTTTATGCTGCACACAGTTAAAACCTCTATGGTGGTTTAATGAGAATATTCCATGAGGACAGTGGTGAATAGTGAGCATTAACACAGGCCATCTGGTTTCTATCGGCTGTTAGAGAAAGGGAAAGTTAGGGAGGTGCGATATTGTGGTAAACTGAACCCATGAAGAACATGCTGAGATGGAGAAAATGGTAGATGTACTAGAAAGAAAAGAAAATTAAGAAAGTAGAGAGGAGTACTGTGGGGAGAGAAGAAAGAGGAGAGGAAAGGTGGAGGGGATATTTAAAGGCAGAGAGAGGAAGGATACTACACATTAATGGTTACGCCTAAAGGAACAAAGGGTGACTAGACTAAAATGAAGCGCGGCATATAGAAGGGCAGATGACAGAAGTGAAGTGCAAAGAGACAGAGATGAAGAGGAAGACAGCAGAATGCCGGGCTCGGAGGACAGAACTGGAAAGCACAGCTGGTGGAGAAAAAAAGATGATCCCAACCTAGGCTGGTATCAGCAAAGATGTGCAGCCTAAAATAGTTTACTCAAAGACAGATAGTAGGCGATGAACTCAGTGACCACATAATGATCTTCCTTTCACTTTTTATGGATTAAAAAATAGTTTATGTCACCTTTTTGTTCAGCTTTAGAGTTAGCTGATTCGATTATTTATGCTAAGATAAACTTCATTGGCTACTACTGTAGCTTCATATGTAATGCACAAACATAAGAGTGGTATCAATCATTTCAAATGTTTGGCAAGGAAGTTAAACAAATAAGAACCATTATTCTAAGATGTAAAAATATGAGCAAAAAGGCTAGACTAATAAGCTCACTTTTTGCTATACAAACTGTGTTAAGTGTTATTGGGTTAATCATATCAATATCTGTATGCTGGTGAAGGGGTCCTGAATATGTCTTCACTGCCAGGATTGTGTGATGGAAACAAACAGTCTGACACAAAGACAGTGAGGGGATGGATAAGCAAACACAATGAAATTCAGATCAGCTCAGCTCAACTACAAATCCACATAGTTCCCAGGGGTGCAGGTTTCCAGGTGTGTGAGTAATGCTTTTTATTCTTCTATCTTTACGAACCAGCAGGCCTCAAATAACCTGCTGTCCTTCCCTAAACCTGACTATAATCTAGCGTTTCCATATGGCAATCGGGTGAAAGCGCTATGCTCACTTTGTCCTCGTGCCACATAATCATCATCTCGTTGTGCAGAAACATAATCCTTTTATGCACGCAGGATCATTTAATGTAAATCAGTGGCTGTGTTGCCTTGCGTGTAGCCTACTCATTTACACAATAGTATTGCGCCGATTCAAGCCATTACATCTTCTATGCAAACCATTTCTTTGAGGCAACCTGACAAACATGGCTGAGTTACACATTTGTCTCCATCAGAGGGTTATCTATTCTTTATAGAATAATGAGCTCTAACCAAGCTTGAAACTACTGCTTTAGCTTTCATCTTTTATGTTATATTCGTAGTAGTTAAATACAGTAGTTTACATTTGAGAAAGCCAGGGATTATAATGCATTTTTTATTTTTCTTCTGTGTTGCAGCAAACATTTCAAAGGAGTTTCTTGATACCTACTGTATGCTGATGACATTTCCTTTCCATTTATTCATTCATTTTCATACTTAAAGGAACATTCTTGCCATGTTGCTGCATTACGCTCTCTTATCACAAACAGTTTTGTTCAGTGTGTGTGTGTGTGTGTGTGTGTGTGTGTGTGTTGTCAGATGCTTGTTTCATCTCCCAGTGTCTCGCCATCACTCCTGCCAGTTGAGTTTTATCCAAGTTTGTTACAAACTTGTCAGATGCACAACTATGCTGGAAATACAACAGTTTTTCCAGCTCCTCATTTCCTTTATGTCAGTGATGTAACCAGCATGCCGTAGCAGCCTCGCTAATGATGCCAGTTTCTACAAAGTAAAACCGACTGACAGACTGACGTACGCGCACGCACACACACTTTAAACTCGGAACCTACTGACACTGACATTCACACGTGCATGCAGGCACATCCGCGTAAATAAAAACACACACAGCATCACTTAAAAAAGCTTGTTGCTAACCTGACAGTGTAAACAATTTGGTGCAATACATGAGATCAATATTCCTGCTCATAGGTGTGTATGGGTTTTGGGATAGAGTAGCGAGGGCTGAACTGTGTTGCATGATGTTCAGGTGTTAAACCAAAAGACCACTGTGGTGAGAAAATCAAGCAGAGTGATAGGTTGTAGAAGCAAAAGGTTTATTCTCAATATCAATAGCAAGAAAACTCCGCGGAGTGGTCACTAGTTCCAACACATGTGAGTTGTTGCAAAGAGTGACGACGTTCCCTTAAAGTCATGGCATATTTAAGGACATTTGTCTCCCAGGAGGGAGGCGTCTAACAGTGAGTGACAGGCTGTTTTGCAGTTCTAATATACATGCATTGTTATTGTAAAAGACAGAAAGTTGAGCTGCTCAGCATCCCTCCGTTCTGCTCACCGCTAAATAAATAACAGTCCACCTGCACCATCTCTAAAACACTATGCAGTACCACGTTTCCATTTTCCAGCATTTTTCATACTGTTATTCCAAATTGAGAAGCTTTTGCACTTTGCAGCACAATTCAGGGGATGGTGTGTAGGTGATGTGGATGATGCAATGCATTCAGCTCAAAATAGGTCAGGACTTTGGTATATGACATGGAACTGTAGACAAGTTATACGATCTGTCTATTATGGTGTCAGGGATGAGCTGATGTTGTCAGAATTTCAGAGTTAGATAGATATAGAAGTTAGTTGACAACCTACAACAACACAAAAAAGTATTATAACCTAAACACACAACTCTTACTCATATCGGTGCATTTCCTCCAGTGAGAAGAGTGAAGTGTTGTAAATGACCTCTGGTTTAAACTAACTGACACACTTATAACTACTGAGGGCGTAAATAACTGTGTAAGTCATGTGTAGTAGTTGATGTGTACATTTTTGTCCATGTGAGATTTGATGGGCTAAGGAATTGGGTTTGTAATGGGTGTGTGATTCACATAATAAAGTACACAAAGATAGAGCTATATATAATTTGCAGACTTTTCACACATAACATAAACAGATGTAGTCTGAACTTTCGATAACATAAACAAACAGAAAGACATATATACTGCCAAGTGAAAGAACATGTTTGGCCAAGTCTGATTTCCTCTGTTCCTGTTTTTATTTCATCCAAAATAATTCATCAGCAGCAAACAAACCAAGAAGTTCCTTTCAAAGAAACCTGATTGTTTTGTCAGTGCAGTCTCAACCTTATTTAAGGTGTGACTGTGTCTGCCGACAGTGATGAATGAGGCCCGAACTCAGGCGGAGACACAAGCACATAACAACTAAACAGAGTTTGTTGCAGGCATTTAAACTCTGAGAAAACGGAACAAAAAACATTTGGTACAAAAGACAATTGAGTTGTTTTCAGCATAACTTTTCCTCTCTTAAATGTATTCATTTAATCAGTTGTTTGTTAGCTGCTGTTGGAGAACTGTTGAAGACACATCTATAGTTACCAATACTTTCCACAATTCAGTCTGAAAAAACAAAGGTCAAGAATATTATTAAGCTTTAATCTGGTTTCTATTGCTATTGCCAAAAAATGCATATTCTCATACCACTGAGAATTATTATTACAGCCAGAAGAAGTAAAGCAGACAGAACCTGTGTAAACAGCAGGGCCAGATGCACTGATGCTTTGGTAAGTAAAAAAAAAACACATGTTTTTTACTTACTACCCCCCACACACACACACCTTCTCTCCCCAGGCCTTCTGTAAATTATAAATGATCAAGTGCAAAACATATTTATAACACCTGGCTGGACTGTTATGGGGCAACGCCCCACTGCACATTTATGATTCAGCCACAGGCTTGTCTTGCATTTGCTGCACAAGTACACATCATAACTATGTTTTACACGTTTTGATCAATTATTAATTGATTCAAGTTATGACGCATTGGATTCTTGGAAAAAATATAATGTTACAGGCACTCTATGAACAAAATCAATTTTCCTTTCACAAATAAATAAATTCAATTTCTCCCCCTCCAACCCAAATAGCCTACACCAGCACCATTATAATCATCTGTTTGTAATAGACAGAATGAATGAGTGTGCATGTGCTTTAGCGTGGAGTAAATGAATGAATACTATAACTTTTTCACGGCAGACATGTTAACGTGCAATAGTGGGAAAATGTGCGACTAAAGCCATTGACGGCTCTATTCCATTAAGCTGTGCAGTGAACAAGCATACCTATTACAAGTAGCCTACCTGGATTTGCACACCCTAATTGGAATGCAGCCATTTTTGTTATAAATTACATTTAATCTCAACATGTCAAAAACCAGGAAATGAGGTGACTTATAAAAGAACACAATTAAGAACATGTAGCATAATAGCATCCGAACCAGGGCTGTACACTTATTTTTTTAGGTGGTAGCACTGGTGCTAGCAAGCAAAAAAATTCAGTAGCACAAAAATAAATTTGGTAGCACACAAAGTATGATCGAAAACTTGCATAACCTTAACCCTTGCATTTCGCTCTAATTACCTTTGAGCATGTTATCTTGGTCTCATTTGAGATTCTCAATTAATATTATATCCTAGTGTGTGCAGTAATAATTATGGAAGAATGAATAGGGGTGCACTGATTGCAATTTAGACAAAATAATCTAACCTGCCAATTGCAATTTTTTGCTGATTCAGAATTATTATTATTATAATGTCCAATCTGTTAATTAAAACCCAACTTTAAAACATTAAACATAGCCTATTAAATAAAGTATACATATTGGTACAATTTAGGATAAATTAAATAAGTTGTTGTGAATGTGTTGGGAGTAGCTTTTAAGTGGCTTATTTAAAACTTTGTTTAAATAGACTAGGCTACTGTTGACTGCTCGCTGCTCCTGAAGGAGTTGCCTTTCAAGCTAGAAAAAAGCGCTAACTTCCTGTTCTTACCGGCTTCAAAATAAAAGTCAACTCACGTTTGGCTAGTAACAGGCTTTTAATGTGAAGGCGCACAGGAAATGTTCTGTTTGCACACGCGCTAACTTAACTGCTGTATTGTGCCGTCTCCTTCCGGTTATTACCGTTGGTGAAGTTTTTATACCTAGAATCGCTGCACGAGCACAGATCCCGAGGACACACATCTTTCACCAGCCAAAGTGGAGGGTGGACTCAATAACTTACTTGCCTAAGACTCATTTACCTGCATTTGGAGTGTTAATGTAGAGCACTCTAAGCAGTGTTGTGCATCTCTCCTCTGTGTTTCAAGACAACCTCTCCTCATTAGCAGCCTGTCGCACGAGTGTGAATGGATTTGTATTCATCATCGCACGTGATCAATTTCAGTGCGATTTTCAAATGCGATCAAAACTGTCACACTGTACAGCCCTGATCCGAACATGCGAGACGTATTTGATGAAAAAGGAATCCTTTGGCCTGGGACTGATGACACTAAGTCTTAAAAATAGTGCTGCTTTAAATGCTGTCAAAAGGCAAAGAACTGCAGCAGATGAAGAGCTCCATTATACTGTTTGTCATAGTTGTCTATAGTTCAGTGCTCCTCCAGGGACTGAAAGAGATACGGCTCACCGAGTTAATTTTCTTCTGTCATCCCGTCAGTCACTCATTCAGTCATGTGTCACTCACTGTGGGATGGGGGGCCCCCTGTATCTCTCTCTGTACAAGAATACCAGTTGAGACTCCCTATCAGGGGAAATTAACTCAGCTAAAAGTGGCTGTCAACACTCACTCACACACACACACACACACACACACACACACACACACACACACACACACACACACACACACACACACACACACACACACCTCACTTTTCCTGTTCACTAAGATAAAACTCTCCCTTGCCTTTACATTTGGAGACAAACAATATTGTCGGGTATCTGGTCTCAACATCACCCTCATAAACATTGGCCTCCTCTATCTGGTTTAAAGCCAACTGACCAAATAACTGGGTGATAAATGGATCACATGTAATAACTAACAGAAGTTACCTGGACATACATGACTGAACTTTTCCAGTTGGTAACAGGGTCAGAAGACTGGATTCTACGGAGCCCCTAAAGGGACATGGAGGAAAAACAAAAATGTTGGTAGAATTTTTTTTTTTTAAAAATGGTTGAAAAAAAAATCAAAATCAAAATCAAAGTCGAGATCTCGAGATCAAAGTCGAGATCTCGAGTTTGCCTTCAAACCTCACTCACCGTCACCAATGGTCCATGCATCAAAGGCATATCAATAAATTTATGGGAAACCACACAACAGTGTCATGGAGGAGTACTTAATAGGTTGTAGGAAACTACAACCTATTAGGCCTAAATCTAACGTTTATTATGCACATTGGAGAGAAACGTGACAATGCTTCACTTCATTTTGGCGCACCATGGACAGAGAGCGGAGGTCTAATTGTCAATACACACACACACACACACACACACACACACACACACACACACACACACACACACACACAGGCTATATTTTTCCTCACTTGGAGAGAGAAAAAGCGCTGTTCCTGTGCGCTCTGGCACTACACCAGCTGTGCCCGGCGTGAGCCTCAAACTGCGTCTTAATAGAAAAGATAACTGCAGGTCATATGACAAAACTAGCGATTGGACTAAGTTAGTAAAGCCTCATTCACACTTTCAGCCTTTCCCAGGAAGGGATCGTATGTGAATAAAACACAGTATGGACTACAATAATAATAATTAAATAAAAAAGCAAAATTTTTTCTCTTCCGTTCTGAGGGAAGCTTTCGTGCTTAAATGTGCCACACCGCTACATGCCTTCATGTTTGTCTCTGTGTACAAATGACAATCGATCGCTGATTATAAAAACTAAATTAAACTAATAGTTTGAGGAGAGTCTGCACTGGTGAATTCTAATTATAGCAGAAATTCCTCTGCTGTGCGCTGGGGAGAAACAGCGCCTGATTTGTTTTGCCTCGAACACGGTCGAGAGAGATAAGAGGCTTCACACGACGGCACATGTTATTCATCTATTGCACCCAAAAAAAAATCACAAATTTTAACTAAATAGCAGCAAAACTGTCAGGATCGCGTGGCGCTGTCCAATGTGCAGATCTGGAGCAGAACAGTTACCAGCGTGTCTGTTTCTCCCCAGCGCACAGCAAAGGAAGTTCTGCTATATTAAAAATACGCCAGTCCAGACTGTGTTTTATTCACACACGATCCCTTCCTGGGAAAGGCTGAAAGGGTGAATTAGGCTTTAGTCCGATCGCTAGTTTTGTCATATGACCTGCAGTTATCTTTTCTATTAAGACGCAGTTTGAGGCTCACGCCGGGCACAGGTGTAGTGCTGCCAGAGCGCACGGGAACAGCGCTTTTTCTCTCTCCAAGTGAAGAAAAATAGAAAGTTCGCATAATCCGGTTGAATTTCATATTTTGCCTGCACTATTGTGAGTGCTTCAAGATCCGATCATATGGAGTCACTGGAGAACGCGGACATAGCCTAATCCGGTGCAAATTACTCTTTGCGACTCATAATAGCCTTCATCAGACCAGCCAATACAACCAAACAGAGAAGTGTAGGCGGCATTGTGTCTTGGAAACGTTCACGTTTTGATATAGTCAAATGTATACCGTCTACCTATTGTGTGTGTTTGTGTGTGTGTTTGTGTGCGTGTGTGTGTGTGTGTGTGTGTGTGTGTGTGTGTGTGTGTGTGTGTGTGTGTGTGTTGACAATTAGACCTCCGCTCTCGGTCCATGGTGCGCCAAAATGAAGTCAAGCATTGTCACTTTTCTCTCCAATGTGCATAATAAACGTTAGATTTAGGCCTAATAGGTTGTAGTTTGGTGTTAGTGTGAGAAAAGAATGCTCCAAGTACTCCTCCATGACACTGTTGTGTGGTTTCCCATACATTAATTGATATGCCTTTGATGCATGGACCATTGGTGACGGTGAGTGAGGTTTGAAGGCAAAGTCGAGATCTCGAATTTTATTTTTTATTTTTTTCAACCAATTTATTTATTTTTTTCTACCAACATTTTTTTTTCCTCCATGTCCCTTTAGGGGCTCCGTAGGATTCAAACTGGTTGATTTGACAATACAAAAACTTTTCTGAACAACTAGAAGGATTCAAAGACGTCAATCGGTCCAACTTTTCTTTCTCTCACACACCAAGACACATACTCACTCTCCATCTCTCTGCAGTATCTCTCTTCCTTTCAATCTCATATATTCACTCTATATCACTCAATTAATGCATCACTCCTGTGTGCAATGCAGATAGAGATGTATAACTGATAACATGACTGAATCAAGTTTGGAGGCTAGTGTTTCTGGCAGTACAGTTGAAAAATTGAATCAACAGTATTGAATAAACAGTATATCATGAACAAATGGATTATGATTGGGGTGTCTTCATCCAAACCAATGGATGGGGACGGGACTGCAGAAGGCTTCCTTTCTTTTAATTGATCATTGATAGTTATAGCAAGATCAGTTTCTGACCATTGATTTGTTTGTTCTGCTAGTTGTCAAAAAACACTCCCCTGTACTCAGCTTGAAAACTGGAACTACCTCAACTGTACACTATTACAAAGTGAGTGAAAAGCCAAAACATGAAAACTAAATATCTGATGTCAGAATGCTGTGTAGTGCTGTGAGCAGAGCTATGCAACAAAGAAAACGATTAAAAAGGAAATTTTGAGTTATTTATTTATTTATTTTATTTATTTTTTGCTTTGAGTATTGTATACATGTTGGTTTGGAAACAGCATGTCCATCGAAACAACACTAAAAACTGAGAAGTTACATATTTTTTAGGAAGAAATCTGGAACACAGTCAATGCACCTGGAGTGTAGAGATGCATGTTAAAATGTTTAGTTGTTAATAGTATTTTAAACCAAATATCAATTTGAGCTCACTGCCCAAATTAACCAATGGTTCATTTGTTTTCTTATCCAAACTTTGGGCTGAAGCTTCTCCTCAACAGACATATTTGCCAGAAAGACACACACACACACACACACACACACACACACACACACACACACACACACACACACCTGATGTTTAGGGTGAATCTGCAGGACACAGTGCATTAACGTGAGGTGGAGCCAATTCCCGAAATAATCAAATCCTCTATGATATCTTCTCCAGCCAGCCAACGTTGTGCATATGAATGAACGTGCACACATACACACGTGCGCACGCCTGGGTGTCACAAGTGATTTTCTGGTGGGTTAACATCAGCGGAAGATAGTGTTTTAATGAGCCAAGAATCTTGAGAACTAACCTTTGACATACGGTTTGGGGTTCCAGACGATGGAATACAAATTTTGGGATGACGAGACTCCCGAGGGGCTAATGTGATCCAGACAATTCATATGCAAAAGGAAACGTTCACAAAGGGTTGTTTAAGAGGATCCAGGTGTGTACCGGCTACTGTGACTCAATGTAAACTACTGAATGACTCAAAGTGAGGTGGCAAATGACCTAGTGTGGACGATTTGGTTTTTTCAAAAAAGGAAATGAAGAGATCAAAGAGTAACTTCTATTTGATAAAGCCCGGCACTAACTTCAAAGTCTGATACTGCATGGAGCTGGATGGTACAAGCAGAGAGGGGGTGGGAGAGAGCATTACATGAACCAGGGCTCGGAGAAAGCACTGTGGGTGGTGAAAGGATCAAAATCATAGTATAAGAAAGGTCAACGATGGGCCATATTTCCGTCAGCCACTCAACTCAGCTGTTGCTTTGTGGCGTGAGCAGGCTGATGCTTCAGAGGGGTGACAGTCCCAACCTGGGAGCATCTTTGGGCAAAAGTGGAATCCCAGTAGAAGAGAGAAAGTTTGCTTTTATGAAGCGTGCTGTATTCAAAGGATCCGGCAATCCAAGAAGAAATGAATATTGATGAAGTGAACATCCCTTTCCGTGGGGATCAGTTTGCTCCGGTGCATTGGTGGCTCTTAAAAGGTTTTGCTTTGGGTTTTGCATTAAGTGTTTCTGGCTCTCAGTTCCAACTTTTCAGGGACAATGAAAAAACAATGGAATTGTTTTGCTTGCGTGTGTTTTTCACTGAACGCTGTATCAGTAACTGCACACACATGTAGAAATCACAGAAACTGGAGTCTTTCTATCGACAGCATTTATTTATACAAATTGTATAATATCCCAAAACGTGTTCAAAATCGACTCTGGGTCCCAATAAAAGACACCGATAGGAGAACAGTATGCATCCTTGTATGCGTTGTTTGTTCAAAAAGAGAGGCTGGGGTTTTCCGCACGTCTCCCGGGCCATTAAAAATAGATGGCACAAACTGAGAGTGACAAACAGAGGATGGGGAGAAGGGGGGCAGCTTTGACAAAGACTCATTGAAACGTTGCAGCACAATGGAGTGACTTGAGCACCGTCTCCCACATTGGCAGCCCCACACCGCATGACCGCACCGGCTCTAATCGCAAACATTTATTCAGATCAGACAACTTCACTGAATGCCTCTGAGGACCATCTCTGGGAGATATAAAAAGAATCCGGAAGGAAGGAGGAGGAGGAGAAAGATAGATCAACCAAGTGATATAGACAGAGAGAGAGAACGGAAGGCCAGAGGGACAGACAAAGACAGATACAGTCAGAAACAAAAATATGACACTGAGATTGAGGGGGGATTGATTGATCGCTCTTTTGATGGTCTGCATTGAGAGGCAAAGTGGCTCTAGTTCCAGTGGTTACACCAAGGAAAGAGGACGGAATAATAAAAATAATAAAAAATAAAAAAAAATTAACCAGCTCAGACTGAAACAAACTAATGAGATGAGAATACAAATGAATAAAAAGTCTATTTACAATAGAGAAGGCCTGAAGAAAACAAGAGTAGAAAGCAAATTCCTGACCATCTGAGAATCTTGGTCTATTTTTTAGTAAATGAGAGGGGAGTCGCAGGGGAGAATACTAAAAATCAACAAACAGTAGTATCAATTAAAGCATAACTTGTCTTGTGTATGTGATGTGCTTTGGCATAAACAGTGCTTGATTAAGGTTTGGGAGTTGAGCTTTTTTTATTCAAGCGTCAAACAATACAGTTTGATTGCCACTTAGAGGAAAATAAATAAATTAAACAAACAAGTGAATGGAAACAGCCGATCAAAGATGGAAGAGGGAGAGAGCTTGAGTGCTTTGTTTCTTCATCAATTTATTTAGTAACAGAGTATGTGCACATTAGTGAACTTTACTAAGTTATATGATGTTAATGTGGCAGATGTTGCTAAGTGCTTATTGTATTACCTGCTATCCTAAAGCCGATTATGAATAATGATTATATAAAATAATATCCATATTTAAATAGATATATTGACAAAAAAGTCATTGGGGTGCAGTTGAGTTCCATGGAGTTTGGACTAATGAGCTAATGTAGTGATTAACACTTAAAGAATGTAAGCCTGTTGTTTTGGAAAAATTATAGGGCACATGCCATAACTAAAAGCAGTCATTCATAAAGAAAATATTAGAAATCACTTACATGATGACTAGGCATTTAGATAATCTACATTCCGGAGACAGTAATAAGCCAATATTAGATCATAAAAAGATCATTTGAAATGAATCTTTAATCATGCAGTGATGTGCAGCAGAAATAGTATCAAGAATTATAGGACACAAACAGCAGCAGAGCAAACATGTAATATATACCCTATTATATATTATACATGCAGGGCTAATGGGATCATAAAAGTATGAATCCCAGCATTTAGAGTGTCTGCAGCAGCACAGATTAGTATACGAGAGGAATATCAGAGTATGAGGAGACCAAAAGACAAATACTGTACAAACCTTAGGCAGAAAAAAGGATTAGTTGATTCATTTCGAAGTCAACTGACTGTTGATCTGTATCATTGTAGATTGACTATCCCTGCCTTTAAATGTCATATTATCATCATCATCATCATCATCAACTTTTATTATTAAACCAAGGTCCATTTAAAAGACATAAAATAACAAAAATAGACAACACACACATACATTACAATAAAATCATTCCGACCACTGATTGGACAAAAGCAATATAAAGCTGTCACATTGGTGTCTAGGTAATTTGTGGTATTCATTTTTCACATGTGTGTGACATTCTATTTCTAGATTATTTAAAGAATTATTGACGCTTTTTTTTAATCATTACACCGCTGCTGGATATTATGTTTTCACATCAACTTATCAACAATGTCTTTAATTGCCATAAGTTATGTCACAAAAAATGTACTGTCCTGTCACATCTGTTCTTTAAAGCATCTCATCCAGCGACAAACACACACACACACACAGCCTTGCTGAGGTGGCAGGTTCTCAGCAGTGAAAAATCATCTTCTGCTGCTTTTTCCCTCCCACTCTCTTCCCCTCTCCATATTTATACATGTCTTACTCAAAGCCCCTCAGGTGAATCCCAGAGTCCCACATTCTGAGGTATGCAGTTACACTATAAACTTCTTAGCTGGGACGTTACAACCAGTACTGACTCATGGGTACATTGATGTGATGTGGTAATAAGCTGTGCATTTAAGACCTCTACTTAAGGATGAGGTTTGAATCGAAATAAATAATTGCACTGTGTAGTGTGTGTGTGTGTGTGTGTGTGTGTGTGTGTGTGTGTGTGTGTGTGTGTGTGTGTGTGTGTGTGTGTGTTTGGAGTACCACAAACAACAACATCATTTCACCTAACCTACTTAAAAATAATGAAAATAACAACGCATTTCTGTGGATGTGAAACATTTGATGAAATACTATACTACAAATTAGTATTGGAGCAAAACCTGAAACAATCCAGTCACATTCCCAGTATAGAATAGAGCGAGAGAGAATGGGGAAGAGCATGAGGAAGCAGTTTTCAGTTAGTCAGGCTGAGAGCATCATGGGACTTTTTAGGCAAAGTCAGACTCTAATAGTGTATTCACACAGGGAAAGCCCGCTAGTTCACTTGCTTTGGTCCAGACCAAATAGAGTTTTGATTTTTTTTGTTTGGTGTGGTCCACATTCATATTGCCCCTTTTGTAAGTGAACCAGAATTACGAAGCAAAACCACACGTGTTCTGAGGTCATTCATTCATTGGACAGACATTCTGGGGTGGAGAGAAGCAGGAAGCAGGAAGTAAAAACTGCAAAATATATCATTGATGTAATATGGGGTAAAAATAATAAAAATGCCTACATCTAGCCTATAAATAAAGAAGAAAAAAATCAAATTATTGTTGTTTCATATGGTTATAATATGTTGCCCTATGACAATACCACGTTATGTGGCTTGTAGTCTACGATGTGAAACATAATTTTTACTGTATTTTTGCTGCTGGACGTGCGGCTCGCGAGAAGAATAGGCTCATGCTGATCAAACTGTGTATCAGCTGGGTTTCAGTTTGGCGCAGTTCAGCTCCAAACTGATACGGGGATAGTATTGATGGTCCCATACATGGGAAGCAAATTAAAACACACACTTCTTGCGCAGCGTGAACCTGTTGGCACTGTGCGGGAGACGCTCCCCTCTCCTTCATCTGATCGCTGAACACATTCAGCATTTTTACGCGTCCTCTCGATCAAATGTAATATATTGTTCTGGGCTCCCGGTCAAACCACAACTTTATCGTCCTAACAATGGCGACAACAACACTTTCCCATAATGTGAAGCTGATGGCAATTTATTAAAAAAGAGAAGGCACAGTGCTTCCAGCATTTGGGTCGGATCGAGTCCGGACAAATTCACACCACAAACGAACTGCAGCAGAGTGCGTTTGGAAACGCACCGAGCCTACCTCTTCAGCTGGGTCTCGGCACCGAAGGTGGAAGTGCACCTGAGTCTGTTTCAACCGAACAAAACACGGCATGTGTGAATACACCCTAAGTGTTCAATCCATCGTCCACCAATGAAGGACTGGGATAATCCCACCAATGAATGGCTGCTTAACCTTGCAATGCAGTGGTCAATATCGTACCAGCCACACAGTATTGGCTTGCCCACTAATCTGCAGACTGTGTGCGATGTACCAAACACAACAGGAGGACGGGCTGTGATTCCGTCTCTGTATTCAGACTGTGAGCAACATAAATCACGTCTAACTTAAAAGATGTTAAGACAAAATTCAAGTCCCATTTCCAAGGAGTTCTATATATGAAGTTTAACATTGTGGACTAGCACCACATTCCCTTTTCTATGGGTACTCACTTCACATTCGCATTCACTACCATCTATGAAAGAGAAAAGCATTACATATTAGAGTGTTTGTTGATTGACTTTTTGAGCTGCACAACTAACAAAGCAACTCCAGACATTCCTACAGTAAAAGTGACCCAATTTAATCTTTACCTATATATTAACCTATACCTCAAACTTCTCTCCATACAGATCAAGCAGTATTGACCTGTGTTGCATGTTGCCTGTTATTCCCATCCTAAACCCAGAAGAAAAACCCTGGAGGAAACAGAGTGTATGTGCACAGAGCTCATTGCTAGAGTTTGCAGACTCGTGTAATTGAATCATTTATTTCCCGTGTACAAGTGGAAAAACATTGCTGGGTCTAATGTGGACAGAAGTTAGTTTTAATACAGTGCAAGAGGGAGTGGTCAGCATGTCCCTGCCAAAAAGATGAAATGTTACCTTACAATGCAAAAACGTTTCATTCTAAGAGAGGAGTCATCTGCACTGTCTGACTTATTATTTTGCTAGATGTGGAAACATACTGTTCTGTCCTAACTGCTGATGACAGTGCACTTATGACTGATACATAAAAGCTACACCTAAGCTTTAGTCAGGCATGAGAGCCAAAATTATTCTTATTAAAGGCTGAATTCAGCCTACCTCCAAGTTATTTTCTTTTTTTAAAACATTTCTTTTGTGCCTTTTCAACTTTTTCTTTTACAAAAGATTTAAAAATATGTTATTATATACCCTGCAATTCCACTCACAACATTGAGGTCTGAAATGAAACAGGTCAGCCATCAACTTCAAAACTATACACTGTATACAATCATGTCTATACTGTCCAGGACTCAAGTGGAAAGTGAAGGTAAGTAAGGTTAAATCGATGTTCTCAGTTGCTGAAAGGTCTCGGGTGAATTCTGTTAGTGGGTGTATTAAACCAGAGATACCACCCCTGATTCCTTTACAGGTCTTTCTGACCTACTTTCTCAAACTTCGGATTCTCATCTGCAGAGAGGGAAAAATACATTCTCACCTGTGCTGAATACCTTTTGATTTAAATGTACTGCACTCTGCATGTCCGAGCACAACCTCAGGACATGACTTATAGTTAAAGAGGACCTATTATACTACTTTTCTGGTCTTAATTTCTTGTTTTACACTGCTATAGAGCAACCTGACACGAATCACATCACAAAAAACTATGTAGATTTTCGGGAAGCTCTTTCTCTTATTTTGGCGATCCAGCACGTCCTGTCAACACTTGAGTGTGTGTGCTTCGGCAATCTCCGCTCCCTCCGCCTGTGCATCGGCCATCTCCGCTACCCTCCCCCCCCCCTCCTGCAAACCCCACTCCGTTGTGATTGGTTACCTTCCTTCCGGAACACTTTCAGTGGCGGGAAGCGCGAGCATGGACCTATAAGGGCGCGAGGCAGACGCGAGGCAGACGCGAACAGGGAAGTGACAGCATTACCATACATGGAAACATCCGCGTGGTGAAGTCACAAAGTTTTATGCGACGTCACGAATTATGAAAGGGTAGACCGCTTTGAACACGTGACTTCTCGACTGGCTAGAATAGTGTTTAGTGCTCGGCACAGACACCCCAGACGGTCAGCAGGGAATACGTCGAAATGCATGTAAGTCATTATTTGATAATTTATTATTGGTTAAGCATGACTATGAATCATCATAACAACGTTTATAGGTCATAAAAGTCAAAAAGCATCATAGGTCCTCTTTAAGGAGGGTATTTTAAACTTTATCTGCGTGATTTTAGGTCTAAAACATCCATGTTATGATTGGCAGAGGTCCTGGAAGGTGAAGAGTAATTTAATGCAACTTCTGGTGACGAAAAGGCTGCAATCAAATCCTCAATAATCACAAATGGATATGAAGAGGGAGAACTTCATTTTGTTCAGTGTACACAGATAAAAAAAGATCTTTGTTTCATTTAAATATGGCTGAACCTTTACAGTTTCTTCGAGACAACTTCTTGGTAATGTATGCAATTGAAGACAGGACTAAAAGGGTTTTTAGCATGTTTTCAGAATCTACTTGACCAGACATGATGAGGCTAATAAGTAAGTAAAGGTGCGTCCAGTCTAGGCTCAGCATTCAATTCCCAAAAGTTACAAGAATGAATAGCCCTGGACTTGACGTGATCTTGAAGTTAAAGGCTGACGATTGAGGAACAATGCGCCAGGACAAGTCAGATGTAACACAGCTTTTGAAATGTCAGACTGCTGCTCATGTCTGTGCTTCTCACCTGTACTGAGCTTGGAAGTGTTCCTGGACAAAACTGTGTCGATCCCGAGGCTGCTGTGCAGAGGCTGAACTAGGACTGGAAGGATCCTCCCGTGAGCTTGGTCCCTGCAGACAGAGAGACAGAAAAAAAATCACTTTAGTTGCATTTACCTCAACTTTGAAGAAGATGCTTGCAGTCAGTTGGTTAAATACAGGCAACATACACTCAACAAAAATATAAACGCAACACTTTTGTTTTTGCTCCCATTTTTCATGAGATGGACTTAAAGATCTAAAATTCATTCCAGATACACAATATTACCATTTCTCTCAAACATTGTTCACAAATCTGTCTAAATGTGAGATAGTGAGCACTTCTGCTTTGCTGAGATAATCCATCCCACCTCACAGGTGTGCCACATCAAGATGCTGATCTGACATCATGATTAGTGCACAGGTGTGCCTTAGACTGTCCACAATAAAAGGCCACTCTGAAATGTGCATTTTTTTTGCTTTATTGGGGGTCTGGGGACTCAGAACCAGTCAGTATCTGGTGTGACCACCATTTGCCTCATGCAGTGCAACACATCTTCTTCGCATAGAGTTTATCAGATTGTCAATTGTGGCCTGTGGAATGTTGGTCCACTCCTCTTCAATGGCTGTGCGAAGTTGCTGGATATTAGTGGGAAGTGGTGCACGCTGTCGTATACGCCGGTTAAGCACATCCCTAACATGCTCCATGGGTGACATGTCCGGTGAGTATGCTGGCCATGCAAGAACTGGGACATTTTCAGCTTCCAAGAATTGTGTACAGATCCTTGCAACATGGGGCTGTGCATTATCTTGCTGAAACGTGAGGTGATGTTCATGGATGTATGGCACAACAATGGGCCTCAGGATCTCATCACGGTATCTCTGTGCATTCAAAATGCCATCAATAAAATGCACCTGTGTTCTTCGTCCATAACAGATGCCTGCCCATACCATAACCCCACCACCACCATGGGCCACTCGATCCACAACATTGACATCAGCAAAGCGCTCACCCACACGACGCCACACACGCTGTCTGCCATCTGCCCTGAACAATGTAAACCGAGATTCATCCGTGAAGAGAACACCTCTCCAACGTGCCAGACGCCATCGAATGTGAGCATTTGCCCACTCAAGTCTATTACGGCGACGAGCTGGAGTCAGGTCAAGACCCCGATGAGGACGACGAGCATGCAGCTGAGCTTCCCTGAGACGGTTTCTGACAGTTTGTGCAGAAATTGTTTGGTTATGCAAACCAATTGTTTCAGCAGCTGTCTCAGTGGCTGGTCTCAGACGATCTTGGAGGTGAACCTGCTGGATGTGGAGGTCCTGGGCTGGTGTGGTTACACGTGGTCTGCGGTTGTGAGGCCGGTTGGATGTACTGCCATATTCTCTGAAACGCCTTTGGAGACGGCTTATGGTGGAGAAATGAACATTCAAAGCACGAGCAACAGATCTGGTTGACATTCCTGCTGTCAGCATGCCAATTGCACGCTCCCTCAATGCTTGTGGCATCTGTGGCATTTTGCTGTGAGACAAAACTGCACATTTCAGGGTGGCCTTTTATTGTGGACAGTCTAAGGCACACCTGTGCACTAATCATGATGTCAGATCAGCATCTTGATGTGGCACACCTGTGAGGTGGGATGGATTATCTCAGCAAAGCAGAAGTGCTCACTATCACACATTTAGACAGATTTGTGAACAATGTTTGAGGGAAATGGTAATATTGTGTATCTGGAATGAATTTTAGATCTTTAAGTCCATCTCATGAAAAATGGGAGCAAAAACAAAAGTGTTGCGTTTATATTTTTGTTGAGTGTACAAACACTCATGTACTCGTATATTAAATAAGGCATTTTGAATCCTTGTTCTTCTTACTCATGATGAAGAATCATTCTTGTATTTCTCTGCCATCATTTAGTTGTACCCACATACTACATTTTAAAACAACATTTTTCAGGCTCAAACTTTTGTGTGGGAAAATGCTTAGCGGAAAACACAATCATAATCAAATGAGATGCCAAGGGCTGATCGCTCCACCTTCCCAGAATAAATGAGACTTTTATGGGCCGGTCTCTCACTGCGTCTTTGGAAATAATGACTATCCAGCTTTGATTTCCTATTGTTCAAAAAAAATACAATCAGTGATGTATTCACTTTGAACAATGCTTTTTGGCACATTCAAAACTTTCTCCAAGAATGTTTCCAGAATAAGTTATCGAGGAAAAAAGCACAAAACAAAGATATAAAAATAAATAAAATTAGAATTGAAAAAGCAAGAGTAACAGATTGTTTTCAAACTCCACCTCAGCCCATTTTCAGACACGGCCCGTTCTCCAATTTTTATTTAATTGCTTAAGGTTGTTGAGTTATAGCGCTTGGACTGCATATGTATTAAGGTTGGATTTCTCTTCTTACAGCTTCCTCAACTCACATTGTTTATCATACTCTGAAGCAAATTACAAAATATTTCTTTCGTATGGTTCTGAATATGTATGTGTGAGCATGTCACAGACAAAAGAAACAGCACAAATGGTCTGCAGTTCACTCTTGTACATCAACTCTCATATCTCTAGTGGATCACAAGCTGAGCTGTGGCCAACTCTCTTTCTCTTTTTTTTGCCCTCTTTTTCTTCCATCTCTTTTCTGGAGGACAATAGAGAACAATCCAACGACCCTCAGAGACAGACTAGGCTACAAGCATCACCATGGAAACCTTGGCCTCATTGTTCCCAGTAAACATGTGAGAACAGGGAACTTTGTCATCAGTCACAACAAGATGGCCTACATATGAAAGGAAAAAGGATCATTGTAAAAGTCATTCATGTTTTTCTGAAGCCTTAATGGATCTTTAAAACACAATGTCATTGTCCAATATGCAGGTCTAGGTCTTACATTTGTAATCACTAAAATTAAAGGTTAATTCCAATATGCAGTTCAGACATACTGTGGTAACCATTCTTCATGTTCATTTAATTTAACTTCGGACGAAAGGTGTAGTATGACCGCTTCAGTGGTGTCAACACTAATGGTAGCCTTGCAACATGGTGACGAGAGGATTCATGTATTAGTAGAATACAACAACTGGCTTTGATACTTCATTCCCTTTGCATAAGAAATCAACACCATGGGATTTTCACTGCACACCTGAAAAGGTGCATTCCACACACAAAAAAAATGCACGATGGTGTGTATCTACAAAAAAACAAATTCTGCACAATTTAAGAAGAAACCAGCACAGATAAACCCAGTAAGAAGAACACAGGGAGTCTCTTTATTTAGCAGCCAGGGAATAATAAATACCATCACGATGTTGTTCCAGCTCTACTATCATCTGCCAAAAATAGATGCGGGGGCCGGCCACAGCAATAACACGTGAATACTGATATTCAGAAGCAATAAGCGGTGCAATTGTCATGCTGGGTGCAATCCAAAAAAAAAAAAATCGAGGCCACATTCAATTGTGTCCTGTTGCTTGGGGGAGAAAATTACCAGTGGCAAGTACATGCCCCTGGTAGTGTAATTGATTTCTAAGTTTTTCATATCGCCCCCCCCCCCCCCCCCGCCCCGGTTCAGAGCTCAGCATGCTCCAACTGAAATTGCTGTATTTGTCTTTGTTCTCTAAATGTCTGTTGAGTCAAACTGTAGATGCGCTTAAACAAAGTGAGAACTTTGTCCAGACGAGAGGAAAAAAAAGGCTCAAATGAAAGGCTGTTTACCCTTGAATATAGCTCAAATAACTGATCTCATAAAATGCGGACGCATGGAGGGCGTGTAGCAATAGTCTATGGGATTTGGACGCACACACCTTTGTGAATGAGATATTGTATTGACAAGCGTTGACAGGAAATTTGGTCCACTGAGGCTGTTTCTAATATTGCACCGGTGCTTTAAAAACAGACTATTCATTTCAGCTCCGGCAGCGAAGCCGATCCCAGCAGGTTTTCAAAATGTTTTCTGGGCTGGAAAAAGAGGTAAGGTCACATTGAAAAGAACATTGGGTTCCCCGACTCTTCTGTTCTCCCTCTTCGTGTATTCCTTCTCAGAGCGATGGGAGGTCAAACGTATCACCACCATCTCTGCATCTTGTATCAGCGAGAAAATGTTCCCTATTCTGCCCACACTGTTACAAGAAGGCTTACCAGGACCAGTATTAGAACACACATGCAGAAGTGCACATACATTAACTTCAAGGACGTGCACAGCCACAGCCAACTCATTGTCAGATTAGAGGCCAGTCATGGTGACGCTTCAGTCAGCCTCAGTCTGCTCTTCTTTAGACTGACTGTACTGGTGATGTCATAGGAACGACCGCTTGTTTGTTTCATAAATAATAGTGAAAAAGCGCTAAAGTAATCATTTCCTCTCTGGCAATTAGTCAACCTCACTGCTGGATCCCACGGAACTCACTTGGTGGTGGCTGTGTGTGTGTGTGTGTGTGTGTGTGTGTGTGTGTGTGTGTGTGTGTGTGTGTGTGTGTGCGTGTGTGTGTGTGTGTGTGTGTGTGTGGTCAGCACCATATGCACACAGCTAAGCTAAAAACAAGAGCAGATTGCATCTCTCGCGACGTCACACAACGTAAGCAATACGCTCTTCAAGCAAACGATAAGACAAAATGTGCGGCATGTGCACCATGTGTGCCATCATCATTATCAAATCAACAAAGCACAGTGTGTGACAAAAATAGGACGTAGGGCTACTCCAACTGCAAAAGAGCAGAGGCCACACATATGTAGAATAAATTCTGACAGCGTGCTGATTCATGAGCACAGTCACTGGAGTGTAGCATCTTATTCCCTGAGAGAAAGGATATTTTAATTATCAATTGATGTGGTTCAGATCCTCAAACATGACAATGAACAGGTTTCCTTCCACTGTGGTCGTGACAGAAATCACACAGGGAAGTTGTGGGATATTTGGTCGACAGAACAACTGTGGCTCGTTTTCACAGTGACCCCAGATCTCCCCCCCCCAGACATTTCTCCTCTCTGAGCCCTCACCCCGGGGATTTTGTGGGGCTCAATTCTGCGTGATCAGCGGAACATTTCTCCAGTGCAGCCACTGTAAATGTCTATGGCCCTGATCCTCTGGCAGGAGACACAGCTTCCCTCCAGAGATATTCACACTCACAATCCCTACATGAAAACATATGCTGTTATCAAAGTGCTGCTGATTCCCCGTGGCACGCATTCATGTGAGACGTTGCTGAGGCGCTCCACTACTGCGCGCTGCTGGGGAGTGAGTGGGAGTTTGGCTTGCTGTGTGCGGTTGTATATTTGACGGTTATGTGTATAGATGTGTGTGTGTGTGTGTGTGTGTGTGTGTGTGTGTGTGTGTGTATGTGTGTGTCAGTCCGTTGGGCAGGGTTGTAGTTCTTAAGCAAGCAAAATAACCTGACACAATCACAACGCGAAATAGTGGGTGTTTGTGTTTGTGTTTGTGTGTGTGTGTGTGTGAGTGTGTGTGAGTGTGTGTGTGTGTGACAGAGTTGTTATAGCTGCAAAGCATCAGACAACAAACCAGGAGAGGCAGGTTGGCCTGGAGGTCTAGGAAGTGAGAGATAACCAAAAGGCTGCAGATTCTGCTGACACACCTGGTTTATTTCTGCTCCGGAATAAATCCGCGCAATCATAATTATTCATCACGGGAAGGGAAAAAAATCATTGCTAATTAATTGAGAATGGAACAGCAACCACTCAAAACTTGAACGGTCTCTCTAAAATGTCTGTAACTTCATCTTCAATTGAGCAGAGTGGCTGGGAACAACTTCAGTTGACAAAAGTGGCAGCTATATTTATATATAAAGTTGTAACAATGTGCCAAGTGACTTTTGCTGTAGTTAGGGGTGAGAACAACACATGCTTTATTGAGACTAAAAATAATCTCTAAAAAAGAAATGGTCTCTGGCTGAAGGAAGACCCTGATTCAGTTATCATCTCTAACTACATTTTTAATCAAGTGGCTGGCTCAAGGGGCTTAACATATCACCTTAGCTGCCAGCAACTACTCTGAGTCATCCCTACACTCACTCAGCAACAGGCTTTCCCATCACACAGACCTACATTACACGCTGTCGCTCCCTTTCTCCCTCTCTCTCACACATACACACACACACACACACACGAAAGGCATTCAAGCAGACCCTAAATAGCGCCTGTTTTTTTCCGGCAACAAATAGTACGATAAAATGGTATTTCGGCATAACAAGCATGATGAAGCAAAACTGTAAATGTGAGGAGCTTGACAGAAAGTTTAATGGGTGGGTATGAAGTTTGCGTTGCTGTCACGGTGTTGGTCGTTCCCCATAGTGAGTTGAAGCATTGTGATGATCCTTAAGTGGAAAGTTCAGCCAGAGCAACCAGACACGTATGCCCAATGCCCATGCAGCCATACAATACTACCTCTGGCTCAACTGATTAAGAATCTGAGGAAATTCTCATGATAAAACCTGGGGGTCTTGAGCTGAGTCAAAGGCAGCAGTGAGTGACAGTAAGTGAGACTGGACCAATAACAACTTTATTAACTGTACTACTACTACTGTGGTTGGTGCATGACGGCATTTGTGTAAGGATCCAACATGTAGAAATCTATTGGAGCCTTATGAATTGATATGTCCAATGGTCATATCAATGTTCAACTCCAATAACTAACACTCACAACCACATTTTAAAACATTGTATAATTCGTTGACTGTGCCAAATGTTTTTTGTGCCACTGTCCTACTAAGCTTGTTTGTCTTCATGTGTGTGAGTCTGTGTTTAAGTAGCCCACCATTTAAGCTGCTGGTAGCCGCTCTGTGTTTCCGGCCTCCTGCAGGAAGAGATGATGACTCCCACTGAGCGTGCAAATTAGACCAAACCAATGTTGACATAGCTGTTGGCAGCTTCAGGACCTAGCCAGATCCACTCTCGTCTTTCGGACTGCGCGTTGCCACCAGAGCATTCAAAACAACCGTCATATCAATACAAGCCAGGTTTGAATAGACGCCACTTGCCAGCATGTGGGAGACACACACCTGAGAGTTTGTCACAAGAGATTTGTTAAATGCATCTCACTTTCTAATTAAAACAGCTGCTAATGGCAAATCAAATTAGATAAAAAAAATAATAATAATAATGGGCAACATGGCAGACGTTGGATGAGGTCAACGAGAAGAGTTGTAGGAAGAGAGAGGTAGAGGAAATATGCAGAGGATGGATCCAAAATGCCAGAGTGGAAACATAAATATGGCAGAACAGCAGGGTTCATTTTATTTAATGAACAATACTTTAAAAGTCTATAAACGATGGAGGAAAAGTTGTTATGCTATCTAAAATTAAAATGAGTGAGAGCTCAGAATCTGTCACCTTCAGCTGTTCTATATCCTCAGGCCCACATGTACTTAGTCAGACTTGTCAGCTTAAGAACATGCCAGGCGTAATATAACAACTGGAATTTTGGCAGTGTTCAAAACTGGACAAATACAGTCCTTTCATAATGGCTTGAACAATGCACAAGTACAGCTTAGAGTGATGAAGACTGACAGAGGAGTCCGAGGAACTGTTAAAAAAGTATCTCTTCTCCATTTCAACCACATGACAAAGTGACAATAGTTATGGCTGCAACCAAAAAAAAAATCCTCGAGCCCAAGGTTATATCTTATAATTCAGTGTTCTGTCAGATTGCATTTTACGATGATATAACAGAGAAATACTGTGAGTTTTTGATAAGAAAATGTTTGACATTTGTACTTTATACATTTCATGTTTTTTTAAATGTCCCACCAATCTCAATGAATCGACAAGTCATTTCAGCCCTTGAAACATTTGTTTATTTTGAATCTGAACAAGTCAAATTCTGCTTTGGCATGCAGTGTTAAACAGAAAAACTCAAAGTTTGTTGTTGTAATTTACATTAGGAGCAGAACACCTAAGTCAATGGGACTAGATTTTTTGGTTCAACCCTCAAAACAGAGGACAGGCCAAGGCGAGTGGGAGAGGAGAGGAGAGAGAGAGAGGGATAGATAGAGGGTGAGACACCGTCAGAGCAGCACAGAGACTGGCTCAGGGGCGGAATGAAAGAAACACTGCCAGTGCAATAAAGAGGCTGACTCACCCCTATTCTTTCAGTTACGGACGGCTGCCGCTAATTCGGCCCATTCAAAGCTGGCTTACGGTAACAAGGCGGCCTGGGAGATAACGGTGGAAACCACATTTTTAACCCCTCCCCTTCCTCTTTCACCTCTATTACACTCATATGACTTGGCCTCTCCATAAGCTGTGCTCGGTGCATTTAGTCTGACTACAACAGTGCTTCCTTTTGAAAAAATGTTGGGAAATCACCTCCTTTATTCGCCAATATGTATTTATTGCATTAGTTTTGAAGACCAAAAGCAAATATCTTCACTGATACATTTTAACTGATCTCAGGCTATCCCTACCACGTGCACCCTTTGAGTCCAGCAAAACCAGGCACTGTCTGGCTGTTACTATGGAGATGCCAGCCATGCCAAAACAAAGGCAGTACAGACATTTGTGCAGCCTAAGACAAGAGCCACTGGCAAAGCTCTGATGGCCAAATGCGGCTGGGCAGCAGACTCTCTCTCTCTCTCTCTCTCTCTCTCTAACTCTCTCTAACTCTCTCTCTCTCTCTCTCTCTCTCTCTCTCTCTCTCTCACGTCTCCCAAGCCAATATTGGCTTTGAGAAAACAAACAAATTGACAGGACTAAACAAGATGAAAGTGACGGAACTCATTAGCCTCTAGGGAGAACAGGTTGCGCAAGGGTGTTCTACTCACTTTGATAGCGGAGCTACATTAACTATGTATGAGACAAAATACACAGCAACTCCACTAAAATTAGCCCATGATTCAAAATACAGTAAGTAAGACGAAACTCACAAGAATCATAAACCGAGCATCTACAATCACTGGCATCACTCACACCCAACTCTCAGATCATAACAGTTGTGCAGTTGAAAGGAAAGCAGGTTGCATCACTATGGACTCCTCACATCCCCATACTACACCACCACTCATTTCAGTTACTTCCTTTGGGCAGCTGCTTCAGAGAACCTTTGGCTAAAGAAAAATAACTATTTTATTCCCACTGCGATATGCACTTTAAACAAGGTCAAATAGACACTACTTTTTAATCCAGCTTTCTTTGCAACACCTCAGTTTTTCATTCTTATTATTCCGCAGGGACTGAGGAGAGTGATGAACAAATACATTTGTTTTGTATTTATTTAACCTTTATTTAACTAACATACAATGGAGAAAACATGTGACGGGAACAGGTCAGACTGCATGGCCAGCCACCAGTTGTGTTTCACAGGAAGACACGACCATATAAGGGAAGACCAGCGTTTTAAAAGGGTGTGGTGGAAGTTTCACACTGAACAATGCACCAGCAGGAGAGACTCTGTTAACTTGAATTAGACCAACAAAACAAAACAAAACACAAATCTCACACATCTCCCCTTCCATTTGAACCAACCAGCACAGAAACAGCTGATAATGAGTGTGAGAAGGAGGCGTATTGCATATTTCCATCCATGTGTCAGACTTACTCCAAAGTGACAACATGTGCGACTAATAGCCAACGGGTATCTTTATCTCCACTTTAATTACTGCAAAATAATACACGTGGGATACCATACCCAAATCCACACAGCTCATTTCACGCCTCTCACCTGATCAACGGTACCGTATTATTAAACCCGCTGTGTATATTCAACAGCCGACAGGGTTTAGACCAAACCAGATGAATGGGGGCTGCAGTTGTGGTGCATGAAATTATCCAATACTATATATTTACTTGTGTTATATTAAAATTACAAATTCATTTTACAGGATCATTTTCTTCTAATCTAAAGAGCAAATAAAAGGGCAAATTAACCTCAGAAAACACAGATTGAGGTAAATGATCACATAATACGAAACCTTGGGAGTGATTTTCTTGTCTTTCCCAGGGCCCTGAATCTCTCTTTTTAAATCTGCAAGGAGACCTAGAATTTACTTTCGCCTCTTCAAATAGGGTCCCTAATGAAAAGGATATCAAATTATGGAATGTGGCGGTCAATTAAATTCGACGTTTGCTCAGGGCACTTTGTGAAAAAAGGCCCCTCTTTTAACGCTCAGAATGTAAGAGCTGAATTCTGCAGGCGTTTATAGTGAAGCAAGTCGTACTTCCATTAACTTCCCTTAGTCCTCAATTCCCCCTAATCTGCATTAAAGGAACTTCTATACCAACTCCCCCGCACTCCTTCTCCCCTTTGCTCAGAATTTAAATTTCATTCCTTTTCTCTTCCGCTCTCTGCCTCTCTCTCTGCCTCTCTCTCTCTCTCGCTGTAGACAGAAGTTTATCTTTCAGATGTTCTTGAACTATTTAAAGGACGACACCTCTTGAAACGTTAACAAATTTAATTAGATGTTTCCTGGGAAATGACGTGAAAATTTCAGTCACGTAGTTAGATCCATTAAAAGCCACTTCCAGAGAATGTCCACCTGCCTGTTGCCGGACGATTATGTGAAGCATGAGTTACTGTACTGTCCTCTGTGTGTGTGTGTGTGTGTGCGCGTGCGTGCGCGCATGCAACAGAGGAGTCCAAATTCCATCTGTGCAGAAGCCTAACTGAGCCGTGGGAGAGGGGGAGTGACAAGGTATGAGAAGGCCTATACTCAGTCATTCAACCCACACTATAGCCGATAGATCCGAGACATTACGTCAGGAAAGAGGCTTAAAAAGGCACCTGAACAGGCCCGTGAATTATGGATGAAACTGAGGCAAGAAAAGAGGCAAAAATATAAGTTGAGAGATAATTCAAAAAGCAAAATGTTTTCATCAAAACATTCCATCCCCCCATCCTGTGTAAATCCTATTAGAGGTGGAAGATAGCACACAGGGAGGCGGGGGGATTGACTCCATGCACTCTGTCCAGACTGCTTCACACTGATAATGCTATAGAAACCCTCAGGATCACTCACATAAAACGACATGGTGTATATCTTACTTACATACACTCAACAAAAATATAAATGCAACACTTTTGTTTTTGCTCCCATTTTTCATGAGATGGACTTAAAGATCTAAAATTCATTCCAGATACACAATATTACCATTTCTCTCAAACATTGTTCACAAATCTCTCTAAATGTGTGATAGTGAGCACTTCTGCTTTGCTGAGATAATCCATCCCACCTCACAGGTGTGCCACATCAAGATGCTGATCTGACATCATGATTAGTGCACAGGTGTGCCTTAGACTGTCCACAATAAAAGGCCACCCTGAAATGTGCAGTTTTGTCTCACAGCAAAATGCCACAGATGCCACAAGCATTGAGGGAGCGTGCAATTGGCATGCTGACAGCAGGAATGTCAACCAGATCTGTTGCTCGTGCATTGAATGTTCATTTCTCCACCATAAGCTGTCTCCAAAGGCGTTTCAGAGAATATGGCAGTACATCCAACCGGCCTCACAACCGCAGACCACGTGTAACCACACCAGCCCAGGACCTCCACATCCAGCAGGTTCACCTCCAAGATCGTCTGAGACCAGCCACTGAGACAGCTGCTGAAACAATTGGTTTGCATAACCAAACAATTTCTAGACAAACTGTCAGAAACCGTCTCAGGGAAGCTCAACTGCATGCCCGTCGTCCTCATCGGGGTCTTGACCTGACTCCAGCTCGTCGCCGTAACAGACTTGAGTGGGCAAATGCTCACATTCGATGGCGTCTGGCACGTTGGAGAGGTGTTCTCTTCACGGATGAATCTCGGTTTACATTGTTCAGGGCAGATGGCAGACAGCGTGTGTGGCGTTGTGTGGGTGAGCGCTTTGCTGATGTCAATGTTGTGGATCGAGTGGCCCATGGTGGTGGTGGGGTTATGGTATGGGCAGGCATCTGTTATGGACGAAGAACACAGGTGCATTGTATTGATGGCATTTTGAATGCACAGAGATACCGTGATGAGATCCTGAGGCCCATTGTTATGCCATACATCCATGAACATCACCTCACGTTTCAGCAAGATAATGCACGGCCCCATGTTGCAAGGATCTGTACACAATTCTTGGAAGCTGAAAATGTCCCACTTCTTGCATGGCCAGCATACTCACCGGACATGTCACCCATTGAGCATGTTTGGGATGTGCTTGACTTGCGTATACGACAGCGTGCACCACTTCCCACTGATATCCAGCAACTTCGCACAGCCATTGAAGAGGAGTGGACCAACATTCCACAGGCCACAATAGACAATCTGATAAACTCTATGCGAAGAAGATGTGTTGCACTGCATGAGGCAAATGGTGGTCACACCAGATACTGACTGGTTCTGAGTCCCCAGACCCCCAATAAAGCACAAAAATGCACATTTCAGAGTGGCCTTTTATTGTGGACAGTCTAAGGCACACCTGTGCACTAATCATGATGTCAGATCAGCATCTTGATGTGGCACACCTGTGAGGTGGGATGGATTATCTCAGCAAAGCAGAAGTGCTCACTATCACACATTTAGAGAGATTTGTGAACAATGTTTGAGAGAAATGGTAATATTGTGTATCTGGAATGAATTTTAGATCTTTAAGTCCATCTCATGAAAAATGGGAGCAAAAACAAAAGTGTTGCGTTTATATTTTTGTTGAGTGTATATCATTACTATATATAAGTATATGTAGTTATGTAATGAGGGCTGACAGAAGTGGCGGTGTTGTTGTGAATGCGTTCACTTGTCATAAGCCATCACAGCAACAACATCTT